>CM059797.1:1074342-1506017 GCA_030435695.1 Brachymystax lenok tsinlingensis
GAGCTAACACTCTGTGGCTATGAGCTAACCTCTGTGGCTAGCAGAGCAGAGATAGACCAGGAGTGAGCTAACCTCTGTAATAGGCTAGCAGAGATAGACCAGAACAGCTAACCTCTGTTGCTAGCAGAGAGATAGACTCCTGAGGAAGCTAACCTCTGCATCTAGCAGAGATGAGAGATCTGGAGTTGAGTTCAACCTCTGTGGCTAGCAGAGATATAGACCTCAGGAGTGAGCTAACCTCTGTGGCTAGGTCCCAGAGAGAGAAGCACAATTGGCCCAGCGTCGACCAGGGCGCCATTGTGAGCTAACCTCTGTGGCTACTATTTCTTTCACTTACTTGCTGTGCTGTTTCGCGTTGTTCATTTGTCTGTGGCTAGCAGAGACATAGACCTGGAGTGAGCTAACCTCTGTGGCTAGCAGAGATATAGACCTGGAGTGAGCTAACCCTCTGTGGCTAGCAGAGATATAGACCTGGAGGTAGCTAACCTCTGTGGCTAGCAGAGAGATAGACCAGGCTATGGAGCGCCGTTAACCTCTGTGGCTAGCAGAGAGACCGTTTGGGAGTGAGCTATGGAACTCTGTTTGGGTCTATGCGTGTCAGAGAGAGACCAGGACGTGTCAAATAAGCTAACCACTGTGGCTAGCAGACAGACCAGGAGGAGCTACCGTACCTTCTCCGCCTGTGGCTAGCCTCCAGACGAGATTCGACTCAGAGTGGAGCTGAACTCGTACTGTGGCTAGCAGGCCAGATAGACCCACAGGAGTGAGCTAACCTCTGTGGCTAGCAGAGAGAGTGGAAACCAGGAGTAGGCCCCAACCACTGTGGCTGAAGAGATGAGACCTGGAGTGTAGCTAACCTCTGTGGCTAGCAGAGATATAGACTAGACCTGGAGTGAGCTAACCTCTGTGGCTAGCAGAGATATAGACCTGGAGTGAGCTAACCTCTGTGGCTAGCAGAGAGAGAGACCAGGAGTGAGCTAACCTCTGTGCAGGCTGAGAGACCAGAAGTAGGTGACTAACCTCCTCTGTAGTGTAGACAGAGAGATGGGTGAGCTAACCTCTTGTGGCTGAGATATAGACCAAGGTGAGCCCAACCTCTGTGTGGCTGGAGAGGTGACCTAGCCACTCTGTGGCTAGCAGAGAGATAGACCAGGAGTGAGCTAACCTCTGTGGCTAGCAGAGAGATAATAGACCAGAGTGAGCTCAACCTCTGTGGCTGGGGCAGAGAGACCTGGAGACCAGAACCTCTGTGGAGTTGGAGTGAAACTAACCACTGGCTAGCAGAGATAGGGTTAGTGGAGCCAACCTACTTACTCTGACTAGCCCAGAGAGATAGACCAGGAGTGAGCTAACCTCTGTGGCTAGAGATAGACCAGACCAGATAGCTAACCCCTGGAGCAGCCCAGGGTGAGCTGGCTAGCAGCTAGCAGAGACCAGGGAGAGTGAGCTAACCTCCTGTGGCTAGCAGAGAGATAGACCAGGAGGTGAGCCTTTAACTAGAATAGACCAGGGGGGTAGGAGCTAAGCTAACCTCTGTGGCTGTAGAGAAGAGAGACTCCAGGGTGAGAACAGGAGAGCCTAACCTCTGTGGCTAGCAGAGAGAGAGCGACGTGAGCTAACCACGCAGAGTGGATGAATAGGGTGGGCCCATAGTGGCTGTGGCTAGCAGAGAGATAGACCAGGAGTGAGCTAACCTCTGTGGCTAGCAGAGATGATAGACCAGACCTAGTGAGCTAACCCTCTGTGGCTAGCAGAGATATAGACCAGGAGTGGAGCTAACTCTAACTGTAGGTAGCAGAGAGACCAGGAGTGAGCTAACCTCTGTGGCTAGCAGAGAGATAGACCAGGAGTGAGCTAACCTCTGTGGCTAGCAGAGAGATAGACCAGGAGTGAGCTAACCTCTGTGGCTAGCAGAGAGATAGACCTCAGGAGTGAGCTAACCTCTGTGGCTAGCAGAGATGGAGACCTGGATAGCTAACCTGGCAGCAGAGAATAGACCAGGAGTGAGCTAACCTCTGTGGCTAGCAGAGATATAGACCTGGGAGTGAGGCTAACCCTCTGTGGCTAGCAGAGATAGACCAGGAGTGAGCTAACCTCTGTGGCTAGCAGAGATATAGACCTGGAGTGAGCTAACCTCTGTGGCTAGCAGATATAGACCTGGAGGTGAGCTAACCTCTGTGGCCAGCAGAGATAGACCAGGAGTGAGCTAACCTCTGTGGCTAGCAGAGAGATAGACCAGGAGTGAGCCAACCACTGTGGCTAGCAGAGAGATAGACCAGGAGTGAGCTAACCTCCTGTGCTAGCAGAGATATAGACCTGGAGTGAGCTAACCTCTGTGGCTAGCAGAGAGATAGACCAGGAGTGAGCTAACCTCTGTGGCTAGCAGAGATGAGACCAGGAGTGAGCTAACCTCTGTGGCTAGCAGAGATAGACCAGGAGTGAGCTAACCTCTGTGGCTAGCAGAGAGATAGACCAGGAGTGAGCTAACCTCTGTGGCTGCAGAGATATAGACCTGGAGTGAGCTAACCTCTGTGGCTAGCAGAGAGATAGACCAGGAGTGAGCTAACCTCTGTGGCTAGCAGAGATAGACCAGGAGTGAGCTAACCTCTGTGGCTAGCAGGAGTGAGCTAACCTCTGTGGCTAGCTAACCTCTGTGGCTAGCAGAGAGAGAGAGACCAGGAGTGAGCTAACCTCTGTGGCTAGCAGAGAGAGACCAGGAGTGAGCTAACCTCTGTGGCTAGCAGAGATAGACCAGGAGTGAGCTAACCTCTGTGGCTAGCAGAGATAGACCAGGAGTGAGCTAACCTCTGTGGCTAGCAGAGAGATAGACCAGGAGTGAGCTAACCTCTGTGGCTAGCAGAGAGAGACCAGGGTGAGCTAACCTCTGTGGCTAGCAGAGATAGACCAGGAGTGAGCTAACATCTGTGGCTAGCAGAGATATAGACCTGGAGTGAGCTAACCTCTGTGGCTAGCAGAGATATAGACCAGGAGTGAGCTAACCTCTGTGGCTAGCAGAGATATAGACCAGGAGTGAGCTAACCTCTGTGGCTAGCAGAGATAGACCTGGGAGTGAGCTAACCTCTGTGGCTAGCAGAGAGAGAGACCAGGAGTGAGCTAACCTCTGTGGCTAGCAGAGAGAGACCAGGAGTGAGCTAACCTCTGTGGCTAGCAGAGATAGACCAGGAGTGAGCTAACCTCTGTGGCTAGCAGAGAGATAGACCAGGAGTGAAAGCTAACCTCTGTGGCTAGCAGAGATATAGACCTGGAGGTAGCTAACCTCTGTGGCTAGCAGAGAGATAGACCTGGAGTGAGCTAACCTCTGTGGCTAGCAGAGATAGACCAGGGAGTGAGCTAACCTCTGTGGCTGCAGAGAGAGAGACCAGGAGTGAGCTAACCTCTGTGGCTAGCAGAGATATAGACCAGGAGTGAGCTAACCTCTGTGGCTAGCAGAGAGATAGACCAGGAGTGAGCTAACCTCTGTGGCTAGCAGAGATATAGACCTGGAGTGAGCTAGACCAGGAGTGAGCTAACCTCTGTGGCTAGCAGAGATATAGACCAGGAGTGAGCTAACCTCTGTGGCTAGCAGAGATATAGACCAGGGTGAGCTAACCTCTGTGGCTAGCAGAGATAGACCAGGAGTGAGCTAACCTCTGTGGCTAGCAGAGATATAGACCTGGAGTGAGCTAACCTCTGTGGCTAGCAGAGATATAGACCTGGAGTGAGCTAACCTCTGTGGCTAGCAGAGATAGAGCCAGGAGTGAGCTAACCTCTGTGGCTAGCAGAGATAGAGCCAGGAGTGAGCTAACCTCTGTGGCTAGCAGAGATATAGACCAGGAGTGAGCTAACCTCTGTGGCTAGCAGAGATATAGACCTGGAGTGAGCTAACCTCTGTGGCTAGCAGAGATATAGACCAGGAGTGAGCTAACCTCTGTGGCTAGCAGAGAGAGAGACCAGGAGTGAGCTAACCTCTGTGGCTAGCAGAGATATAGACCAGGAGTGAGCTAACCTCTGTGGCTAGCAGAGAGATAGACCAGGAGTGAGCTAACCTCTGTGGCTAGCAGAGATAGACCAGGAGTGAGCTAACCTCTGTGGCTAGCAGAGATATAGACCTGGAGTGAGCTAACCTCTGTGGCTAGCAGAGATAGACCAGGAGTGAGCTAACCTCTGTGGCTAGCAGAGATATAGACCAGGAGTGAGCTAACCTCTGTGGCTAGCAGAGAGATAGACCAGGAGTGAGCTAACCTCTGTGGCTAGCAGAGATATAGACCAGGAGTGAGCTAACCTCTGTGGCTAGCAGAGATAGACCAGGAGTGAGCTAACCTCTGTGGCTAGCAGAGATAGACCAGGAGTGAGCTAACCTCTGTGGCTAGCAGAGAGATAGACCAGGAGTGAGCTAACCTCTGTGGCTAGCAGAAGAGATAGACCAGGAGTGAGCTAACCTCTGTGGCTAGCAGAGATAGACCAGGAGTGAGCTAACCTCTGTGGCTAGCAGAGATGGACCAGGAGTGAGCTAACCTCTGTGGCTAGCAGAGATAGACCAGGAGTGAGCTAACCTCTGTGGCTAGCAGAGAGATAGACCAGGAGTGAGCTAACCTCTGTGGCTAGCAGAGATATAGACCAGGAGTGAGCTAACCTCTGTGGCTAGCAGAGATATAGACCAGGAGTGAGCTAACCTCTGTGGCTAGCAGAGAGATAGACCAGGAGTGAGCTAACCTCTGTGGCTAGCAGAGATATAGACCAGGAGTGAGCTAACCTCTGTGGCTAGCAGAGATAGACCAGGAGTGAGCTAACCTCTGTGGCTAGCAGAGAGATAGACCAGGAGTGAGCTAACCTCTGTGGCTAGCAGAGAGATAGACCAGGAGTGAGCTAACCTCTGTGGCTAGCAGAGATATAGACCTGGAGTGAGCTAACCTCTGTGGCTAGCAGAGAGAGACCAGGAGTGAGCTAACCTCTGTGGCTAGCAGAGATAGACCAGGAGTGAGCTAACCTCTGTGGCTAGCAGAGATATAGACCAGGAGTGAGCTAACCTCTGTGGCTAGCAGAGATATAGACCAGGAGTGAGCTAACCTCTGTGGCTGCAGAGATAGACCAGGAGTGAGCTAACCTCTGTGGCTAGCAGAGATATAGACCAGGAGTGAGCTAACCTCTGTGGCTAGCAGAGATATAGACCAGGAGTGAGCTAACCTCTGTGGCTAGCAGAGAGATAGACCAGGAGTGAGCTAACCTCTGTGGCTAGCAGAGAGATAGACCAGGAGTGAGCTAACCTCTGTGGCTAGCAGAGATAGACCAGGAGTGAGCTAACCTCTGTGGCTAGCAGAGATAGACCAGGAGTGAGCTAACCTCTGTGGCTAGCAGACTAGCAGAGAGATAGACCAGGAGTGAGCTAACCTCTGTGGCTAGCAGAGATATAGACCAGGAGTGAGCTAACCTCTGTGGCTAGCAGAGAGATAGACCAGGAGTGAGCTAACCTCTGTGGCTAGCAGAGATATAGACCTGGAGTGAGCTAACCTCTGTGGCTAGCAGAGAGATAGACCAGGAGTGAGCTAACCTCTCTCTGTGGCTAGCAGAGAGATAGACCAGGAGTGAGCTAACCTCTGTGGCTAGCAGAGATAGACCAGGAGTGAGCTAACCTCTGTGGCTAGCAGAGAGATAGACCAGGAGTGAGCTAACCTCTGTGGCTAGCAGAGAGATAGACCAGGAGTGAGCTAACCTCTGTGGCTAGCAGAGATAGACCAGGAGTGAGCTAACCTCTGTGGCTAGCAGAGATAGACCAGGAGTGAGCTAACCTCTGTGGCTAGCAGAGAGATAGACCAGGAGTGAGCTAACCTCTGTGGCTAGCAGAGATAGACCAGGAGTGAGCTAACCTCTGTGGCTAGCAGAGAGATAGACCAGGAGTGAGCTAACCTCTGTGGCTAGCAGAGATAGACCTGGAGTGAGCTAACCTCTGTGGCTAGCAGAGATATAGACCAGGAGTGAGCTAACCTCTGTGGCTAGCAGAGAGATAGACCAGGAGTGAGCTAACCTCTGTGGCTAGCAGAGATAGACCAGGGTGAGCTAACCTCTGTGGCTAGCAGAGAGATAGACCAGGAGTGAGCTAACCTCTGTGGCTAGCAGAGAGATAGACCAGGAGTGAGCTAACCTCTGTGGCTAGCAGAGATAGACCAGGAGTGAGCTAACCTCTGTGGCTAGCAGAGATAGACCAGGAGTGAGCTAACCTCTGTGGCTAGCAGAGAGATAGACCAGGAGTGAGCTAACCTCTGTGGCTAGCAGAGAGATAGACCTGGAGTGAGCTAACCTCTGTGGCTAGCAGAGAGATAGACCAGGAGTGAGCTAACCTCTGTGGCTAGCAGAGATATAGACCAGGAGTGAGCTAACCTCTGTGGCTAGCAGAGAGAGACCAGGAGTGAGCTAACCTCTGTGGCTAGCAGAGATAGACCAGGAGTGAGCTAACCTCTGTGGCTAGCAGAGATAGACCAGGAGTGAGCTAACCTCTGTGGCTAGCAGAGAGATAGACCAGGAGTGAGCTAACTCTGTGGCTAGCAGAGATAGACCAGAGTGAGCAACCTCTGTGGCTAGCAGAGATAGACCAGGAGTGAGCTAACCTCTGTGGCTAGCAGAGAGATAGACCAGGAGTGAGCTAACCTCTGTGGCTAGCAGAGAGATAGACCAGGAGTGAGCTAACCTCTGTGGCTAGCAGAGAGATAGACCAGGAGTGAGCTAACCTCTGTGGCTAGCAGAGATAGACCAGGAGTGAGCTAACCTCTGTGGCTAGCAGAGATAGACCAGGAGTGAGCTAACCTCTGTGGCTAGCAGAGAGATAGACCAGGAGTGAGCTAACCTCTGTGGCTAGCAGAGATAGACCAGGAGTGAGCTAACCTCTGTGGCTAGCAGAGATAGAGACCAGGAGTGAGCTAACCTCTGTGGCCAGCAGAGATAGACCAGGAGTGAGCTAACCTCTGTGGCTAGCAGAGATATAGACCTGGAGTGAGCTAACCTCTGTGGCTAGCAGAGATAGACCAGGAGTGAGCTAACCTCTGTGGCTAGCAGAGATAGACCAGGAGTGAGCTAACCTCTGTGGCTAGCAGAGAGAGACCAGGAGTGAGCTAACCTCTGTGGCTAGCAGAGATAGACCTGGAGTGAGCTAACCTCTGTGGCTAGCAGAGATAGACCAGGAGTGAGCTAACCTCTGTGGCTAGCAGAGATAGACCAGGAGTGAGCTAACCTCTGTGGCTAGCAGAGAGAGAGACCAGGAGTGAGCTAACCTCTGTGGCTAGCAGAGATAGACCAGGAGTGAGCTAACCTCTGTGGCTAGCAGAGAGATAGACCAGGAGTGAGCTAACCTCTGTGGCTAGCAGAGATATAGACCTGGAGGTGAGCTAACCTCTGTGGCTAGCAGAGAGATAGACCAGGAGTGAGCTAACCTCTGTGGCTAGCAGAGATAGACCAGGAGTGAGCTAACCTCTGTGGCTAGCAGAGAGAGAGACCAGGAGTGAGCTAACCTCTGTGGCTAGCAGAGAGATATAGACCTGGAGTGAGCTAACCTCTGAGCTAACCTCTGTGGCAGCAGAGATAGACCAGGAGTGAGCTAACCTCTGTGGCTAGCAGAGATATAGACCAGGAGTGAGCTAACCTCTGTGGCTAGCAGAGATATAGACCAGGAGTGAGCTAACCTCTGTGGCTAGCAGAGAGATAGACCAGGAGTGAGCTAACCTCTGTGGCTAGCAGAGATATAGACCAGGAGTGAGCTAACCTCTGTGGCTAGCAGAGAGAGAGACCAGGAGTGAGCTAACCTCTGTAGCAGAGAGATAGACCAGGAGTGAGCTAACCTCTGTGGCTAGCAGAGATATAGACCTGGAGTGAGCTAACCTCTGTGGCTAGCAGAGATAGACCAGGAGTGAGCTAACCTCTGTGGCTAGCAGAGAGATAGACCAGGAGTGAGCTAACCTCTGTGCAGCAGCTGTGGCAGCAGAGATAGACCAGGAGTGAGCTAACCTCTGTGGCTAGCAGAGATAGACCAGGAGTGAGCTAACCTCTGTGGCTAGCAGAGATAGACCAGGAGTGAGCTAACCTCTGTGGCTAGCAGAGATAGACCAGGAGTGAGCTAACCTCTGTGGCTAGCAGAGAGATAGACCAGGAGTGAGCTAACCTCTGTGGCTAGCAGAGATAGACCAGGAGTGAGCTAACCTCTGTGGCTAGCAGAGATATAGACCTGGAGTGAGCTAACCTCTGTGGCTAGCAGAGAGACCAGGAGTGAGCTAACCTCTGTGGCTAGCAGAGATAGACCAGGAGTGAGAACCTCTGTGTGTGAGATAGACCAGAGTGAGCAACCTCTGTGGCTAGCAGAGATATAGACCAGGAGTGAGCTAACCTCTGTGGCTAGCAGAGAGATAGACCAGGAGTGAGCTAACCTCTGTGGCTAGCAGAGATAGACCAGGAGTGAGCTAACCACTGTGGCTAGCAGAGATGACCTGGAGTGAGCTAACCTCTGTGGCTAGCAGAGATAGACCTGGAGTGAGCTAACCTCTGTGGCTAGCAGAGATAGACCAGGAGTGAGCTAACCTCTGTGGCTAGCAGAGATAGACCAGGAGTGAGCTAACCTCTGTGGCTAGCAGAGAGATAGACCAGGAGTGAGCTAACCTCTGTGGCTAGCAGAGAGATAGACCAGGAGTGAGTGAGCTAACCTCTGTGGCTAGCAGAGATATAGACCAGGAGTGAGCTAACCTCTGTGGCTAGCAGAGATAGACCAGGAGTGAGCTAACCTCTGTGGCTAGCAGAGATATATAGACCTGGAGTGAGCTAACCTCTGTGGCTAGCAGAGATAGACCAGGAGTGAGCTAACCTCTGTGGCTAGCAGAGAGAGACCAGGAGTGAGCTAACCTCTGTGGCTAGCAGAGAGAGACCAGGAGTGTGGCTAGCAGAGATATAGACCTGGAGTGAGCTAACCTCTGTGGCTAGCAGAGAGATAGACCAGGAGTGAGCTAACCTCTGTGGCTAGCAGAGATAGACCAGGAGTGAGCTAACCTCTGTGGCTAGCAGAGAGATAGACCAGGAGTGAGCTAACCTCTGTGGCTAGCAGAGAGATAGACCAGGAGTGAGCTAACCTCTGTGGCTAGCAGAGAGATAGACCAGGAGTGAGCTAACCTCTGTGGCCAGCAGAGATAGACCAGGAGTGAGCTAACCTCTGTGGCTAGCAGAGATATAGACCAGGAGTGAGCTAACCTCTGTGGCTAGCAGAGATATAGACCAGGAGTGAGCTAACCTCTGTGGCTAGCAGAGATATAGACCAGGAGTGAGCTAACCTCTGTGGCTAGCAGAGATATAGACCTGGAGTGAGCTAACCTCTGTGGCTAGCAGAGATATAGACCAGGAGTGAGCTAACCTCTGTGGCCAGCAGAGATAGACCAGGAGTGAGCTAACCTCTGTGGCTAGCAGAGATAGACCAGGAGCTAACCTCTGTGGCTAGCAGAGATAGACCAGGAGTGAGCTAACCTCTGTGGCTAGCAGAGAGATAGACCAGGAGTGAGCTAACCTCTGTGGCTAGCAGAGATATAGACCTGGAGTGAGCTAACCTCTGTGGCTAGCAGAGAGATAGACCAGGAGTGAGCTAACCTCTGTGGCTAGCAGAGATAGACCAGGAGTGAGCTAACCTCTGTGGCTAGCAGAAGAGATATAGACCAGGAGTGAGCTAACCTCTGTGGCTAGCAGAGATATAGACCTGGAGTGAGCTAACCTCTGTGGCTAGCAGAGAGAGATAGACCAGGAGTGA
Source organism: Brachymystax lenok tsinlingensis (assembly GCA_030435695.1). Taxonomy (NCBI): domain Eukaryota; kingdom Metazoa; phylum Chordata; class Actinopteri; order Salmoniformes; family Salmonidae; genus Brachymystax; species Brachymystax lenok. The sequence continues at coordinate 1,084,109 of CM059797.1, forward strand.
GCTAACCTCTGTGGCTAGCAGAGAGATAGACCAGGAGTGAGCTAACCTCTGTGGCTAGCAGAGATAGACCAGGAGTGAGCTAACCTCTGTGGCTAGCAGAGATAGACCAGGAGTGAGCTAACCTCTGTGGCTAGCAGAGATAGACCAGGAGTGAGCTAACCACTGTGGCTAGCAGAGATAGACCAGGAGTGAGCTAACCTCTGTGGCTAGCAGAGATATAGACCAGGAGTGAGCTAACCACTCTGTGGCTAGCAGAGATAGACCAGGAGTGAGCTAACCTCTGTGGCTAGGCAGAGAGATAGACCAGGAGTGAGCTAACCTCTGTGGCTAGCAGAGATAGACCAGGAGTGAGCTAACCTCTGTGGCTAGCAGAGATATAGACCAGGAGTGAGCTAACCTCTGTGGCTAGCAGAGATAGACCAGGAGTGAGCTAACCTCTGTGGCTAGCAGAGAGAGACCAGGAGTGAGCTAACCTCTGTGGCTAGCAGAGATATAGACCAGGAGTGAGCTAACCTCTGTGGCTAGCAGAGAGAGAGACCAGGAGTGAGCTAACCTCTGTGGCTAGCAGAGATATAGACCTGGAGTGAGCTAACCTCTGTGGCTAGCAGAGAGATAGACCAGGAGTGAGCTAACCTCTGTGGCTAGCAGAGATATAGACCAGGAGTGAGCTAACCTCTGTGGCTAGCAGAGATATAGACCAGGAGTGAGCTAACCTCTGTGGCTAGCAGAGAGATAGACCAGGAGTGAGCTAACCTCTGTGGCTAGAGAGACCAGGAGTAGAACCAGGAGTGAGCTAACCTCTGTGGCAGAGAGAGACTCAGGAGTGAGCTAACCTCTGTGGCTAGCAGAGAGATAGACCAGGAGTGAGCTAAACCTCTGTGGCTAGCAGAGAGATAGACCAGGAGTGAGCTAACCTCTGTGGCTAGCAGAGAGATAGACCAGGAGTGAGCTAACCTCTCTGTGGCTAGCAGAGATAGACCAGGTGAGCTGTGAGCTAACCTCTGTGGCTAGCAGAGAGATAGACCAGGAGTGAGCTAACCTCTGTGGCTAGCAGAGATATAGACCAGGAGTGAGCTAACCTCTGTGGCTAGCAGAGATATAGACCAGGAGTGAGCTAACCTCTGTGGCTAGCAGAGAGAGAGACCAGGAGTGAGCTAACCTCTGTGGCTAGCAGAGATAGACCAGGAGTGAGCTAACCTCTGTGGCTAGCAGAGAGATAGACCTGGAGGTGAGCTAACCTCTGTGGCTAGCAGAGATATAGACCTGGAGTGAGCTAACCTCTGTGGCTAGCAGAGAGATAGACCAGGAGTGAGCTAACCTCTGTAGCAGAGAGAGACCAGGAGTGAGCTAACCTCTGTGGCTAGCAGAGAGATAGACCAGGAGTGAGCTAACCTCTGTGGCTAGCAGAGATATAGACCAGGAGTGAGCTAACCTCTGTGGCTAGCAGAGATAGACCAGGAGGTGAGCTAACCTCTGTGGCTAGCAGAGATAGACCAGGAGTGAGCTAACCTCTGTGGCTAGCAGAGATAGACCTGGAGTGAGCTAACCTCTGTGGCTAGCAGAGAGATAGACCAGGAGTGAGCTAACCTCTGTGGCTAGCAGAGAGATAGACCAGGAGTGAGCTAACCTCTGTGGCTAGCAGAGAGAGACCAGGAGTGAGCTAACCTCTGTGGCTAGCAGAGATATAGACCTGGGAGTGAGCTAACCTCTGTGGCTAGCAGAGAGATAGACCAGGAGTGAGCTAACCTCTGTGGCTAGCAGAGATAGACCAGGAGTGAGCTAACCTCTGTGGCTAGCAGAGAGATAGACCAGGAGTGAGCTAACCTCTGTGGCTAGCAGAGATATAGACCTGGAGTGAGCTAACCTCTGTGGCTAGCAGAGAGATAGACCAGGAGTGAGCTAACCTCTGTGGCTAGCAGAGAGATAGACCAGGAGTGAGCTAACCTCTGTGGCTAGCAGAGAGAGAGACCAGGAGTGAGCTAACCTCTGTGGCTAGCAGAGAGACCAGGAGTGAGCTAACCTCTGTTGCTAGCAGAGAGATAGACCAGGAGTGAGCTAACCTCTGTGGCTAGCAGAGATATAGACCTGGAGTGAGCTAACCTCTGTGGCTAGTAGACCAGAGTGAGCTAACCACTGTGGCTAGCAGAGATATAGACCAGGAGTGAGCTAACCTCTGTGGCTAGCAGAGATAGACCAGGAGTGAGCTAACCTCTGTGGCTAGCAGAGATATAGACCAGGAGTGAGCTAACCTCTGTGGCTAGCAGAGATAGACCAGGAGTGAGCTAACCTCTGTGGCTAGCAGAGATAGACCAGGAGTGAGCTAACCTCTGTGGCTAGCAGAGATATAGACCTGGAGTGAGCTAACCTCTGTGGCTAGCAGAGAGAGAGACCAGGAGTGAGCTAACCACTGTGGCTGCAGAGAGATAGACCAGGGTGAGCTAACCTCTGTGGCTAGCAGAGATAGACCAGGAGTGAGCTAACCTCTGTGGCTAGCAGAGATAGACCAGGAGTGAGCTAACCTCTGTGGCTAGCAGAGAGATAGACCAGGAGTGGAGGCTAACCTCTGTGGCTAGCAGAGATAGACCAGGAGTGAGCTAACCTCTGTGGCTAGCAGAGAGATAGACCAGGAGTGAGCTAACCTCTGTGGCTAGCAGAGAGATAGACCTGGAGTGAGCTAACCTCTGTGGCTAGCAGAGATATAGACCAGGAGTGAGCTAACCTCTGTGGCTAGCAGAGATAGACCAGGAGTGAGCTAACCTCTGTGGCTAGCAGAGAGATAGACCAGGAGTGAGCTAACCTCTGTGGCTAGCAGAGATATAGACCAGGAGTGAGCTAACCTCTGTGGCTAGCAGAGAGATAGACCAGGAGTGAGCTAACCTCTGTGGCTAGCAGAGATAGACCAGGAGTGAGCTAACCTCTGTAGCAGAGAGATAGACCAGGGTGAGCTAACCTCTGTGGCTAGCAGAGATATAGACCTGGAGGTGAGCTAACCTCTGTGGCTAGCAGAGAGAGATAGACCAGGAGTGAGCTAACCTCTGTGGCTAGCAGAGATATAGACCTGGAGTGAGCTAACCTCTGTGGCTAGCAGAGAGAGACAGGGAGTGAGCTAACCTCTGTGGCTAGCAGAGAGATAGACCAGGAGTGAGCTAACCTCTGTGGCTAGCAGAGATATAGACCAGGAGTGAGCTAACCTCTGTGGCTAGCAGAGATAGACCAGGAGTGAGCTAACCTCTGTGGCTAGCAGAGATAGACCAGGGTAGCTAACCTCTGTGGCTAGCAGAGAGAGACCAGGAGTGAGCTAACCACTGTGGCTAGCAGAGATATAGACCAGGAGTGAGCTAACCTCTGTGGCTAGCAGAGAGATAGACCAGGAGTGAGCTAACCTCTGTGGCTAGCAGAGAGATATAGACCTGGAGTGAGCTAACCTCTGTGGCTAGCAGAGATATAGACCAGAGTGAGCTAACCTCTGTGGCTAGCAGAGAGAGAGACCAGGAGTGAGCTAACCTCTGTGGCTAGCAGAGATATAGACCTGGAGTGAGCTAACCTCTGTGGCTAGCAGAGATATAGACCAGGAGTGAGCTAACCTCTGTGGCTAGCAGAGATATAGACCAGGAGTGAGCTAACCTCTGTGGCTAGCAGAGAGATAGACCAGGAGTGAGCTAACCTCTGTGGCTAGCAGAGATATAGACCTGGAGTGAGCTAACCTCTGTGGCTAGCAGAGAGATAGACCAGGGTGAGCTAACCTCTGTGGCTAGCAGAGAGAGATAGACCAGGAGTGAGCTAACCTCTGTGGCTAGCAGAGATAGACCAGGAGTGAGCTAACCTCTGTGGCTAGCAGAGAGAGAGACCTGGAGTGAGCTAACCTCTGTGGCTAGCAGAGATAGACCAGGAGTGAGCTAACCTCTGTGGCTAGCAGAGAGATAGACCAGGAGTGAGCTAACCTCTGTGGCTAGCAGAGATATAGACCTGGAGTGAGCTAACCTCTGTGGCTAGCAGAGACAGACCAGGAGTGAGCTAACCTCTGTGGCAGCTAGCAGAGAGACCAGAGTAGTGAGCTAACCTCTGTGGCTAGCAGAGAGAGATGAGCTAACCTCTGTGGCTAGCAGAGAGATAGACCTGGAGTGAGCTAACCTCTGTGGCTAGCAGAGAGTAGACCAGGAGTGAGCTAACCTCTGTGGCTAGCAGAGAGATAGACCAGGAGTGAGCTAACCTCTGTGGCTAGCAGAGATATAGACCTGGGAGTGAGCTAACCTCTGTGGCTAGCAGAGATAGACCAGGAGAGCTAACCTCTGGGAGTGAGCTAACCTCTGTGGCTGACCTGGAGTGAGCTAACCTCTGTGGCTAGCAGAGAGAGAGACCAGAGTGAGAGCTAACCTCTGTGGCTAGCAGCAGAGATAGACCAGGAGGAGCTAACCTCTGTGGCTAGCAGAGAGATAGACCAGGAGTGAGCTAACCTCTGTGGCTAGCAGAGATATAGACCTGGAGTGAGCTAACCTCTGTGGCTAGCAGAGAGATAGACCAGGAGTGAGCTAACCTCTGCAGAGAGACTGAGCCAACCACTGTGGCTAGCAGAGATAGACCAGGAGTGAGCTAACCTCTGTGGCTAGCAGAGATATAGACCAGGAGTGAGCTAACCTCTGTGGCTAGCAGAGATAGACCAGGAGTGAGCTAACCTCTGTGGCTAGCAGAGAGATAGACCAGGAGTGAGCTAACCTCTGTGGCTAGCAGAGAGATAGACCAGGAGTGAGCTAACCTCTGTGGCTAGCAGAGAGATAGACCAGGAGTGAGCTAACCTCTGTGGCTAGCAGAGATAGACCAGGAGTGAGCTAACCTCTGTGGCTAGCAGAGAGATAGACCAGGAGTGAGCTAACCTCTGTGGCTAGCAGAGATAGACCAGGAGTGAGCTAACCTCTGTGGCTAGCAGAGATATAGACCAGGAGTGAGCTAACCTCTGTGGCTAGCAGAGATATAGACCTGGAGTGAGCTAACCTCTGTGGCTAGCAGAGAGATAGACCAGGAGTGAGCTAACCTCTGTGGCTAGCAGAGAGATAGACCAGGAGTGAGCTAACCTCTGTGGCTAGCAGAGAGATAGACCAGGAGTGAGCTAACCTCTGTGGCTAGCAGAGATAGACCAGGAGTGAGCTAACCTCTGTGGCTAGCAGAGATAGACCAGGAGTGAGCTAACCTCTGTGGCTAGCAGAGAGATAGACCAGGAGTGAGCTAACCTCTGTGGCTAGCAGAGATAGACCTGGAGTGAGCTAACCTCTGTGGCTAGCAGAGAGATAGACCAGGAGTGAGCTAACCTCTGTGGCTAGCAGAGAGAGAGACCAGGAGTGAGCTAACCTCTGTGGCTAGCAGAGATAGACCAGGAGTGAGCTAACCTCTGTGGCTAGCAGAGAGATAGACCAGGAGTGAGCTAACCTCTGTGGCTAGCAGAGAGATATAGACCAGGAGTGAGCTAACCTCTGTGGCTAGCAGCAGAGAGAGACCAGGAGTGAGCTAACCTCTGTGGCTAGCAGAGAGATAGACCAGGAGTGAGCTAACCTCTGTGGCTAGCAGAGAGATAGACCAGGAGTGAGCTAACCTCTCTGTGGCTAGCAGAGAGATAGACCAGGAGTGAGCTAACCTCTGTGGCTAGCAGAGAGATAGACCAGGAGTGAGCTAACCTCTGTGGCTAGCAGAGAGATAGACCAGGAGTGAGCTAACCTCTGTGGCTAGCAGAGATATGACCAGGAGTGAGCTAACCTCTGTGGCTAGCAGAGAGATAGACCAGGAGTGAGCTAACCTCTGTGGCTAGCAGAGATAGACCAGGAGTGAGCTAACCTCTGTGGCTAGCAGAGAGAGACCAGGGAGTGAGCTAACCTCTGTGGCTAGCAGAGATATAGACCAGGAGTGAGCTAACCTCTGTGGCTAGCAGAGATATAGACCAGGAGTGAGCTAACCTCTGTGGCTAGCAGAGATATAGACCAGGAGTGAGCTAACCTCTGTGGCTAGCAGAGATATAGACCAGGAGTGAGCTAACCTCTGTGGCTAGCAGAGAGAGAGACCAGGAGTGAGCTAACCTCTGTGGCTAGCAGAGAGATAGACCAGGAGTGAGCTAACCTCTGTGGCTAGCAGAGATATAGACCTGGAGTGAGCTAACCTCTGTGGCTAGCAGAGAGAGAGACCAGGAGTGAGCTAACCTCTGTGGCTAGCAGAGAGATAGACCAGGAGTGAGCTAACCTCTGTGGCTAGCAGAGATAGACCAGGAGTGAGCTAACCTCTGTGGCTAGCAGAGATATAGACCTGGAGTGAGCTAACCTCTGTGGCTAGCAGAGATATAGACCAGGAGTGAGCTAACCTCTGTGGCTAGCAGAGAGAGAGACCAGGAGTGAGCTAACCTCTGTGGCTAGCAGAGAGATAGACCAGGAGTGAGCTAACCTCTGTGGCTAGCAGAGATAGACCAGGAGGTAGCTAACCTCTGTGGCTAGCAGAGAGATAGACCAGGAGTGAGCTAACCTCTGTGGCTAGAGATATAGACCAGGAGTGAGCTAACCTCTGTGGCTAGCAGAGAGAGAGACCAGGAGTGAGCTAACCTCTGTGGCTAGCAGAGAGAGACCAGGAGTGAGCTAACCTCTGTGGCTAGCAGAGAGATAGACCAGGAGTGAGCTAACCTCTGTGGCTAGCAGAGAGATAGACCAGGAGTGAGCTAACCTCTGTGGCTAGCAGAGAGATAGACCAGGAGTGAGCTAACCTCTGTGGCTAGCAGAGATAGACCAGGAGTGAGCTAACCTCTGTGGCTAGCAGAGAGAGAGACCAGGAGTGAGCTAACCTCTGTGGCTAGCAGAGATAGACCAGGAGTGAGCTAACCTCTGTGGCTAGCAGAGATATAGACCTGGAGTGAGCTAACCTCTGTGGCTAGCAGAGAGAGAGACCAGGAGTGAGCTAACCACTGTGGCTAGCAGAGATAGACCAGGAGTGAGCTAACCTCTGTGGCTAGCAGAGATAGACCAGGAGTGAGCTAACCTCTGTGGCTAGCAGAGAGAGGAGTGAGCTAACCTCTGTGGCTAGCAGAGTAGACCAGGAGTGAGCTAACCTCTGTGGCTAGCAGAGATAGACCAGGAGTGAGCTAACCTCTGTGGCTAGCAGAGAGAGATAGACCAGGAGTGAGCTAACCTCTGTGGCTAGCAGAGAGATAGACCAGGAGTGAGCTAACCTCTGTGGCTAGCAGAGATAGACCAGGAGTGAGCTAACCTCTGTGGCTAGCAGAGAGATAGACCAGGAGTGAGCTAACCCTCTGTGGCTAGCAGAGATAGACCAGGAGTGAGAGCTAACCTCTGTGGCTAGCAGAGAGAGAGACCAGGGGTGAGCTAACCTCTGTGGCTAGCAGAGAGATAGACCAGGAGTGAGCTAACCTCTGTGGCTAGCAGAGATATAGACCTGGAGTGAGCTAACCTCTGTGGCTAGCAGAGATATAGACCTGGAGTGAGCTAACCACTGTGGCTAGCAGAGATAGACCAGGAGTGAGCTAACCTCTGTGGCTAGCAGAGAGAGACCAGGAGTGAGCTAACCTCTGTGGCTAGCAGAGAGATAGACTAGACCAGGAGTGAGCTAACCTCTGTGGCTAGCAGAGATAGACCAGGAGTGAGCTAACCTCTGTGGCTAGCAGAGATAGACCAGGAGTGAGCTAACCTCTGTGGCTAGCAGAGATAGACCAGGAGTGAGCTAACCTCTGTGGCTAGCAGAGATAGACCAGGAGTGAGCTAACCTCTGTGGCTAGCAGAGATATAGACCTGGAGTGAGCTAACCACTGTGGCTAGCAGAGATAGACCAGGAGTGAGCTAACCTCTGTGGCTAGCAGAGAGATAGACCAGGAGTGAGCTAACCTCTGTGGCTAGCAGAGATATAGACCAGGAGTGAGCTAACCTCTGTGGCTAGCAGAGATAGAGACCAGGAGTGAGCTAACCTCTGTGGCTAGCAGAGAGATAGACCAGGAGTGAGCTAACCTCTGTGGCTAGCAGAGATATAGACCTGGAGTGAGCTAACCTCTGTGGCTAGCAGAGAGAGAGACCAGGAGTGAGCTAACCTCTGTGGCTAGCAGAGATAGACCAGGAGTGAGCTAACCTCTGTGGCTAGCAGAGATAGACCAGGAGTGAGCTAACCTCTGTGGCTAGCAGCAGAGATAGACCAGGAGTGAGCTAACCTCTGTGGCTAGCAGAGAGATAGACCAGGAGTGAGCTAACCTCTGTGGCTAGCAGAGAGATAGACCAGGAGTGAGCTAACCTCTGTGGCTAGCAGAGATAGACCAGGAGTGAGCTAACCTCTGTGGCTAGCAGAGATATAGACCTGGAGTGAGCTAACCTCTGTGGCTAGCAGAGACCAGGAGTGAGCTAACCTCTGTGGCTAGCAGAGATAGACCAGGAGTGAGCTAACCTCTGTGGCTAGCAGAGAGAGACCAGGAGTGAGCTAACCTCTGTGGCTAGCAGAGAGAGACCAGGAGTGAGCTAACCTCTGTGGCTAGCAGAGATAGACCAGGAGTGAGCTAACCTCTGTGGCTAGCAGAGAGATAGACCAGGAGGTAGCTAACCTCTGTGGCTAGCAGAGATATAGACCTGGAGTGAGCTAACCTCTGTGGCTAGCAGAGATATAGACCAGGAGTGAGCTAACCTCTGTGGCTAGCAGAGAGAGAGACCAGGGGTGAGCTAACCTCTGTGGCTAGCAGAGATATAGACCAGGAGTGAGCTAACCTCTGTGGCTAGCAGAGAGATAGACCAGGAGTGAGCTAACCTCTGTGGCTAGCAGAGATATAGACCTGGAGTGAGCTAACCTCTGTGGCTAGCAGAGATAGAGACCAGGAGTGAGCTAACCTCTGTGGCTAGCAGAGATATAGACCAGGAGTGAGCTAACCTCTGTGGCTAGCAGAGAGAGAGACCAGGAGTGAGCTAACCTCTGTGGCTAGCAGAGATATAGACCAGGAGTGAGCTAACCTCTGTGGCTAGCAGAGAGATAGACCAGGAGTGAGCTAACCTCTGTGGCTAGCAGAGAGAGAGACCAGGAGTGAGCTAACCTCTGTGGCTAGCAGAGATATAGACCAGGAGTGAGCTAACCTCTGTGGCTAGCAGAGATATAGACCTGGAGTGAGAGCTAACCTCTGTGGCTAGCAGAGATATAGACCAGACCAGGAGTGAGCTAACCTCTGTGGCTAGCAGAGATATAGACCAGGAGTGAGCTAACCTCTGTGGCTAGCAGAGAGAGAGACCAGGAGTGAGCTAACCTCTGTGGCTAGCAGAGATATAGACCAGGAGTGAGCTAACCTCTGTGGCTAGCAGAGATAGACCAGGAGTGAGCTAACCTCTGTGGCTAGCAGAGATAGACCAGGAGTGAGCTAACCTCTGTGGCTAGCAGAGAGATAGACCAGGAGTGAGCTAACCTCTGTGGCTAGCAGAGATATAGACCAGGAGTGAGCTAACCTCTGTGGCTAGCAGAGAGATAGACCAGGAGTGAGCTAACCTCTGTGGCTAGCAGAGAGATAGACCAGGAGTGAGCTAACCTCTGTGGCTAGCAGAGATAGACCAGGAGGTGAGCTAACCTCTGTGGCTAGCAGAGAGATAGACCAGGAGTGAGCTAACCTCTGTGGCTAGCAGAGAGAGAGACCAGGAGTGAGCTAACCTCTGTGGCCAGCAGAGATAGACCAGGAGTGAGCTAACCTCTGTGGCTAGCAGAGATATAGACCAGGAGTGAGCTAACCTCTGTGGCTAGCAGAGAGAGAGACCAGGAGTGAGCTAACCACTGTGGCTAGCAGAGATAGACCAGGAGTGAGCTAACCTCTGTGGCTAGCAGAGAGATAGACCAGGAGTGAGCTAACCTCTGTGGCTAGCAGAGATAGAGACCAGGAGTGAGCAACCTCTGTGGCTAGCAGAGAGAGACCAGGAGTGAGCTAACCTCTGTGGCTAGCAGAGAGATAGACCAGGAGTGAGCTAACCTCTGTGGCTAGCAGAGAGATAGACCAGGAGTGAGCTAACCTCTGTGGCTAGCAGAGAGATAGACCAGGAGTGAGCTAACCTCTGTGGCTAGCAGAGATAGACCAGGAGTGAGCTAACCTCTGTGGCTAGCAGAGATATAGAGACCAGGAGTGAGCTAACCTCTGTGGCTAGCAGAGATAGACCAGGAGTGAGCTAACCTCTGTGGCTAGCAGAGATAGACCAGGAGTGAGCTAACCTCTGTGGCTAGCAGAGAGAGAGACCAGGAGTGAGCTAACCACTGTGGCTAGCAGAGATAGACCAGGAGTGAGCTAACCTCTGTGGCTAGCAGAGAGATAGACCAGGAGTGAGCTAACCTCTGTGGCTAGCAGAGATAGACCAGGAGTGAGCTAACCTCTGTGGCTAGCAGAGATATAGACCAGGAGTGAGCTAACCTCTGTGGCTAGCAGAGAGAGATAGACCAGGAGTGAGCTAACCTCTGTGGCTAGCAGAGAGATAGACCAGGAGTGAGCTAACCTCTGTGGCTAGCAGAGAGAGACCAGGAGTGAGCTAACCTCTGTGGCTAGCAGAGAGATAGACCAGAGTGAGCTAACCTCTGTGGCTAGCAGAGAGATAGACCGAGGAGTGAGCTAACCTCTGTGGCTAGCAGAGAGATAGACCAGGAGTGAGCTAACCTCTGTGGCTAGCAGAGATAGACCAGGAGTGAGCTAACCTCTGTGGCTAGCAGAGAGAGAGAGACCAGGAGTGAGCTAACCTCTGTGGCTAGCAGAGAGATAGACCAGGAGTGAGCTAACCTCTGTGGCTAGCAGAGAGATAGACCTGGAGGTGAGCTAACCTCTGTGGCTAGCAGAGATATAGACCAGGAGTGAGCTAACCTCTGTGGCTAGCAGAGATATAGACCAGGAGTGAGCTAACCTCTGTGGCTAGCAGAGATAGACCAGGAGTGAGCTAACCTCTGTGGCTAGCAGAGAGATAGACCAGGAGTGAGCTAACCTCTGTGGCTAGCAGAGATAGACCAGGAGTGAGCTAACCTCTGTGGCTAGCAGAGAGATAGACCAGGAGTGAGCTAACCTCTGTGGCTAGCAGAGAGATAGACCAGGAGTGAGCTAACCTCTGTGGCTAGCAGAGATAGACCAGGAGTGAGCTAACCTCTGTGGCTAGCAGAGAGATAGACCAGGAGTGAGCTAACCTCTGTGGCTAGCAGAGAGATAGACCAGGAGTGAGCTAACCTCTGTGGCTAGCAGAGAGATAGACCTGGAGTGAGCTAACCTCTGTGGCTAGCAGAGATAGACCAGGAGTGAGCTAACCTCTGTGGCTAGCAGAGATATAGACCAGGAGTGAGCTAACCTCTGTGGCTAGCAGAGATAGACCAGGAGTGAGCTAACCTCTGTGGCTAGCAGAGATATAGACCAGGAGTGAGCTAACCTCTGTGGCTAGCAGAGAGATAGACCAGGAGTGAGCTAACCTCTGTGGCTAGCAGAGAGATAGACCAGGAGTGAGCTAACCTCTGTGGCTAGCAGAGATAGACCAGGAGTGAGCTAACCTCTGTGGCTAGCAGAGAGAGACCAGGAGTGAGCTAACCTCTGTGGCTAGCAGAGAGATAGACCAGGAGTGAGCTAACCTCTGTGGCTAGCAGAGATAGACCAGGAGTGAGCTAACCTCTGTGGCTAGCAGAGAGATAGACCAGGAGTGAGCTAACCTCTGTGGCTAGCAGAGAGTATAGACCAGGAGTGAGCTAACCTCTGTGGCTAGCAGAGAGATAGACCAGGAGTGAGCTAACCTCTGTGGCTAGCAGAGATAGACCAGGAGTGAGCTAACCTCTGTGGCTAGCAGAGAGATAGACCTGGAGTGAGCTAACCTCTGTGGCTAGCAGAGATATAGACCTGGAGTGAGTGAGCTAACCTCTGTGGCTAGCAGAGAGAGACAGGAGTGAGCTAACCTCTGTGGCTAGCAGAGACCAGGGTGAGCTAACCTCTGTGGCTAGCAGAGATAGACCAGGAGTGAGCTAACCTCTGTGGCTAGCAGAGATAGACCAGGAGTGAGCTAACCTCTGTGGCTAGCAGAGAGATAGACCAGGAGTGAGCTAACCTCTGTGGCTAGCAGAGAGATAGACCAGGAGTGAGCTAACCTCTGTGGCTAGCAGAGATATAGACCAGGAGTGAGCTAACCTCTGTGGCTAGCAGAGATATAGACCAGGAGTGAGCTAACCTCTGTGGCTAGCAGAGAGATAGACCAGGAGTGAGCTAACCTCTGTGGCTAGCAGAGAGAGAGACCAGGAGTGAGCTAACCTCTGTGGCTAGCAGAGATAGAGCGAGAGATAGACCAGGAGTGAGCTAACCTCTGTGGCTAGCAGAGAGATAGACCAGGAGTGAGCTAACCTCTGTGGCTAGCAGAGATAGACCAGGAGTGAGCTAACCTCTGTGGCTAGCAGAGAGAGAGACCAGGAGTGAGCTAACCTCTGTGGCTAGCAGAGATAGACCAGGAGTGAGCTAACCTCTGTGGCTAGCAGAGAGATAGACCAGGAGTGAGCTAACCTCTGTGGCTAGCAGAGATAGACCAGGAGTGAGCTAACCTCTGTGGCTAGCAGAGATAGACCAGGAGTGAGCTAACCTCTGTGGCTAGCAGAGAGAGACCAGGAGTGAGCTAACCTCTGTGGCTAGCAGAGAGATAGACCAGGAGTGAGCCCCAACCTCTGTGGCTAGCAGAGAGATAGACCAGGAGTGAGCTAACCTCTGTGGCTAGCAGAGAGAGACCAGGAGTGAGCTAACCTCTGTGGCTAGCAGAGATAGACCAGGAGTGAGCTAACCTCTGTGGCTAGCAGAGATATAGACCAGGAGTGAGCTAACCTCTGTGGCTAGCAGAGAGATAGACCAGGAGTGAGCTAACCTCTGTGGCTAGCAGAGAGATAGACCAGGAGTGAGCTAACCTCTGTGGCTAGCAGAGAGATAGACCAGGAGTGAGCTAACCTCTGTGGCTAGCAGAGAGATAGACCAGGAGTGAGCTAACCTCTGTGGCTAGCAGAGAGATAGACCAGGAGTGAGCTAACCTCTGTGGCTAGCAGAGATATAGACCTGGAGTGAGCTAACCTCTGTGGCTAGCAGAGATAGACCAGGAGTGAGCTAACCTCTGTGGCTAGCAGAGAGATAGACCAGGAGTGAGCTAACCTCTGTGGCTAGCAGAGAGATAGACCAGGAGTGAGCTAACCTCTGTGGCTAGCAGAGATATAGACCAGGAGTGAGCTAACCTCTGTGGCTAGCAGAGATAGACCAGGAGTGAGCTAACCTCTGTGGCTAGCAGAGATAGACCAGGAGTGAGCTAACCTCTGTGGCTAGCAGAGATAGAGACCAGGAGTGAGCTAACCTCTGTGGCTAGCAGAGAGATAGACCAGGAGTGAGCTAACCTCTGTGGCTAGCAGAGATAGACCAGGAGTGAGCTAACCTCTGTGGCTAGCAGAGATAGACCAGGAGTGAGCTAACCTCTGTGGCTAGCAGAGAGATAGACCAGGAGTGAGCTAACCTCTGTGGCTAGCAGAGAGATAGACCAGGAGTGAGCTAACCTCTGTGGCTAGCAGAGAGATAGACCAGGAGTGAGCTAACCTCTGTGGCTAGCAGAGAGATAGACCAGGAGTGAGCTAACCTCTGTGGCTAGCAGAGATATAGACCAGGAGTGAGCTAACCTCTGTGGCTAGCAGAGATAGACCAGGAGTGAGCTAACCTCTGTGGCTAGCAGAGATATAGACCAGGAGTGAGCTAACCTCTGTGGCTAGCAGAGAGAGAGAGACCAGGAGTGAGCTAACCTCTGTGGCTAGCAGAGATAGACCAGGAGTGAGCTAACCTCTGTGGCTAGCAGAGAGAGACCAGGAGTGAGCTAACCTCTGTGGCTAGCAGAGATAGACCAGGAGTGAGCTAACCTCTGTGGCTAGCAGAGATAGACCAGGAGTGAGCTAACCTCTGTGGCTAGCAGAGAGAGAGACCAGGAGTGAGCTAACCTCTGTGGCTAGCAGAGAGAGAGACCAGGAGTGAGCTAACCTCTGTGGCTAGCAGAGAGATAGACCAGGAGTGAGCTAACCTCTGTGGCTAGCAGAGAGATAGACCAGGAGTGAGCTAACCTCTGTGGCCAGCAGAGATAGACCAGGAGTGAGCTAACCTCTGTGGCTAGCAGAGAGAGAGACCAGGGGTGAGCTAACCTCTGTGGCTAGCAGAGAGATAGACCAGGAGTGAGCTAACCTCTGTGGCAGAGAGATAGACCAGGAGTGAGCTAACCTCTGTGGCTAGCAGAGAGAGAGACCAGGTGTGAGCTAACCTCTGTGGCTAGCAGAGAGAGAGACCAGGAGTGAGCTAACCTCTGTGGCTAGCAGAGAGAGACCAGGAGTGAGCTAACCTCTGTGGCTAGCAGAGATAGACCAGGAGTGAGCTAACCTCTGTGGCTAGCAGAGAGAGAGACCAGGAGTGAGCTAACCTCTGTGGCTAGCAGAGAGAGAGAGACCAGGAGTGAGCTAACCTCTGTGGCTAGCAGAGATAGACCAGGAGTGAGCTAACCTCTGTGGCTAGCAGAGAGATAGACCAGAGTGAGCTAACCTCTGTGGCTAGCAGAGAGATAGACCAGGAGTGAGCTAACCTCTGTGGCTAGCAGAGATATAGACCAGGAGTGAGCTAACCTCTGTGGCTAGCAGAGATATAGACCAGGAGTGAGCTAACCTCTGTGGCTAGCAGAGATAGACCAGGAGTGAGCTAACCTCTGTGGCTAGCAGAGATAGACCAGGAGTGAGCTAACCTCTGTGGCTAGCAGAGATAGACCAGGAGTGAGCTAACCTCTGTGGCTAGCAGAGAGAGAGACCAGGAGTGAGCTAACCTCTGTGGCTAGCAGAGAGATAGACCAGGAGTGAGCTAACCTCTGTGGCTAGCAGAGAGAGAGACCAGGAGTGAGCTAACCTCTGTGGCTAGCAGAGAGAGACCAGGAGTGAGCTAACCTCTGTGGCTAGCAGAGAGATAGACCAGGAGTGAGCTAACCTCTGTGGCTAGCAGAGAGATAGACCAGGAGTGAGCTAACCTCTGTGGCTAGCAGAGAGATAGACCAGGAGTGAGCTAACCTCTGTGGCTAGCAGAGAGATAGACCAGGAGTGAGCTAACCTCTGTGGCCAGCAGAGATAGACCAGGAGTGAGCTAACCTCTGTGGCTAGCAGAGAGATAGACCAGGAGGTGAGCTAACCTCTGTGGCTAGCAGAGAGATAGACCAGGAGTGAGCTAACATCTGTGGCTAGCAGAGATATAGACCAGGAGTGAGCTAACCTCTGTGGCTAGCAGAGAGAGACCAGGAGTGAGCTAACCTCTGTGGCTAGCAGAGATATAGACCTGGAGTGAGCTAACCTCTGTGGCTAGCAGAGATATAGACCTGGAGTGAGCTAACCTCTGTGGCTAGCAGAGATATAGACCTGGAGGTAGCTAACCTCTGTGGCTAGCAGAGAGATAGACCAGGAGTGAGCTAACCTCTGTGGCTAGCAGAGATATAGACCTGGAGTGAGCTAACCTCTGTGGCTAGCAGAGAGAGAGACCAGGAGTGAGCTAACCACTGTGGCTAGCAGAGATAGACCAGGAGTGAGCTAACCTCTGTGGCTAGCAGAGATAGACCAGGAGTGAGCTAACCTCTGTGGCTAGCAGAGAGATCGACCAGGAGTGAGCTAACCACTGTGGCTAGCAGAGATAGACCAGGAGTGAGCTAACCACTGTGGCTAGCAGAGAGAGACCAGGAGTGAGCTAACCTCTGTGGCCAGCAGAGATAGACCAGGAGTGAGCTAACCTCTGTGGCTAGCAGAGATATAGACATGGAGTGCGCTAACCTCTGTGGCTAGCAGAGATAGACCAGGAGTGAGCTAACCTCTGTGGCCAGCAGAGATAGACCAGGAGTGAGCTAACCTCTGTGGCTAGCATAGAGAGAGACCAGGGGTGAGCTAACCTCTGTGGCTAGCAGAGAGAGAGACCAGGAGTGAGCTAACCTCTGTTGCTAGCAGAGAGATAGACGAGGAGTGAGCTAACCTCTGTGGCTAGCAGAGAGATAGACCAGGAGTGAGCTAACCTCTGTGGCCAGCAGAGATAGACCAGGAGTGAGCTAACCTCTGTGGCTAGCAGAGAGAGACCAGGAGGTGAGCTAACCTCTGTGGCTAGCAGAGAGATAGACCAGGAGTGAGCTAACATCTGTGGCTAGCAGAGATATAGACCTGGAGTGAGCTAACCTCTGTGGCTAGCAGAGATATAGACCTGGAGTGAGCTAACCTCTGTGGCTAGCAGAGAGAGAGACCAGGAGTGAGCTAACCTCTGTGGCTAGCAGAGATAGACCAGGAGTGAGCTAACCTCTGTGGCTAGCAGAGATAGACCAGGAGTGAGCTAACCTCTGTGGCTAGCAGAGATAGACCAGGAGTGAGCTAACCTCTGTGGCTAGCAGAGAGAGAGACCAGGAGTGAGCTAACCTCTGTGGCTAGCAGAGAGAGAGACCAGGAGTGAGCTAACCTCTGTGGCTAGCAGAGAGATAGACCAGGA
Source organism: Brachymystax lenok tsinlingensis (assembly GCA_030435695.1). NCBI lineage: Eukaryota > Metazoa > Chordata > Actinopteri > Salmoniformes > Salmonidae > Brachymystax > Brachymystax lenok. Next base: position 1,100,601 of record CM059797.1, read on the forward strand.
GTGAGCTAACCTCTGTGGCTAGCAGAGAGATAGACCAGGAGTGAGCTAACCTCTGTGGCTAGCAGAGATAGACCAGGAGTGAGCTAACCTCTGTGGCTAGCAGAGATAGACCAGGAGTGAGCTAACCTCTGTGGCTAGCAGAGAGAGAGACCAGGAGTGAGCTAACCTCTGTGGCTAGCAGAGAGATAGACCAGGAGTGAGCTAACCTCTGTGGCTAGCAGAGATATAGACCAGGAGTGAGCTAACCTCTGTGGCTAGCAGAGAGAGAGACCAGGAGTGAGCTAACCTCTGTGGCTAGCAGAGATATAGACCAGGAGTGAGCTAACCTCTGTGGCTAGCAGAGATATAGACCAGGAGTGAGCTAACCTCTGTGGCTAGCAGAGATAGACCAGGAGTGAGCTAACCTCTGTGGCTAGCAGAGAGTAGACCAGGAGTGAGCTAACCACTGTGGCTAGCAGAGATAGACCAGGAGTGAGCTAACCTCTGTGGCTAGCAGAGAGATAGACCTGGAGTGAGCTAACCTCTGTATCTAGCAGAGATATAGACCTGGAGTGAGCTAACCTCTGTGGCTAGCAGAGATATAGACCAGGAGTGAGCTAACCTCTGTGGCTAGCAGAGAGAGAGACCAGGAGTGAGCTAACCTCTGTGGCTAGCAGAGATATAGACCTGGAGTGAGCTAACCTCTGTGGCTAGCAGAGATATAGACCTGGAGTGAGCTAACCTCTGTGGCTAGCAGAGAGATAGACCAGGAGTGAGCTAACCTCTGTGGCTAGCAGAGAGATAGACCAGGAGTGAGCTAACCTCTGTGGCTAGCAGAGATATAGACCTGGAGTGAGCTAACCTCTGTGGCTAGCAGAGAGAGAGACCAGGAGTGAGCTAACCACTGTGGCTAGCAGAGATAGACCAGGAGTGAGCTAACCTCTGTGGCTAGCAGAGATAGACCAGGAGTGAGCTAACCTCTGTGGCTAGCAGAGAGATCGACCAGGAGTGAGCTAACCACTGTGGCTAGCAGAGATAGACCAGGAGTGAGCTAACCACTGTGGCTAGCAGAGAGAGAGACCAGGAGTGAGCTAACCTCTGTGGCCAGCAGAGATAGACCAGGAGTGAGCTAACCTCTGTGGCCAGCAGAGATAGACCAGGAGTGAGCTAACCTCTGTGGCTAGCAGAGATAGACCAGGAGTGAGCCAACCTCTGTGGCTAGCAGAGATATAGACATGGAGGCGCTAACCTCTGTGGCTAGCAGAGATAGACCAGGAGTGAGCTAACCTCTGTGGCCAGCAGAGATAGACCAGGAGTGAGCTAACCTCTGTGGCTAGCATAGAGAGAGACCAGGGGTGAGCTAACCTCTGTGGCTAGCAGAGAGAGAGACCAGGAGTGAGCTAACCTCTGTTGCTAGCAGAGAGATAGACGAGGAGTGAGCTAACCTCTGTGGCTAGCAGAGAGATAGACCAGGAGTGAGCTAACCTCTGTGGCCAGCAGAGATAGACCAGGAGTGAGCTAACCTCTGTGGCTAGCATAGAGAGAGACCAGGGGTGAGCTAACCTCTGTGGCTAGCAGAGAGATAGACCAGGAGTGAGCTAACATCTGTGGCTAGCAGAGATATAGACCTGGAGTGAGCTAACCTCTGTGGCTAGCAGAGATATAGACCTGGAGTGAGCTAACCTCTGTGGCTAGCAGAGAGAGAGACCAGGAGTGAGCTAACCACTGTGGCTAGCAGAGATAGACCAGGAGTGAGCTAACCTCTGTGGCTAGCAGAGATAGACCAGGAGTGAGCTAACCTCTGTGGCTAGCAGAGAGATCGACCAGGAGTGAGCTAACCACTGTGGCTAGCAGAGATAGACCAGGAGTGAGCTAACCTCTGTGGCTAGCAGAGAGAGAGACCAGGAGTGAGCTAACCTCTGTGGCTAGCATAGAGAGAGACCAGGGGTGAGCTAACCTCTGTGGCTAGCAGAGAGAGAGACCAGGAGTGAGCTAACCTCTGTTGCTAGCAGAGAGATAGACGAGGAGTGAGCTAACCTCTGTTGCCAGCAGAGAGATAGACGAGGAGTGAGCTAACCTCTGTGGCTAGCAGAGAGATAGACCAGGAGTGAGCTAACCTCTGTGGCCAGCAGAGATAGACCAGGAGTGAGCTAACCTCTGTGGCTAGCAGAGAGAGAGACCAGGGGTGAGCTAACCTCTGTGGCTAGCAGAGAGATAGACCAGGAGTGAGCTAACATCTGTGGCTAGCAGAGAGATAGACCTGGAGGTAGCTAACCTCTGTATCTAGCAGAGATATAGACCTGGAGTGAGCTAACCTCTGTGGCTAGCAGAGATATAGACCAGGAGTGAGCTAACCTCTGTGGCTAGCAGAGAGAGAGACCAGGAGTGAGCTAACCTCTGTGGCTAGCAGAGATATAGACCTGGAGTGAGCTAACCTCTGTGGCTAGCAGAGATATAGACCTGGAGTGAGCTAACCTCTGTGGCTAGCAGAGATATAGACCTGGAGGTAGCTAACCTCTGTGGCTAGCAGAGAGATAGACCAGGAGTGAGCTAACCTCTGTGGCTAGCAGAGATATAGACCTGGAGTGAGCTAACCTCTGTGGCTAGCAGAGAGAGAGACCAGGAGTGAGCTAACCACTGTGGCTAGCAGAGATAGACCAGGAGTGAGCTAACCTCTGTGGCTAGCAGAGATAGACCAGGAGTGAGCTAACCTCTGTGGCTAGCAGAGAGATCGACCAGGAGTGAGCTAACCACTGTGGCTAGCAGAGATAGACCAGGAGTGAGCTAACCTCTGTGGCTAGCAGAGAGATAGACCTGGAGGTAGCTAACCTCTGTATCTAGCAGAGATATAGACCTGGAGTGAGCTAACCTCTGTGGCTAGCAGAGATATAGACCAGGAGTGAGCTAACCTCTGTGGCTAGCAGAGAGAGAGACCAGGAGTGAGCTAACCTCTGTGGCTAGCAGAGATATAGACCTGGAGTGAGCTAACCTCTGTGGCTAGCAGAGATATAGACCTGGAGTGAGCTAACCTCTGTGGCTAGCAGAGAGATAGACCAGGAGTGAGCTAACCTCTGTGGCTAGCAGAGAGATAGACCAGGAGTGAGCTAACCACTGTGGCTAGCAGAGATAGACCAGGAGTGAGCTAACCTCTGTGGCTAGCAGAGAGATAGACCAGGAGTGAGCTAACCTCTGTGGCTAGCAGAGATATAGACCTGGAGTGAGCTAACCTCTGTGGCTAGCAGAGAGATAGACCAGGAGTGAGCTAACCTCTGTGGCTAGCAGAGATAGACCAGGAGTGAGCTAACCTCTGTGGCTAGCAGAGAGATAGACCAGGAGTGAGCTAACCTCTGTGGCTAGCAGAGATATAGACCTGGAGTGAGCTAACCTCTGTGGCTAGCAGAGAGAGAGACCAGGAGTGAGCTAACCACTGTGGCTAGCAGAGATAGACCAGGAGTGAGCTAACCTCTGTGGCTAGCAGAGATAGACCAGGAGTGAGCTAACCTCTGTGGCTAGCAGAGAGATAGACCAGGAGTGAGCTAACCACTGTGGCTAGCAGAGATAGACCAGGAGTGAGCTAACCTCTGTGGCTAGCAGAGATAGACCAGGAGTGAGCTAACATCTGTGGCTAGCAGAGAGATAGACCAGGAGTGAGCTAACATCTGTGGCTAGCAGAGATAGACCAGGAGTGAGCTAACCTCTGTGGCTAGCAGAGAGATAGACCAGGAGTGAGCTAACCTCTGTGGCTAGCAGAGAGAGACCAGGAGTGAGCTAACCTCTGTGGCTAGCAGAGAGAGAGACCAGGAGTGAGCTAACCTCTGTGGCTAGCAGAGAGATAGACCAGGAGTGAGCTAACCTCTGTGGCTAGCAGAGAGAGAGACCAGGAGTGAGCTAACCTCTGTGGCTAGCAGAGAGATAGACCAGGAGTGAGCTAACCTCTGTGGCTAGCAGAGAGATAGACCAGGAGTGAGCTAACCTCTGTGGCCAGCAGAGATAGACCAGGAGTGAGCTAACCTCTGTGGCTAGCATAGAGAGAGACCAGGGGTGAGCTAACCTCTGTGGCTAGCAGATAGAGAGACCAGGAGTGAGCTAACCTCTGTGGCTAGCAGAGAGATAGACGAGGAGTGAGCTAACCTCTGTGGCTAGCAGAGAGATAGACCAGGAGTGAGCTAACCTCTGTGGCCAGCAGAGATAGACCAGGAGTGAGCTAACCTCTGTGGCCAGCAGAGATAGACCAGGAGTGAGCTAACCTCTGTGGCTAGCAGAGATATAGACCTGGAGTGAGCTAACCTCTGTGGCTAGCAGAGATATAGACCTGGAGTGAGCTAACCTCTGTAGGTAGCAGAGAGAGAGACCAGGAGTGAGCTAACCTCTGTGGCTAGCAGAGAGATAGACCAGGAGTGAGCTAACCTCTGTGGCCAGCAGAGATAGACCAGGAGTGAGCTAACCTCTGTGGCTAGCAGAGATATAGACCTGGAGTGAGCTAACCTCTGTGGCTAGCAGAGATATAGACCTGGAGTGAGCTAACCTCTGTGGCTAGCAGAGAGAGAGACCAGGAGTGAGCTAACCTCTGTGGCCAGCAGAGATAGACCAGGAGTGAGCTAACCTCTGTGGCTAGCAGAGATATAGACCTGGAGTGAGCTAACCTCTGTGGCTAGCAGAGATAGACCAGGAGTGAGCTAACCTCTGTGGCCAGCAGAGATAGACCAGGAGTGAGCTAACCTCTGTGGCTAGCATAGAGAGAGACCAGGGGTGAGCTAACCTCTGTGGCTAGCAGAGAGAGAGACCAGGAGTGAGCTAACCTCTGTTGCTAGCAGAGAGATAGACGAGGAGTGAGCTAACCTCTGTGGCCAGCAGAGAGATAGACCAGGAGTGAGCTAACCTCTGTGGCCAGCAGAGATAGACCAGGAGTGAGCTAACCTCTGTGGCTAGCAGAGAGAGAGACCAGGGGTGAGCTAACCTCTGTGGCTAGCAGAGAGATAGACCAGGAGTGAGCTAACATCTGTGGCTAGCAGAGATATAGACCTGGAGTGAGCTAACCTCTGTGGCTAGCAGAGATATAGACCTGGAGTGAGCTAACCTCTGTGGCTAGCAGAGAGAGAGACCAGGAGTGAGCTAACCACTGTGGCTAGCAGAGATAGACCAGGAGTGAGCTAACCTCTGTGGCTAGCAGAGATAGACCAGGAGTGAGCTAACCTCTGTGGCTAGCAGAGAGATCGACCAGGAGTGAGCTAACCACTGTGGCTAGCAGAGATAGACCAGGAGTGAGCTAACCTCTGTGGCTAGAAGAGAGATAGACCTGGAGGTAGCTAACCTCTGTATCTAGCAGAGATATAGACCTGGAGTGAGCTAACCTCTGTGGCTAGCAGAGATATAGACCAGGAGTGAGCTAACCTCTGTGGCTAGCAGAGAGAGAGACCAGGAGTGAGCTAACCTCTGTGGCTAGCAGAGATATAGACCTGGAGTGAGCTAACCTCTGTGGCTAGCAGAGATATAGACCTGGAGTGAGCTAACCTCTGTGGCTAGCAGAGATATAGACCTGGAGGTAGCTAACCTCTGTGGGTAGCAGAGAGATAGACCAGGAGTGAGCTAACCTCTGTGGCTAGCAGAGATATAGACCTGGAGTGAGCTAACCTCTGTGGCTAGCAGAGAGAGAGACCAGGAGTGAGCTAACCACTGTGGCTAGCAGAGATAGACCAGGAGTGAGCTAACCTCTGTGGCTAGCAGAGATAGACCAGGAGTGAGCTAACCTCTGTGGCTAGCAGAGAGATCGACCAGGAGTGAGCTAACCACTGTGGCTAGCAGAGATAGACCAGGAGTGAGCTAACCACTGTGGCTAGCAGAGAGAGAGACCAGGAGTGAGCTAACCTCTGTGGCCAGCAGAGATAGACCAGGAGTGAGCTAACCTCTGTGGCTAGCAGAGATATAGACCTGGAGTGAGCTAACCTCTGTGGCTAGCAGAGATAGACCAGGAGTGAGCTAACCTCTGTGGCCAGCAGAGATAGACCAGGAGTGAGCTAACCTCTGTGGCTAGCATAGAGAGAGACCAGGGGTGAGCTAACCTCTGTGGCTAGCAGAGAGAGAGACCTGGAGGTAGCTAACCTCTGTTGCTAGCAGAGAGATAGACGAGGAGTGAGCTAACCTCTGTGGCTAGCAGAGAGATAGACCAGGAGTGAGCTAACCTCTGTGGCCAGCAGAGATAGACCAGGAGTGAGCTAACCTCTGTGGCTAGCAGAGAGAGAGACCAGGGGTGAGCTAACCTCTGTGGCTAGCAGAGAGATAGACCAGGAGTGAGCTAACATCTGTGGCTAGCAGAGATATAGACCTGGAGTGAGCTAACCTCTGTGGCTAGCAGAGATATAGACCTGGAGTGAGCTAACCTCTGTGGCTAGCAGAGAGAGAGACCAGGAGTGAGCTAACCACTGTGGCTAGCAGAGATAGACCAGGAGTGAGCTAACCTCTGTGGCTAGCAGAGATAGACCAGGAGTGAGCTAACCTCTGTGGCTAGCAGAGAGATCGACCAGGAGTGAGCTAACCACTGTGGCTAGCAGAGATAGACCAGGAGTGAGCTAACCTCTGTGGCTAGCAGAGAGATAGACCTGGAGGTAGCTAACCTCTGTATCTAGCAGAGATATAGACCTGGAGTGAGCTAACCTCTGTGGCTAGCAGAGATATAGACCAGGAGTGAGCTAACCTCTGTGGCTAGCAGAGAGAGAGACCAGGAGTGAGCTAACCTCTGTGGCTAGCAGAGATATAGACCTGGAGTGAGCTAACCTCTGTGGCTAGCAGAGATATAGACCTGGAGTGAGCTAACCTCTGTGGCTAGCAGAGATATAGACCTGGAGGTAGCTAACCTCTGTGGCTAGCAGAGAGATAGACCAGGAGTGAGCTAACCTCTGTGGCTAGCAGAGATATAGACCTGGAGTGAGCTAACCTCTGTGGCTAGCAGAGAGAGAGACCAGGAGTGAGCTAACCACTGTGGCTAGCAGAGATAGACCAGGAGTGAGCTAACCTCTGTGGCTAGCAGAGATAGACCAGGAGTGAGCTAACCTCTGTGGCTAGCAGAGAGATCGACCAGGAGTGAGCTAACCACTGTGGCTAGCAGAGATAGACCAGGAGTGAGCTAACCTCTGTGGCTAGCAGAGATAGACCAGGAGTGAGCTAACCTCTGTGGCTAGCAGAGATAGACCAGGAGTGAGCTAACCTCTGTGGCCAGCAGAGATAGACCAGGAGTGGTGCCCCGGTTGACAATGCGGAGCCCAGGGCTTCACTGCTAACTCAGCCTCGGGTAGGAAGACTAGGGAGGCCCCCCTACCCTGCGTTAGTGAAGCTAGTAGGAGCGTCTGGGAGGCGGCTCGTACTAGTCATCTCCACAAGCTGGAGCAGCTAGAACAGTCTTCACATGAAATAACTGTGTTATCATTCCCTAAACTCAATATGGTGTTAGTATAATGTGTTACTGGATCAGTGTGTGTTTTTCTTCCCAGCTCTTAGTATAATGTGCTACTGGACCAGTGTGTCTGTTTCTTCTCAGCTCTTAGTATAATGTGCTACTGGACCAGTGTGTGTGTTTCTTCCCAGCTCGGTCCAGTGTGTGTGGTTCTTCCCAGCTCGGTCCAGTGTGTGTGGTTCTTCCCAGCTCGGTCCAGTGTGTGTGTTTGTTCCCAGCTCGGCCCAGTGTGTGTGTTTGTTCCCAGCTCGGCCCAGTGTGTGTGTTTGTTCCCAGCTCGGCCCAGTGTGTGTGTTTGTTCCCAGCTCGGTCCAGTGTGTGTGTTTGTTCCCAGCTCGGCCCAGTGTGTGTGTTTGTTCCCAGCTCGGTCCAGTGTGTGTGTTTGTTCCCAGCTCGGTCCAGTGTGTGTGGTTCTTCCCAGCTCAAATCAAATCAAATTTTATTTGTCACATACACATGGTTAGCAGATGTTAATGCAGGTGTAGCGAAATGCTTGTGCTTCTAGTTCCGACCATGCAGTAGTATCTAACAAGTAATCTAACAAATTCACAACAACTACCTTATACACACAAGTGTAAAGGAATGAATACGAGTATGTACATATAAATATATGGATGAGCGATGGCTGACCGGCATAGGCAAGATGCAGTAGATGGTATGGAGTACAGTATATATATATATATATATATATATATATATATATATGAGATGAGTAATGTAGGATATGTAAACATTATATAAATGGCATTGTTTAAAGTGGCTAGTGATACATTATTTCATCCAATTATAATTATTAAAGTGGCTAGAGATTTGGGTCGATGGCCGAACGGCATAGGCAAGATACAGTAGATGGTTTAGAGTACAGTGAATACATTTGATATGAGTATGTCGGATACGTAAACATTATATACAAAATTGTTTAAAGTGGCTAGTGATACATTTGTTACATCCAATTCCTATGTATAAAGTGGCTAGCTGATTTAAGTCAGTATGTTGGCAGCAGCCACTCAATGTTAGTGATGGCTGTTTAACAGTCTGATGGCCTTGAGGTAGAAGCTGTTTTTCAGTCTCTCGGTCCCAGCTTTGATGCACCGGTCCAGTGTGTGTGTTTCAGCCCAGCTCGGTCCAGTGTGTGTGGTTCTTCCCAGCTCGGCCCAGTGTATAACCCCTTTATATTAAAGGCCCATCACATAGTGGAGATAGGACAACCCCTTTATATTAAAGGCCCCTCACATAGTGGAGATAGGACAACCCCTTTATATTAAAGGCCCCTCACATAGTGGGGATAGGACAACCCCTTTATATTAAAGGCCCCTCACATCGTGGGGATAGGACAACCCCTTTATATTAAAGGCCCCTCACATAGTGGGGATAGGACAACCCCTTTATATTAAAGGCCCCTCACATAGTGGGGATAGGACAACCCATTTTTATTAAAGGCCCCTCACATTGTGGGGATAGGACAACCCCTTTATATTAAAGGCCCCTCACATAGTGGGGATAGGACAACCCCTTTATATTAAAGGCCCATCACATCGTGGGGATAGGACAACCCCTTTATATTAAAGGCCCTCACATCGTGGAGATAGGACAACCCCTTTATATTAAAGGCCCTCACATCGTGGGGATAGGACAACCCTTTATATTAAAGGCCCCTCACATCGTGGGGATAGGACAACCCCTTTATATTAAAGGCCCCTCACATCGTGGGGATAGGACAACCCCTTTATATTAAAGGCCCCTCACATCGTGGGGATAGGACAACCCCTTTATATTAAAGGCCCCTCACATCGTGGGGATAGGACAACCCTTTATATTAAAGGCCCTCACATCGTGGGGATAGGACAACCCTTTATATTAAAGGCCCCTCACATCGTGGGATAGGACAACCCCTTTATATTAAAGGCCCCTCACATCGTGGAGATAGGACAACCCCTTTATATTAAAGGCCCCTCACATCGTGGGGATAGGACAACCCCTTTATATTAAAGGCCCCTCACATCGTGGGGATAGGACAACCCCTTTATATTAAAGGCCCCTCACATCGTGGGGATAGGACAACCCTTTATATTAAAGGCCCCTCACATCGTGGGGATAGGACAACCCCTTTATATTAAAGGCCCCTCACATCGTGGAGATAGGACAACCCCTTTATATTAAAGGCCCCTCACATCGTGGAGATAGGACAACCCCTTTATATTAAAGGCCCCTCACATCGTGGGGATAGGACAACCCCTTTATATTAAAGGCCCCTCACATCGTGGGGATAGGACAACCCCTTTATATTAAAGGCCCCTCACATCGTGGAGTACTAAACACACACAGGTTGTAATGTTATTTATTCAAACAGTAAAATGTAAAAAATGTAATAAAAAAGGGTGAACAACAGCTCCAACCTGTCCTTGTAGAGCTGAAATAACGTTCAGATTACCTCCAGGACCTGTAGGGACCAAAGGAAAATTATTTCATGTTTTATAGTCAATGCTTAATAGGTAGGCCAGTTCACCTTTATTTAACCAGGTAGGCCAGTTCTCATTTACAACTGCCACCTGGCCAAGATAAAGCAAAGCAGTGGAACAAAATCAAACACAGAGTTACACAAACAATCGTACAGTCAATAACACAATAGAAAAAAATCTATGTACAGTGTGTGCAAATGTAGAATAGTAGGGAGATAGGCAATAAATAGGCCATAGAGGCGAAATAATTACAATTTAGCATTAACACTGGAGTGATGGATGTGCAGATGATGATGTGCAAGTAGAGATAATGGGGTGCAAAAGAGCAAGAGGGTAAGTATAACAGTTTAGCACCCTCTGCACACATCAACAACTGACACCCAGAAGCATCGTTACCCATTGCTCCACAAAAGGCGGCAGAGCAAAAGGAACAACTACTTCAAGGTCTCAGAGTGAGTGCAGTCACCCATTGAACCGCTGTTAGACTAGCCATTTCACACCGGCTACATCAGTAACAATATGGGGATGCGGTAGTTGGGTGGGCTATTTCTAGATTGTCTGTGTACAGGTACAGTGATCGGTACACTAGTCTGACAGCTGATGCATAATGAACACCATGACTAACATAACAGTTATCTCAGCTGTGTGAATAGTAAACAAGCACCATCAGGACAATTCTTAGACGTGATGGCTACGCAATATTCACAGTTTTATTTAGCATTCTTACCTTATACCCACAATATATCATGAATGTAGGCAGTTGAGGTAAAAATGCACAGAACGAATGCAACAAACACAGTTACAACAGTCCGAGTCATTCAACAACAAAGAAACCGCTTACACCATGAGATTCAGTTCGGTGGTCTATGAAGGCTTTTTAACTAATCTGGACTATCTGATCATTATAAAAAGTATCAACTAAAACAAAAACCAGAATTGCTGCACGTTTGAGCGCTTTTGCGTCAACTTTCAACGTTGACCCCAGAATGCAGGTTGTACTTCCTGTCGGCTTCGCAGCGCAGAGTTTCTCCATCCAGAGGCGCAACATCCCGACACTTCCGGGACCTTGGGAGACAGACAGGACGGGGTCTGACAGGGCAGGACGGGGTCTGACAGGGCAGGACGGGGTCTGACAAGGCAGGACGGGGTCTGACAGGGCAGGACGGGGTCTGACAGGGCAGGACGGGGTCTGACAGGGCAGGACGGGGTCTGACAGGGCAGGACGGGGTCTGACAGGGCAGGACGGGGTCTGACAGGGCAGGACGGGGTCTGAGAGGGCAGGACGGGGTCTGAGAGGGCAGGACGGGGTCTGACAGGGCAGGACGGGGTCTGACAGGGCAGGACGGGGTCTGACAAGGCAGGACGGGTCTGACAGGGCAGGACGGGGTCTGACAGGGCAGGACGGGGTCTGACAAGGCAGGACGGGGTCTGACAGGGCAGGACGGGGTCTGACAGGGCAGGACGGGGTCTGACAAGGCAGGACGGGGTCTGACAGGGCAGGACGGGGTCTGACAAGGCACAAATGGGGAAAATACTTAATCTGTTGTTCATTTTCGAGAAATCTAAAGGCATAACCTAGATTCGAGACAATGTCTTCAGTAGTTGAACATGTTATTACTCCAACCTCGTGAAAGTGACAAACTGACACGTTTTCGTAGTTCGTCAAAAACAACTTTATATCGAAGGAGTGGCTTTGACTTGACGGCCTGCACATGCGCAGTTCGGCGCGAGACGGCCGATGACTAGTTTCTGCGCATGAGCTGATCGCGCCACCGTCGCCATGACATCGCTGCACGTGTGATTCTATTGGAGGAGCCGCGCGTCTTCAGACGGTTACTGTCTGTGGTGAAGCCGCGTTCAACTCGAGGAAAACCAGGTCTTCAAGGACTAACTACTTTAGCTAGATAATCAATACTTATGGTAAGTAATACACCTACTTCATTTATTTAGTCAGAGATAAGTCATAATTTAACAAGTTCATGTAGCTAACTATCTTGCTATTAGCTAGCTGGCTAACTTTAGCTGCTAGCCATAGAAGCTAGCTTGTTATCAAACGTTTCAAAATAAAAAAGTCCTCCACTAACTAACGTTAGTTATCTAGCTCATTGTTGGAGTTAATTTCCCATGAACGACGTGATACTACTGACTTTCATAGCTGGAAGATACGCCCAACTAACTTTTAACTCCGGGTGAATCCATCACTTTTTTGATTCAAACAAAACTTTCCATCCATGTTTGCCCATGGAAGATGTGGTCAGAACGTAACCTTTTGGACCTGGTTGCCAAAACATTCAGGAGATATAGGTGCTCAAAGTGGACCCTTACTGCATGCATTTACATTTTAGTCCATCAGCAGACGTTCTTATCCAGAGTGACTTACAGTAGCAATTAGGGTCAATTGCCTTGCTCAAGGGGACATCGACAGATTTGACACCTAGACAGCTCGGGGATTCCAGCTAGTCCAAAAGTTAAGATTTAAAGTGGTTTTTTTTGTTTGTTTTGAAATATATATTGCCTCCCTAAATATCCGGAGTGTACAGTTAACTTAACTGCCAGTTCTTGATTATGGTGACACCATTTACAAGATTGCAGCAGCATCTACTACTCTTAAACCTTTGGATGCTGTCTACGATAGCGACATTCGTTTTATCACTGGTGACCGTTTTAATACTCACCACTGTATCCTGTATCAAAAGGTTGGCTGGTCCTCATGAAAGTCCTGTAGATCAATTCATTATTCCATTTTTGTTTCCAAAACCCTACTACCCAAGCTTCCAACTTGCCTAACTCTGTTGCTAACATATAAAATAATGAGATACCAAACCCACTAGCAGGATTGCTTAACTCTTGAGGTCCCTCTGGTCTCTACCAATTGTTGGAATAACCTACAAAATGCCTTGCATCTTGATCCCCTAGTGCAGTTTAGGACTCTGTTGTTGAATTAATTCATTGAGGATTGCAGTTGTTTTGATTGTAGTGGTTTATTTGTTGCAATTTGTGGTGTTGAGGTTGTGCCTTGTTACTTTTATTCTTGTTTTAATTGTTCTTTATGTTGTGACAAAATGTTTGTACTCAGTACACCATTGGGAATGAGACCCTGGTCTCAATTGGGCTATCCTGAATAAATACAAGTTAATAATAAATCAATTAAATTGAAGACTTGTCTACTTGTCCGGGGTAAAGGAAAAAAAATGTCGGACAACCACAATATACATTTCAGTTGTTCGAATGGAAAAGTAAGAATTCTAGTACAATTAAATAGTTAACACACACACGGACGCAGAGGTCTAAGGCACTGCATCTCCGTGCAAGAGGCATCACTACAGTCCCTGGTTCAAATCCAGGCTGAATCACATCCGGCTGTGATTGGGGTCCCATAGGGCGAAGCACAATTGGCCCAGCGTCGTCCAGGGCGCCATTGTAAATAAGATTTTGTTCTTAACTGACTTGCCGAGTTAAATAAAGTTTACACACACCACACTGACCAAAAGGTTATTTTGTTGGCATTTATGTATGTCCCCATTACCAGTAAAACATAATCACAACCTATTTCTTTCACTTACTTGCTGTGCTGTTTCGTTGTTCATTTGTTCAGTTGTTTCATTCTCAACCAGGATTTCTTTGGAACGCCGTTTGGGTCTTGGCTATGGAACGCCGTTTGGGTCTTGGCTATGGAACGCCGTTTGGGTCTTGGCTATGGAACGCCGTTTGGGTCTTGGCTATGGAACGCCGTTTGGGTCTATGCGTGTCAAAAAAGAACACTATTTGACGTGTCAAATAAGCTTGTTGACCAATCAGGACCTGGGTATTACTGCACGTCACATAATAATTTAACGCGTTCATTATGTTTTTTTCATCTATGTATGCTATGATGCTGGTACAGTTGTCTCGTGCACCTACAGTGCTGGTCATTAAAAAAAAAGCTAGCTAGCTCATGGATGCAAACAATGTTCTTCCCAAAAACATATTGAAATGAAATAATCTAGGTGTGATCATCTAAAATAACTTTGATTTCTAAGTTCTTATTTGATTAATGGTGGTCAGACCCATCTATGTGAAGCTAGCCACAATATAAAATAAAGATATGACATAATTCTACTATTTGTATTAATTTGCATCACTGTCAATGACGTACTTTTATTTTGAAGGCTAACTGCAAACTCCACTATTGTGCCTGATCCTTATTGTGGCTTGCTTCACAACACAACCTGGTCCGGTCGAGCCTCACTAGCCAGATGAAGCTAGCTGGCTGCTTATAACATTAGCTTTGGGGACAGGGTTAAGTGCCATTTCGAATACTACCGTACCTTCTCCGCTATGCAATCTGGTTTCCGAGATGGTCATGGGTTTAAGAGACTACTGTGCAGCTGTATTCATCGACCTGGCCAAGGCTTTCGACTCTGTCAATCACCACATTCTTATCCGCAGACTCAACAGCCTTGGTTTCTCAAATGACTTCCTCACCTGGTTCACCAACTACTTCTCGGATAGAGTTCAGTGTGTCAAATCGGAGGGCCTGTTGTCCGGACCTCTGGCAGTCTCTATGGGGGTGCCACAGGGTTCAATTCTCGGGCCGACTCTCTTCTCTGTATACATCAATGATGTCGCTCTTGCTGCTGGTGATTCCCTGATCCACCTCTACGCAGACAACACCATTTTGTATACTTCAGGCCCTTCTTTGGACACTGTGTTAACTACCCTCCAGACGAGCTTCGATGCCATACAGCACTCCATCCGTGGCCTCCAACTGCTCTTTAAACGCTAAAATGGCCGATGATGTTATGGACTCTTTTCCACACAAGTATAAAATCTGTCGTTCATGGACAAGTTAATACCCTGTTATCTTTGGCTTTGGCATTTAGGTGCAAACATTCACTTTCTGAGCACTTCTAAAATGGGCAAATATGTATGGAAAGTTTTGTTCAAATTAAAGGGGTTGCTGTCGAAGTGATTGGATTCAAATGGATTGACCATTTATTATTTTCTTTCTAATAGGCTCGTAATGCGGAGAAGGCCATGTAAGTATATGCTTGCCTTATATTGTGATTATATTTAAGCCATAGGCCTATTGTCATAAATTAATGTCAGTGAATACTGATGCTATTTCTGTTTATAGTCCATGTGGTGTCTCTGTCCTGTAGCCACTGAACATGTCACTATGTTATGCTCTGGGGTCTAACTCATGCAGTGTTTTCTATTCGCGCCGGCTGCTGACTAATCAGCTAGTTAGTCTCATTTTCAGCCAGCTACGTTTTCCACTTCATATTAACTAGGCTACTTTTCATTTAAAAGTTAAAATTTGCTAGTCTGTCGAGCCCTTTTTCCTGCTAGAATGAACGATATGCATCTCCTAGTGATCTATTGATAGGACAGGTGCCTGTCAGTTACAAAGCCAGCCATGACGGGAATACAGCAGAGAGGAAGAGGAGAAGCGACAGGTTTCACTCTCGCCTAAATCTGTCCAGAATAAGACCTATGCATTTCTATGAACGTAATTTGGACCTAAGCTTGTCTCCTGCCTTCCCGCCTTTGGAACAACAACTCCCATTGTCAGGGTGGAGACGTGAGCATCTCGTCATTATATACAGATCTCTAGTTGCAGTTTAATATCTTTACACCAAGGAGGGAGAGACAGCATGATGCTCGTGAATGTGCATGTCCCATGTAATGTAAGTGGTAATGATGACAGTGGAGGTTCTAGACCCTTTCAACTGGGGGGGCCAAGCTGGGGCCAGATGTACTGTTAGAGGGGCCAGTTACATTAGACGTTATTGTTGTCATATCGTTTTCTTCACTTCATTGCAGGCATTAGTAGGCAAAAGACCATGTCCCTCTAGTAAATGTGTGGGGTTAATTAGTGTTCCACGTTGCCACTGTCTAATAACAGATGTAAAAAAAGAACGATAGCAAAAATTAGTTATGCAAAAATTATTTCATACTCCACATTTAGGGGGGCCACAAGGGGGTCCAAAATTGTTGGCCCCCTGGCCCCCCCAGAACCGCCAGTGAATGATGAGGCAATCCCTTAGACTATTTTCTGACACACTCATTTATTTTATTTTGTGTGTTTCTCACAGCCAGCCACTCGAACCCGTGGCGCATTGGAATGCACCCCCTAAGTCTAAAAGAATGGAGCCCCTAAGTCTAAAAGGGTTAGGGTTAATGGAGCCCCTAAGTCTAAAAGAATGGAGCTCCTAAGTCCCCCTGGCAGGGGGCGCCTGGCTGGCTACTCTTTGTACTGGTCATTAATGTATTATTTATCAGCATGTATTTGTATTAACTTGTGAAATACACCTCGTCTCTCTAGGACGGCCTTGGCCCGGTTCAGAAATGCTCAGCTGGAGGAGGGCAAAGTCAGGGTGAGGAAGATGATGATGATGTCCTTTAGGGGAATGATTACACATTGTTGCTTTATTGTCCCGGAGTTAACTAAACACCATCAAGTCATGTGGTCGTGGCTCTTGTTGTTATCCTGACATGCTTGTTGACTGTTCCAGGAGAGGAGACCGTTCCTGGCCTCAGAATGTACTGAGCTGCCTAAAGCAGAGAAGTGGAGACGACAGATTATCAGTGAGATCTCCAAGAAAGTTGCTCAAATTCAAAACGGTGAGTTGTCCTACATGTGACATTGAACCGTTAATAAATGTTTATGAATGAAGAGCACAACCTGATCCATGTGTTTGCCTGTTGTTCTCTCTGCTAGCTGGTCTGGGAGAGTTTAAGATCCGGGACCTGAACGATGAGATCAATAAGCTGCTGAGAGAGAAAGGTCACTGGGAGGTCAGGATCAAGGAGCTGGGAGGACCTGACTATGGGGTAATAGAGTTGGGAGATTTCAACCTTTCCTATCGTGGTTATCTGCGCCCCCCACCCCAAAAAATAACGTTTAGAGTAAAACTTTATTGTCCAACCAGGATGGAACTTTTTCTTTGACATCACCTTCCATTAAAAGGATCACAAACACATTCATTCTCACATCATCACATTTAAACCAGTCAGTCCATCATGTTACGTTAATACATTCCCTAACGACGCAGGGGACGTTAATACATTCCCTAACGACGAAGGGGACGTTAATACATTCCCTGACGACGCAGGGGACGTTAATACATTCCCTAACGACGCAGGGGACGTTAATACATTCCCTAACGACGCAGGGGACGTTAATACATTCCCCTAACGACGCAGGGGACGTTAATACATTCCCTAACGACGCAGGGGACGTTAATACATTCCCTAACGACGCAGGGGACGTTAATACATTCCCTAACGACGCAGGGGACGTTAATACATTCCCTAACGACGCAGGGGACGTTAATACATTCCCTAACGACGCAGGGGACGTTAATACATTCCCTAACGACGCAGGGGACGTTAATACATTCCCTAACAACTACACTAGATAGATACAGTTGGAAGTCTGAAGTTTACATACACTTAGGTTGGTGTCATTAAAACTCGTTTTTCAACCACTCCACAAATTTCTTGTTAACAAACTATAGTTTTGGCAAGTCAGTTAAGACATCTACTTTGTGCATGACACAAGCAATTTTCCAACAATTGTTTACAGACAGATTATTTCACTTATAATTCACTGTATCACAGTTCCAGTGGGTCAGAAGTTTACATACATTAAGTTGACTGTGCCTTTAAACAGCTTGGAAAATTCCAGAAAATTATGTCATGGCTTTAGAAGCTTGACATCATTTGAGTCAATTGGAGGTGTACCTGTGGATGTATTTCAAGGAAACCTTCAAACTCAGTGCCTCTTTGCTTGACATCATGGGAAAATCGAAAGAAATCAGCCAAGACCTCCGAAAAAAATGTGTAGACCTCCACAAGTCTGGTTCATTCTTGGGAGCAATTTCCAAACGCCTGAAGGTACCACGTTCATCTGTACAAACAATAGCGCGCAAGTATAAACACCATGGGACCACGCATCCGTCATACCGCTTTGGAAGGAGACGCGTTCTGTCTCCTAGAGATGAACGTACTTTGGTGTGAAAAGTGCAAATCAATCCCAGAAGAACAGCAAATGACCTTGTGAAGATGCTGGAGGAAACCGGTACAAAAGTATCTATATCCACAGTAAAACGAGTCCTGTATAGACATAACCTGAAAGGCCGCTCAGCAAGGAAGAAGCTACTGCTCCAAAATCGCCATAAAAAAGCCAGACTACGGTTTGCAACTGCATATGGGGACAAAGATCGTACTTTTTGGAGAAATGTTGACAAACAGAAACTGTTTGGCCATAATGACCATTGTTATGTTTGGAGGAAAAAGGGGGAGGCTTGCAAGTCGAAGAACACCATCCCAACCGTGAAGCACGGGGGTGGCAGCATCATGTTGTGGGGGTGCTTTGCTGCAGGAGGGACTGGTGCACTTACCAAAATAGATATAGGCATTATGTGCCATCTCTTTTGTGGATATATTGAAGCAACATCTCAAGACATCAGTCAGGAAGTTAAAGCTTGGTCGCAAATGGGTCTTCCAAATGGACAATGACCCCAAGCATACTTCCAAAGTTGTGGCAAAATGGCTTAAGGACAACAAAGTCAAGGTATTGGAGTGGCCATCACAAAGCCCTGACCTCAATCCAATAGAAGATTTGTGGGCAGAAATGAAAAAGCATGTGCGAGCAAGGAGGCCTACAATCCTGACTCCGTTACACCAGCTCTGTCAGGAAGAATGGGCCAAAATCCACCCAACGTATTGTGGGAAGCTTGTGGAAGGCTACCTGAAAAGTTTGACCCAAGCAATGCTACCAAATACTAATTGAGTGTATGTGTTATAGAAATTTTGTTCTCAATGTTCACAAACTGAACATCAATTAAACAAACTCTGTCTGTTACCCAGTAGTTGTAAGATACTGGTTGAAATAAGACAAACAGAAGCCCAGAATACAATGGTCAATTGTAAATGGTTTAATTCAGGAGAGCTCTCAGCTCTAAAAGGTGTACACAGTCTTTTATATGGTACAATGTTGAAACACAAAGATGCAAAATTCCCACCTCTCCCCCCACCCTCTCCAAGAACATAGTCTCTTCCAACAGCCTTATCACAATCTTTGCAAATAAGTCAAACTTGGGAGGTATTGGGAGATTCTTCTCAAGGACGGGCCTCTCGCATGTGTCTGGTAGAATCAAAGAATCTTTTGTTCACAGACATCCCCTAAATGAAGTCCTACTTCTGCACACCAAGTTAATATCTAGACACACACACACATATTAATTGGACTGCCATTTGTCTTGCAACCCCATCTCCATTGCATACACTTTCAGAATAGAATGTTCTTAGTATTAAGTACAAACATTTAGTCATCAAAACATAAAATCTATAACAGTATGTAAACTTCTGACCCACTGGGAATGTGATGAAAGAAATAAAAGCTGAAATAAATAACTACTATTATTCTGACATTTCACATTCTTAAAATAAAGTGGTGATCCTAACTGACCCTAAGACAGGGAATTGTTTTATCAGGATTAAATGTCAGGAATTGTGAAAAACTGAGTTTAAATGTATTTGGCTAAAGTGTATCTAAACTTCTGATATCAACTGTACCTAAGAGATGAGTAATGCAAGATACAGTGGGGAAAAAAAGTATTTAGTCAGCCACCAATTGTGCAAGTTCTCTCACTTAAAAAGATGAGAGAGGCCTGTAATTTTCATCATAGGTACACTTCAACTATGACAGACAAAATGAGGAAAAAATCCAGAAAATCACATTGTAGGATTTTTTATGAATTTATTTGCAAATTATGGTGGAAAATAAGTATTTGGTCAATAACAAAAGTTTATCTCAATACTTTGTTATATACCCTTTGTTGGCAATGACAGAGGTCAAACGTTTTCTGTAAGTCTTCACAAGGTTTTCACACACTGTTGCTGGTATTTTGGCCCATTCCTCCATGCAGATGTCCTCTAGAGCAGTGATGTTTTGGGGCTGTCGCTGGGCAACACGGACTTTCAACTCCCTCCAAAGATTTTCTATGGGGTTGAGATCTGGAGACTGGCTAGGCCACTCCAGGACCTTGAAATGCTTCTTACGGCCACTCCTTCAAGGTTCGGCGGTGTGTTTGGGATCATTGTCATGCTGAAAGACCCAGCCACGCTTCATCTTCAATGCCCTTGCTGATGGAAGGAGGTTTTCACTCAAAATCTCACGATACATGGCCCCATTCATTCTTTCCTTTACACGGATCAGTCGTCCTGGTCCCTTTGCAGAAAAACAGCCCCAAAGCATGATGTTTCCACCCCCATGCTTCACAGTAGGTATGGTGTTCTTTGGACACGTCTGGCACTGCAGGATTTGAGTCCCTGGCGGCGTAGTGTGTTACTGATGGTAGGCTTTGTTACTTTGGTCCCAGCTCTCTGCAGGTCATTCACTAGGTCCCCCCGTGTGGTTCTGGGATTTTTGCTCACCGTTCTTGTGATCATTTTGACCCCACGGGGTGAGATCTTGCGTGGAGCCCCAGATCAAGGAAGATTATCAGTGGTCTTGTATGTCTTCCATTTCCTAATAATTGCTCCCACAGTTGATTTCTTCAAACCAAGCTGCTTACCTATTGCAGATTCAGTCTTCCCAACCTGGTGCAGGTCTACAATTTTGTTTCTGGTGTCCTTTGACAGCTCTTTGGTCTTGGCCATAGTGGAGTTTGGAGTGTGACTGTTTGAGGTTGTGGACAGGTGTCTTTTATACTGATAACAAGTTCAAACAGGTGCCATTAATACAGGTAATGAGTGGAGGACAGAGGAGCCTCTTAAAGAAGTTACAAGTCTGTGAGAGCCAGAAATCTTGCTTGTTTGTATGTGACCAAATACTTATTTTCCACCATAATTTGCAAATAAATTCATAAAAAATCCTACAATGTGATTTTCTGGATTTTTTTTCCTCATTTTGTCTGTCATAGTTGAAGTGTACCTATGATGAAAATTACAGGCCTCTCTCATCTTTTTAAGTGAGAGAACTTGCACAATTGGTGGCTGACTAAATACTTTTTTCCCCCACTGTATGTAAACATTATTAAAGTGCCATTAAAGTGACTAGTGATCCTATTATTGAAGTGGCCAATAATTTCAAGTCTGTATGTAGGCAGCAGCCTCTGTGTGGGTGATGGCTGTTTAACAGTCTGATGGCCTTGAGATAGAAGCTGTTTTTCAGTCTCCCGGTCCCAGCTTTGATGCACCTGTACTGACCTCGCCTTCTGGATGGTATCCGGGGTGAACAGGCCGTGGCTCGGGTGGTTGATGCACTTGATCTTTTTGGCCTTCCTGTGACATTGGGAGCTGTAGGTGTCCTGGAGGGCAGGTAGTTTGCCCCCGGTGATGCATTGTTCAGACGGCACCACCCTCTGGAGAGCCTTGCGGTTGAGGGTGGTGCTGTTGCCGTACCAGGCGGCGATACAGCCCGTCAGGATGCTCTCAGTTGTGCATCTATAAAGGTTTGTCAGGGTTTTAGGTGACATGCCAAATTTCTTCAGCCTCCTGAGGTTGAAGAGGCACTGTCTGTGTGGGTGGACCATTTTCAGTTTGTCCGTGATGTGTACGCCATGGAACTTGAAGCTTTCCACCTTCTCCACTGCTCCCCTCTGCTGTTTCCCGAAGTCCACGATCATCTCTTTTTTTGTTTTGTTGACGTTGAGATGTTGTTTTCCTGACACCACACTCCGAGTGCCCTCGCCACCTCCCTGTAGGCTGTCTCGTCGTTATTGGTAATCAAGCCCGCTACTGTTGTCGTCTGCGAACTTGATGACTGGGGGTTGGAGGTGTGCGTGGCCACGCACTCATGGGTGAACAGGGAGTACAGAAGGGGGCTGACCTCCACTTCGCTGATCCTCAACACTGGGGCGTTGTTTCCTACCTTCACCACCATTGGGTGGCCCGTCAGGAAGTCCAGGACCCAATTGCACAGGTTGGGGTTGAGACCCAGAGCCTCAAGCTTATGATTAGCTTGGAGTGTACTATGGTGTTGAATTCTGAGCTGTAGTCAATGAACATTATTACATGGGTATTACGGTATATATTTTACTATATACTGGTGTTTATGCTCTGACCGGTTTGGGGTTTTGTTTTTTACTGTAACGGTATTTTGTTTGATTTGTTAAATGTGATAGACCGTGTGTAACGTCCATTTTTATAGTGTACTCCGCTACTTGAGTCATCCCCCTCCGCTCTCTCTCCATGCTGCTTTCCGCACAGACCTAGTCCCGCCCTTCTTTCTGGAGAGATTTATTCCTGTCGTGCGACAAACAAAGAATCCAGGTGGCTGTACCGACTCAGACCGCATATCCTGAGAGCCATGTTTCCATGGAACAGTGTTACAATCCCTGATGTCTCTCTGGAAAGCAACCCTTGCCCTTATTTCGTCTACCTTGTTATCTAGAGACTGGACATTAGTGAGTAATATACTCGGAAGTGGTGGGTGGCGTGCGCGCCTCTGAAGTCTGACCAGAAGACCGCTCCGTCTTCCTCTTCTCCCACGGTGTGAGTCAGCCTCTGGAATCAGTTCAAATGCCCTGGGTGGTTCGGACAAGGGATCCGCTTCGGGAAAGTCGTATTCCTGGTCGTAGTGCTGGTAAGTTGACGTCGTTCTGTTATCCAGTAGTTTTTCCCAGCTGAATGTATTAACACTTAAGATTTCCTGGCTAACAATGTAAGAAATAATACATTAAAAAAACAAATACTGCAAAGTTTCCTGAGGACTAGAAGTTTCCTGAGGACCTGAAGCGAGGCAGCCCTCTCTGTTGGCGCCATCTTAGATACCTGAGTGATATTGTGAATGTGTTTCCCCCTAATATGGATTCCGTCTTTAAAGGTGCAATATGCAGAAATCACTCTGCCATTTCCTGGTTGTTAACTTTTTAATAGTTAGCCTAATTTCAGTTTGTGACTAAACAAGCCAGTATAGTGTGGAGAATTGTACCATCTAAACTGCTGTGAAATATATATTCCATAACCAAACATATTGTATTTTCAGCTGTTTGAAGCTGTTGAACACAACAGTAAAAGACGCAAAAACTAAGCTTAAGAACGGGAAGCATAGAAATAATGCACATAGAACAGATATACCCCTTTTTACATTTGCTTTCAATGAGAATTACAGATCCTATGTCAGGTCACCCAAAAAGTTACATATTGCAGATTTAAAGTAGAATTGACTGCGTTTTTAATTGCTTTGAAGATATGATACCGACAATCATAATGTCAGTCAAAAATATCAAATTCATAGTTTATGCTACAAAACCGTCTTTTTAAGAAGTTTTAAAAATAGGTTATATTTGACTTAAAATTCCATGAGTGTAAGGCGTTGGTGGTGTCGATGGATGCATTTCTATGCATGATAATATAATTCACCAATACATTTCTTGGTAGGTTTTAAATCACATCTGGTCTGGTACATTGTTTGCCTCCTCCATTCGGGATACTCTGTTTCAATGACTCAATATTCTGAACAAAAACTGACATGTATCTAAGGCTGTGAATGTCAATACAATCAAACTAGTGAGGGCAGTGATCACAAGTCAGTCATAGCGAGGCAAGTAAGCTAGCTTATCTACTTAACAATGTAGCTACTTATTTAGCAAGCTGAAAACAGAACTTAGCTATCTAACTGCTGGGTGGATGTCATGCCAGTGGATGACCATTTGGTTTTTCGGTGGCTACAGCTAGAAATGCAGGTGTCATTTGGTTAGCTAGCAAGAGATATGAATCTCTTTGCTTGCTAGCTATGCTGAACTTGAATGACTTATCCACAGTTAGCATATCTCTTGGTTGTCAATCAAATGTATTTGGCATCAATCAAATGGGAGGGCAGGTAGGCAAGTTCTTGTCTAGCTGACATGATCCATGTGACTCACAGTGCAAGGAGAGCTGTGACCACACTGGTCTTGAAAGGAGGCAGTTTGTTAATGCAATATTCGCTCAGAAATTGTGTGACGGGTTTGATTAGATTTTTGTTTTGATTTGAAAATCCAAACATTGTAAAGGAAGGGAGCGGAGCTTGCGTGCTGTGTGTGGCTGTTTGAGTGAGAAAGACAGAGAGTCAACAAGTAAAAGCACAGCCCCCTTCATTATCAACGCATTGTTCCGACAACATCAAAGAGCCATTCCAGAGTCAGGAGAACTTTGAGAGTTAGGTGTTAGCCAGACTAGGCAAGTTCCCATTCACTTGTCAAAACGTGGGTTGGGACAGAAGCATGCATTGGCTGGTAGGCTGCAGGAGGCCGAGCATCGTTTTTCAGTGCAATTTTGACGGCCAACTACAAACTGAAAAAGATGGCGAGGGTTTATCTGCTGTTAGATTTGAGCTCATCTCACTCTGGCTAACAGTTGTTGCTGTTGATTTGCACAGCCAACTGAAGGGCAGGGAGCCTAAGTCCGCAAATGTAGGAGGACTGCCGTGTTATTTACATATTTGTAGAAAACCAATCCGATGTATTGTGTGGCTTTTGTGAATGCTTTCTAAGGTCACGCTGTTGCTACTGCTTGTACACACACAGTCCAGTTCAAAGTGAATGATGGCAGGCCGTGTGGCAAATGGCTTGCTTGCATATAGGCCTACTGTAGCTCTGATTGGCTATGGCGCACCGATCTGTGGCCTGGACAAGACTGACACGTTTTTATTACTCTAGAATTGTCATTCCAAAACCTTCAATGGAAGTATGAAAAGGTTGCTGGTTCGAATACCCGTCTGCCCTTGAGCAAGGCACTTAACCCTAATTTGCTTCGGGGGCACCGTACTACTATGCCTGACGCTGTAAAACAACACATCTCACTGCACCTATCCTGTTTTATGTTTTAACCCCCTGAGGTCGATGACTGCACCCCGCGTAAATCTAATTAGCATAATACAGAAAACACCGTAAAAATATTTCTGTTTAAGCATTGGATGAGTCTCAGTCCATCGAGTCAGCCTATGTCGCTCTTCCGTATCTGCGGTGAAAGGTGACCGAGCTAGACTGGTGTTTGCGTCTTGGGACTCGTCTGAAGTCGGTACAGCCGATCTGCCAACTTCTGTATTTAGTGTCCTAACAGTTTGGGCTACACACACCATCTGTGGAAAGCAGAGACTCTCAGGAACACGTACATGCCGGTTGTTTTGATCTAGGACGCCCACAGGCCTCACAAGACTTGTCTGAAGGTCCCCCGGTATCAGTGGGAAAAAATAATGGAAGTATATATGGACACTGTTTAGTGCCAAAAATAAGGGGTTAAATACATGTAAAACAATAATATAATAATTGCAATTGAAGTATCCCCAAAATAATTTTCAAGGGGTCTTAAAATAAAATATTCTATATAGCTTAGTAGAATGAAGTGATTAAAGAGCTCAGCCATGTGCTTCTTGTCAGTAACAACCACATCAACTTTAAGGGACATGGGCAGCTGTGAGGAGGAAGGTTTATTCTCCAGGTCTTTACTTGTTTTCCAGGGCTTCTTGGGGTTAGACCAACAGAGAGAGAACTGCTCCTTAAAGTACCTACATTTGGCCTTCCTGAGTGCACTTATTTCTCATTTGCCTGAATAAGAGCCAGTCAGCCTGAGTATGTGTGCCCCAAGCCTTTCACCAAATGGTGTTCTTGAGGTGGAGTAACTCTGCCAGATCACGGTCGAACCAGGGGCTGAACATGTTTCTAATTCTTATTTTCTTTTTGGTGTCGTGCTTGTTAACAATACCACTGAAAAGCAACTTTGACAGAGGGGATCAAGCTGATTCTATACTAGTTTACAGAGACCAGATCATGAAGGAAGGCTTGCTCATTAAAGTTTTTTTAGCAAGCATTTATGACAAATCAGGACAGGTTTAGGGAGTCCCATTGCTTTAGGACTTGGTCAGGTGGTTTAAGCATGTCCCAGTTTAGGTCACCTAGCAGGACACATTCAGACTTAGTGTAAGGGGCCAGGAGAGAGCTTAGGGCAGGTAGGGTACAGGCCGGTGCTGATGGAGGATGGCACCCAGCAACAGTCAACAAAGAGTTATTTGAAAACGTAATGCTTAAAATCAGCAAATCAAATTGTTTGGGCAGACCTGGTGGAGACAACCGAGCAAAGCGACCCTTGGTAAAGATTGCCACTCCACCACCTTTGGAAGGTCTTGCCGAAAAAGGTTATAACCAGATAGGTTAACATCGGTGTACAGAACACTCTTTGTTAGCCATGTCTCAGTAAGGACCAACACATCTGAACTGGAGCTGAGAACCCACCCTTTTAATTGATACATTTTTAGGTAATATTCTTCTAGTCTTAACGTGTCGAGAACCCAGGTACCTGTACCGGAGAGGGGGGAGTGTGGCGGGGATACCTGTACCAGACAGGGGGAGAGGGGGAGTGTGGCGGGGGTACCTGTACCAGACGGGGAGAGGGGGAGGTGGGCGGGGTCCCTGTACCGAGAGGGGGAGTGTGGAGGGATACCTGTACCGGACAGGAGAGAGGGGAGTGTGGTGGGGGCACCTGTACCGGACAGGAGAGGGGGAGTGTGGCGGGGCACCTGTACCGACAGGGGAGAGGGGGAGTGTGGCGGTACCTGCACCGAGAGAGAGGGGAGAGGGGGAATGAGGGGGAATGTGGTACCTGCACCGGAGAGGAGGGTGGGGGTACCTGCACCGGAGAGGGGGTGGTGGGGTACCTGTACCGGAGAGGGTGGGGTACCTGCACCGGAGAGGGAGTGTGGTGGGGTACCTGCACCGAGAGGGAGTGTGGGGCACCTGTACCGGAGAGGGGGAGTGTGGCGGGTACCTGTACCGAGAGGGATTGTGGTGGGGGGTACCTGTACCGAGAGGGGGAGTGTGGGGCACCTACCTGCACCAGACAGGGGGAGTGTGGCGGGGCTACCTGTACCAGACAGGGAGTGTGGATGGGCTACCTGTACCCAGACAGGGGAGAGGGGGAGTGTGGGGGGTACCTGTACCAGACAGGGGAGAGGGGAGTGTGGGGCGGGGCTACCTGTACCAGACAGGGGGAGAGGGGTGAGTGTGGCGGGGATACCTGTACCAGACAGGGGGAGACAGGCCAGGCCAGGGTGAACAGATCGCCAGGTGGAATCCAAGCAGCAGTGCAGTAGGTAATGGGAGTAGGTTTCACACCTCAGTGGGAGAAGCTTTTGTCGTGAAGTTGAGTAGGAGAAGTTGTGTTCAACCTTACCAAACAGGTGCGTGGTGGAGCAGATAAGTTCAAAGTGAAAAAGCTGAACGAAACACGTGAAGACAACCAAGACACCGGTAAAATGGCTAAATTCCAAAGCCAACTCAAACAGCGAGTCAAGTCATTACCTGATCACTGATGTAATGTTAATGAGATATTAAGTGCCTCTCAGTACAGTGTTGTCCTGAATAATCGTTCTGTGATCTATCTTCCAGAGAGTAGGACCAAAGATGCTGGACCACGAAGGGAAGGAGGTCCCAGGAAACAGAGGATATAAATACTTCGGAGCAGCTAAAGACCTGCCTGGAGTCAGAGAGCTGTTTGAGAAAGAACGTAGGTTTACTGGCAACTCCAGTCTAGCTTAATACCATGTTTGATACCACTATTGAATGTACTGATCGTCCCCCCCAGCCATCCCTCCCCCCAGGAAGAGCAGAGCTGAGCTGATGAAGGACATCGATGCTGAGTACTACGGATACAGAGATGAGGATGATGGGGCGCTGGTCCCTCTGGAGCAGGAGTACGAAAAAGAAGGTAGTCCCCTGCTGTGTGACACCCCTCTGCAGTAGATTCATATCCTCCCTGCTGTGTGTGTGGTACTGTGGTACATTAGGCTGTCCCAAGTTGTAACGTTAGGCTGTCCCTCTGCTGTCCCAGGTTGTTACATTAGGCTGTCCCTCTGCTGTCCCAGGTTGTTACATTAGGCTGTCCCTCTGCTGTCCCAGGTTGTTACATTAGGCTGTCCCTCTGCTGTCCCAGGTTGTTACATTAGGCTGTCCCAAGTTGTAACGTTAGGCTGTCCCTCTGCTGTCCCAAGTTGTAACATTAGGCTGTCCCAAGTTGTAACGTTAGACTGTCCCAAGTTGTAACGTTAGGCTGTCCCAAGTTGTAACGTTAGGCTGTCCCAGGTTGTAACGTTAGGCTGTCCCAGGTTGTAACGTTAGGCTGTCCCAGGTTGTAACGTTAGGCTGTCCCAGGTTGTAACGTTAGGCTGTCCCAGGTTGTAACGTTAGGCTGTCCCAGGTTGTAACGTTAGGCTGTCCCTGTCCCAGGTTGTAACGTTAGGCTGTCCCAAGTTGTAACGTTAGGCTGTCCCAAGTTGTAACGTTAGGCTGTCCCAAGTTGTAACGTTAGGCTGTCCCTCTGCTGTCCCAGGTTGTTACATTGGGCTGTCCCAGGTTGTAACGTTAGGCTGTCCCAAGTTGTAACGTTAGGCTGTCCCAAGTTGTAACGTTAGGCTGTCCCTCTGCTGTCCCAGGTTGTTACATTGGGCTGTCCCAGGTTGTAACGTTAGGCTGTCCCAGGTTGTAACGTTAGGCTGTCCCAGGTTGTAACGTTAGGCTGTCCCAGGTTGTAACGTTAGGCTGTCCCAGGTTGTAACGTTAGGCTGTCCCAGGTTGTAACGTTAGGCTGTCCCAGGTTGTAACGCTAGGCTGTCCCAGGTTGTAACGTTAGGCTGTCCCAGGTTGTAACGTTAGGCTGTCCCAGGTTGTAACGTTAGGCTGTCCCAGGTTGTAACGTTAGGCTGTCCCTCTGCTGTCCCAGGTTGTTACATTGGGCTGTCCCAGGTTGTAACGTTAGGCTGTCCCAAGTTGTAACGT
The DNA here is from genome assembly GCA_030435695.1 of Brachymystax lenok tsinlingensis. Taxonomy (NCBI): domain Eukaryota; kingdom Metazoa; phylum Chordata; class Actinopteri; order Salmoniformes; family Salmonidae; genus Brachymystax; species Brachymystax lenok. The sequence goes on from CM059797.1 coordinate 1,129,229, forward strand.
TAGGCTGTCCCGGTAGAGAGAGAGGCTGTCTGTGTAGGTGCTCTATCCTGCTGTGGTCTTGTGACCTGATAGTATTGTGTGATGTGATGGTGCTCAGAGACCATGTGTTCCCTAATATAGTAAATGTCTAATAATATAGTCTTATACACGGAGCACAGGACCACTAATACTAGAGGTTGGCCTCTACGCTCAACTAGAGGTTGGCCTCTACGCTCAACTAGAGGTTGGCCTCTACGCTCAACTAGAGGTTGGCCTCTACGCTCAACTAGAGGTTGGCCTCTACGCTCAACTCAAATCTCTCATTCACTCTCCATGTCTCCTGCTTTCTGTTTCATCATGATATTCTGGAACAAAGCAGTATTGTTGGTGTCATTGTATCTCTCCCCTGAATTTTTGCCTTAATTCAATACAACCCAATATACAATACTTTTATTTCACCTTTATTTAACCAGGTAGGCTAGTTGAGAACAAGTTCTCCTTTACAACTGCGACCTGGCCAAGATAAAGCAAAGCAGTTTGACACAAACAACAACACAGAGTTCCACATGGAGTAAACAAACATACAGTCAATAATACAGTAGAAAAAGTCTATATACAGTGTGTGAAATGAGGTAAGATAAGGGAGGTAAGGCAATAAATAGGCCATAGTGGCAAAATAATTACAATATAGCTATTAAACACTGGGATGGTAGATGTGCAGAAGATGAATGCGCAAGTAGAGATACTGGGGTGCAAAGGAGCAAAATAAATAACAGTATGGGGATGAGGTAGTTGGATGGGCTATTTACAGATGGGCTATGTGCAGGTGCAGTGATCTGTGAGCTGCTCTGACAGCTGGTGCTTAAAGCTAGTGAGGGAGATATGAGTCTCCAGCTTCAGTGATTTTTGTAGTTCGTTCCAGTCATTAGCAGCAGAGAACTGGAAGGAAAGGTAGCCGAAGGAGGAATTGGCTTTGGGGGTGACCAGTGAAATATACCTGCTGGAGCGCGTGCTACGGGTGGGTGCTGCTATGGTGACCAGTGAGCTGAGATAAGGCGTGGCTTTACCTAGCAAAGACTTGTAGATTACCTGGTTGACCCAATACAACCCAATACACAATATTTAGCCCAATACACAATACTTAGCCCAATACTTAGCCAAATACAACCAAGTACACAATACTAAACCCGATACAACCAATACACAATACTTAACCCACTTGAACCCAATACACAATACTTAGCCCAATACAACCCAATACACAATACTTAGCCCAATACAACCCAATACACAATGCTTAGCCCAATACACAATACTTAACCCAATACAACCAAGTACACAATACTTAACCCAATACAACCCAATACACAATACTTAGCCCAATACAACCTAATACACAATACTTAGCCCAATACAACCCAATACACAATACTTAGCCCAATACACAATACTTAGCCCAATACAACCAAGTACACAATACTTAACCCACTTGAACCCAATACACAATACTTAACCCACTTGAACCCAATACACAATGCTTAACCCAGTACTTAACCCAATACAACCAATACTTAACCCAATACACACTACTTAACCCAATCAAATCACATTTTATTTGTTACATGCGCTGAATACAACAGGTGTAGACCTTACAGTGAAATGCTGAATACAGCAGGTGTAGACCTTACAGTGAAACGCTGACTACAACAGGTGTAGACCTTACAGTGAAATGCTGACTACAGCAGGTGTAGACCTTACAGTGAAATGCTGAATACAACAGGTGTAGACCTTACAGTGAAATGCTGAATACAACAGGTGTAGACCTCACAGTGAAATGCTTACTTACAAGCCCTTAACCAACAATGCAGTTTTAAGAAAATACCCCCAGAAAAGGAAGAATAACAAATGCAAATAGGGGCAATGCTAATAGTCTGAGTAGCCATTTGATTAGGTGTTCAGGAGTCTTATGGCTTGGGGGTAGAAGCTGTTTAGAAGCCTCTTGGACCTAGACTTGGCGCTCCGCTACCGCTTGCCGTGAGGTAGCAGAGAGAATTGTCTATGAAAAGGGTGGCTGGTGAATTTGACAATTTTTAGGGCCTCCCTCTGACACTGCCTGGTATAGAGGTCCTGGGTGGCAGGAAGCTTGGACCCGGGGATGTACTGGGCCGTACGCACTACCCTTTGTAGTGCCTTGCGGTCGGAGGCCGAGCAGTTGCCGTACCAGGCAGTGATGCAACCCGTCAGGATGCTCTCGATGGTGCAGTTGTAAAACCTTTTGAGGATCTGAGGACCCATGCCAAATCTTTTCAGTCTCCTGAGGGGGAATAGGTTTTGTCGTGCCCTCTTCACTACGGTGTTGGTGTGCTTGGACCATGTTAGTTTGTTGGACGCCATGTGGACGCCAAAGAACTTGAAGCTCTCAACCTGCTCCACTACAGCCCTGTCGATGAGAATGGGGGCGTGCTTGGTCCTCCTTTTCCTGTAGTCCACAATCATCTCCTTAGTCTTGATCACGTTGAGAGAGAGGTTGTTGTCCTTGCACCACGCGGTCCGGTCTCTGACCACTTCCCTATAGGCTGTCTCATAGTTGTCGGTGATCAGGCCTACCACTGTTGTCATCAGCAAACTTAATGATGGTGTTGGAGTTGTGCATGGCCATGCAGTCATGAGTGAACAGGGAGTACAGGAGGGGACTGAGCACGCACCCCTGAGGGGCCCCTTCGTTGAGGATCAGCGTGACGGATGTATTGTTACCTACCCTTACCAACTGGGGGCGGCCTGTCAGGAAGTCCAAGGATCCAGTTGCAGAGGGAAGTGTTTAGTCCCAGGGTCCTTAGCTTAGTGATGAGCTTTGAGGGCAATATGGTGTTGAACGCTGAGCTGTAGTCAGTGAATAGCATTCTCACATAGGTGTTCCTTTTTGTCCAGGTGGGAAAGGGCAGTGTGGAGTGCAATAGAGATTGCGTCATCTGTGGATCTGTTGGTGCAGGATGCAAATTGGAGTGGGTCTAGAGTTTCTGGGATAATGGTGTTGATGTGAGCCATGACCAGCCTTTCAAAGCACTTCATGGCTACAGACGTGAGTGCTACGGGTCGGTAGTCATTTAGGCATATTATCTTAGTGTTCTTGGGCACAGGCACTATGGTGGTTTGCTTGAAACATGTTAGTATTACAGACTCAGACAGGGAGGGGTTGAAATTGTCAGTGAAGACACTTGCCAGTTGGTCAGCGCATGCTCAGAGTACACGTCCTGGTAAGCCGTCTGGCCCTGCGTCCTTGTAAATGTTGACATGTTTGAAAAGGTCTTACTCACATCGGCTGCGGAGAGCGGGATCACAGTCGTCTGGAACAGCTGATGCTCTCATGCATGTTTCAGTGTTGCTTGCCTCGAAGCGAGCATAGAAGTAATTTTGCTCGTCTGGTAGGCTCGTGTCACTGGGCAGCTCTCGGCTGTGCTTCCCTTTGTAGTCTGTAATAGTTTGTAAGCCCTGCCACATCCAACGAGCGTCGGACCCGGTGTAGTACGATTTGATCTTAGTCCAGTATTAACACTTTGCCTGTTTGATGGTTTGTCGGAGGGCATAGCAGGATTTCTTATGAGCTTCCGGGTTAGAGTCCCGCACCTTGAAAGCAGCAGCTCTACCCTTTAGCTCAGTGCGGATGTTGCCTGTAATCCATGGCTTCTGGTTGGGGTATGTACGGTACAGTCACTGGGGACGACGTCATCGATGCACTTATTGATGAAGCCAGTGACTGATGTGGTGTACTTCTCAATGCCATCGGAAGAATCCCAGAACATGTTCCAGTCTGTGCTGCAAAACAGTCCAGTAGTTTAGCATCTGCTTCATCTGACCACTTTTTTATAGACCGAGTCACTGGTGCTTCCTGCTTTAGTTTTTGCTTGTAAGCAGGAGTCAGGAGGATAGAATTATGGTCAGATTTGCCAAATGGAGTGCGAGTTGGTAGGATATACGTGCTTTCAGTTCGTCCCATTTATTTTCCAGTTATTGAACGTTAGCTAGCAGGACGGAAGGCAAAGCCATTCGTCGCCTGATCCTCACAAGGCGCCCTGATCTTTTTCTGCAAAATCCCCGTTTCCTTCTTCAGCGAATGACAGTGATCTGGGCCTGGTCGGGTGTCTGTAGTATCTCCCTCCCGTCTGACTCATTGAAGAAAAACTCTTTGCCTAATCTGAGGTGAGTTGTCTCTGTTCTGATGTCCAGAAACTCTTTTCGGTCATAAGAGACGGTAGAAGCAACATTATGTTCAAAACAAGTTACGAACAACGCGAAAAAACAAACACAATAGCATGGCCGATAAGACTGCAGCCATCCCCTCCGGCACCATCTTCACTAGTCCATTACAACCCAATACTACACAATATTACACAATACTACACAATACTTAGCCCAAGACACAGTACTTAGCCCATTACAACACAGTACTACACAATACTACACAATACTTAACCCAAGACACAGTACTTAGCCCATTACAACACAATACTACACAATACTACACAATACTTAACCCAAGACACAGTACTTAGCCCAATACAACCCAATACTACACAATACTTAGCCCAATACTTAACCCAAGACACAGTACTTAGCCCAATACAACCCAATACTACACAATATTACACAATACTACACAATACTTAGCCCAATACAGCCCAATACTTAGCCCAATACTTAACCCAAGACACAGTACTTAGCCCAATACAACCCAATACTACACAATACTTAGCCCAATACTTAACCCAAGACACAGTACTTAGCCCAATACAACCCAATACTTAGCCCAATACTTAACCCAAGACACAATACTTAGCCCAATACAACCCAATACTACACAATACTTAGCCCAATACTTAACCCAAGACACAGTACTTAGCCCAATACAACCCAATACTTAGCCCAATACTTAACCCAAGACACAATACTTAGCCCAATACAACCCAATACTACACAATACTTAGCCCAATACTTAACCCAAGACACAGTACTTAGCCCAATACAACCCAATACTTAGCCCAATACTTAACCCAAGACACAATACTTAGCCCAATACAACCCAATACTACACAATACTTAGCCCAAGACAGAGTACTTAGCCCAATACAACCCAATACTTAGCCCAATACTTAACCCAAGACACAATACTTAGCCCAATACAACCCAATACTACACAATACTTAGTCCAATACTTAGCCCAAGACACAGTACTTAGCCCAATACAACCCAATACTTAGCCCAATACTTAACCCAAGACACAATACTTAGCCCAATACAACCCAATACTACACAATACTTAGCCCAAGACAGAGTACTTAGCCCAATACAACCCAATACTTAGCCCAATACTTAACCCAAGACACAATACTTAGCCCAATACAACCCAATACTACACAATACTTAGCCCAATACTTAACCCAAGACAGTACTTAGCCCAATACAACCCAATAAACACTACTTAACCCGATTAGAATCCAAACCAGGCTGTATCACAACCGGACGTGATTGGGAGCCCCATAGGCCGGCGCACAATTGGCCCAGTGTTTTCCGGGTTTGGCCAGTGTAGGCCGTCATTGTAAATAAGAATTTGGTCTTAACTGACTTGCCTAGTTAAATAAAAATACACAATACTTAACCCAATACAACCCTATACTTAACCCTAACCCAATACACATGGTCGCCTCAAGTAACGTGTGTGTGTGTGTGTGTGTTGTCTCAGTGATATTGAAGGCAGTGGAGAAATGGAAAGCGGAGAGAGAAGCGCGTCTGGCAGGAGGAAGAGAGGAGGTAGAGGAAGAGGAGGAACACATGTATGCTGTAAAGGAGGATGAGGTGAATATCAGTCCAGACATACTGACTCTGGTCCCATTTACTGGTCATTTAAAGTCAAAAGGTATTCCCATGTGTGGCCTACTTGTAAGCATAACATGTATCTGTCTCTCAGCAGTCTGATGATAACCGTTGATCTGTCTGTCAGCATTCTGATGATAACCGTTGATCTGTCTGTCAGCGTTCTGATGATAACCGTTGATCTGTCTGTCAGCGTTCTGATGATAACCGTTGATCTGTCTGTCAGCATTCTGATGATAACCGTTGATCTGTCTGTCAGCATTCTGATGATAACCGTTGATCTGTCTGTCAGCATTCTGATGATAACCGTTGATCTGTCTGTCAGCGCTTCTGATGATAACCGCTGATCTGTCTGTCAGCGTTCTGATGATAACCGCTGATCTGTCTGTCAGCATTCTGATGATAACCGTTGATCTGTCTGTCAGCATTCTGATGATAACCGTTGATCTGTCTGTCAGCGCTCTGATGATAACCGCTGATCTGTCTGTCAGCATTCTGATGATAACCGCTGATCTGTCTGTCAGCATTCTGATGATAACCGCTGATCTGTCTGTCAGCATTCTGATGATAACCGTTGATCTGTCTGTCAGCATTCTGATGATAACCGTTGATCTGTCTCTCAGCATTCTGATGATAACCGTTGATCTGTCTCTCAGCATTCTGATGATAACCGTTGATCTGTCTCTCAGCATTCTGATGATAACCGTTGATCTGTCTGTCAGCATTCTGATGATAACCGTTGATCTGTCTGTCAGCATTCTGATGATAACCGTTGATCTGTCTGTCAGCATTCTGATGATAACCGTTGATCTGTCTGTCAGCATTCTGATGATAACCGTTGATCTGTCTGTCAGCATTCTGATGATAACCGTTGATCTGTCTGTCAGCATTCTGATGATAACCTAACCGTTGATCTGTCTGTCAGCATTCAGATGACGAGACTAGAGAACAGATGGAAGGAGAGGATGGAACGCTCACATCCTTTATCGCTCACGTCCCTGTGCCGTCTCAGAAAGAGGTGCCTGCATTCACACACCGATCTCTAGACTGTGTAGAAAGTCATGTTCCAACTAGTCTGAGTGGGGCTCAGTATATTAATGCTAATCTATTAGTATGTAAATCTCTGTTTCCAGATTGAGGAGGGTTAGGGCTAGTTTAATGATGTCTTTGAGTGACAGCTAGCAAGAGACACATCATACACACACAGCAGAGCGATGACGTACACCGTTTTCTGGGACGTGAACGCTACTTTCAGAACTACTGGCTAAGAAGTATACAAAAAAGTACCAGAGAACCTCTTGAATAAATCTTTGTGTTTCTAGATTGAGGAGGCGTTGGTGAGAAGGAAGAAGATGGAGCTCCTTCAGAAGTACGCCAGTGAGACCCTGATGGCCCAAAGTGAAGAGGCCAAGACACTACTGGGGCTGTAGTGCAGAGAGGGAGGAGAGATCTATAGGTCTAGGGCTGAATGACTATATTAATGTCTGGATGAGGTGTCATGGCCTGCTTTTCCCTGACTATATAACCAACTCCTTCCTATTCTTAGTGCTAGTACTAAACCAATCAGAGATTTGGCTGTAGCAGGAACAGACCTGGGACCAGGTTAGTCATGTGAATGGGATAATAAATGTCTTGCTTGGTCTGTTGGAGGTGCAGAACCACATTGTGTTATATCATGATGTAATGTTACAAGCCTTGTAAATATGTTTTTTTTTCAATTTGACATTTTCCGAAGTGAACTCTTATTTTCATCTGAATAAATATTTTCCATCATTCCGTTCCACCACTGGTAGTGTTGATTCTGGCATTCCCATTATTGACCAGTTCAGTGTTTCTGCTTAAGACCCCCATGCCTCCCATCACCCTGTACTGACCTGTGTGTGTGAGCTGTAAACAGTAGACTGGAGGAAGGCTAGTTCATGTGACAGTAGGACCATAGGAACTAGTGTCTCCCCAGCAAGACTCAAATATACGCTGAGTGGAAAACATGCTCTTTCCATGACAAACTGACCAGGTGAATCCAGGTGTAAACTTTGATTCCTCATTGATGTCACTTGTTAAATCCACTTCAATCAGTGTAGATGAAGGGGAGGAGACCGGTTAAGAAGGATTCTAAACCTTGAGTCAATTGAGACATGGATTGTGTATGTGTGCCATTCAGATGGTTAGTGGGCAAGACAAAAGATTGAAGTTCCTTTGAACGGGGTATGGTAGTAGGTGCCAGGTGCACAGGTTTGTGTCAAGAACTGCAATGCTGCTTTTTCACGCTCAACAGTTTTCCATGTGTATCAAGAATGGTCCACCGCCCAAAGGACATCCAGCCAACTTGACACAACTGTGGGAAGCATTGGAGTCCACATGGGCCATCAACCTTGTGGATCGCTGTTATAACTCAAAGCATTGTATTTGGGACAAATCATAAACTTAAACCTCAACTACATTTCGTAATGAATAATGTGCAAGTTGAGGTAACTTAACTGCTTGGCGTAACCCTGGATTGTAAACGGTTATGGTCAAAACATTGCTACAACAGTAGCTAAGCTGGGGAGAAGTCTGTCCATAATAAAGCGATCCCCTGCCTTAACAACACTATCAACAAGGCAGGTCCTACAGGCCCTACTTTTGTCGCACCTGGACTACTGTTCAGTCGTGTGGTCAGATGCCACAAAAAAAGGACTTGGGAAAATTGCAGCACGTCTGGCCCTTAAAAGTACACAGGGCTAACATTAGTAACATGCATGTCAATCTCTCCTGGCTCAAAGTGAAAGAGGGATTTACTTCATTACTTGTTTTTGTAAGAGGTGTCTGTTTAAAATAGCACACAGATCGGACACCCGCTTTATAGATCAATTATACATCAGTGAAAAACAGTTAAGTCAACAATTTGAAATTGTAAAACTTAAAATCCTTGATAGTTTGTGGCTGGACCTTTTAATAATAATAAAGGAGTAGGGATAATGGTATAGGAATGGAATTGGCTGTATAGAACACTTCCATTTAGGACAGCTGACAGTGGGAATGGCGCTGGAGGGAATAGCAGCTGTTTTACAGGCTCCTGATCAATTGGGCTAATTGGTGTATTTTAGCGCTGAATACAACAGGTGTGGACCTTACAGTGAAATGCTGAATACAACAGGTGTAGACCTTACAGTGAAATGCTGAATACAACAGGTGTAGACCTTACAGTGAAATGCTGAATACAACAGGTGTAGACCTCACAGTGAAATGCTGAATACAACAGGTGTGGACCTTACAGTGAAATGCTGAATACAACAGGTGTAGACCTCACAGTGAAATGCTGAATACAACAGGTGTGGACCTTACAGTGAAATGCTGAATACAACAGGTGTGGACCTTACAGTGAAATGCTGAATACAACAGGTGTAGACCTTACAGTGAAATGCTGAATACAACAGGTGTGGACCTTACAGTGAAATGCTGAATACAACAGGTGTAGACCTCACAGTGAAATGCTGAATACAACAGGTGTGGACCTCACAGTGAAATGCTGAATACAACAGGTGTGGACCTCACAGTGAAATGCTGAATACAACAGGTGTGGACCTCACAGTGAAATGCTGAATACAACAGGTGTAGACCTTACAGTGAAATGCTGAATACAACAGGTGTAGACCTCACAGTGAAATGCTGAATACAACAGGTGTAGACCTCACAGTGAAATGCTGAATACAACAGGTGTAGACCTTACAGTGAAATGCTGAATACAACAGGTGTAGACCTTACAGTGAAATGCTGAATACAACAGGTGTGGACCTCACAGTGAAATGCTGAATACAACAGGTGTGGACCTTACAGTGAAATGCTGAATACAACAGGTGTGGACCTTACAGTGAAATGCTGAATACAACAGGTGTGGACCTTACAGTGAAATGCTGAATACAACAGGTGTAGACCGTACAGTGAAATGCTGAATACAACAGGTGTAGGACCTTACAGTGAAATGCTGAATACAACAGGTGTAGACCTTACAGTGAAATGCTGAATACAACAGGTGTGGACCTTACAGTGAAATGCTGAATACAACAGGTGTGGACCTTACAGTGAAATGCTGAATACAACAGGTGTGGACCTTACAGTGAAATGCTGAATACAACAGGTGTGGACCTTACAGTGAAATGCTGAATACAACAGGTGTGGACCTTACAGTGAAATGCTGAATACAACAGGTGTGGACCGTACAGTGAAATGCTGAATACAACAGGTGTAGACCGTACAGTGAAATGCTGAATACAACAGGTGTAGACCTTACAGTGAAATGCTGAATACAACAGGTGTGGACCTTACAGTGAAATGCTGAATACAACAGGTGTAGACCTCACAGTGAAATGCTGAATACAACAGGTGTAGACCTTACAGTGAAATGCTGAATACAACAGGTGTAGACCTCACAGTGAAATGCTGAATACAACAGGTGTGGACCTTACAGTGAAATGCTGAATACAACAGGTGTGGACCGTACAGTGAAATGCTGAATACAACAGGTGTAGACCGTACAGTGAAATGCTGAATACAACAGGTGTGGACCTTACAGTGAAATGCTGAATACAACAGGTGTGGACCTTACAGTGAAATGCTGAATACAACAGGTGTAGACCTTACAGTGAAATGCTGAATACAACAGGTGTAGACCTCACAGTGAAATGCTGAATACAACAGGTGTAGACCTCACAGTGAAATGCTGAATACAACAGGTGTGGACCTTACAGTGAAATGCTGAATACAACAGGTGTAGTAGACCTTACAGTGAAATGCTGAATACAACAGGTGTAGACCTTACAGTGAAATGCTGAATACAACAGGTGTAGACCTTACAGTGAAATGCTGAATACAACAGGTGTAGACCTTACAGTGAAATGCTGAATACAACAGGTGTAGACCTCACAGTGAAATGCTGAATACAACAGGTGTAGTAGACCTTACAGTGAAATGCTGAATACAACAGGTGTAGACCTTACAGTGAAATGCTTACTTACAAGCCCTTAACCAACAATGCAGTTAAAAAAAATAAGAAATAAAAGTATCAAATAATAAAAAAGCAGCAGTAAAATAACAATTATCGAGGCTATATACAGGGGGTACCGGTACAGAGTCAATGTGCGGGGGCACCGGTTAGTCGAGGTAATTGAGGTAATATATACATGTGGGTAGAGTTATTAAAGTGACTTATGCATAGATAATAACAGAGTAGCTGCATCGTAAAAGAGGGGGGCAATGCAAATAGTCTGGGTAGCCATTTGATTAGGTGTTCAGGAGTCTTATGGCTTGGGGGTAGAAGCTGTTTAGAAGCATCTTGGACCTAGACTTGGTGCTCCGGTACCGCTTGCCGTGCGGTAGCAGAGAGAACAGTCTATGACTAGGGTGGTTGGGTTTGGACAATTTTTTGAGCCTTCCTCTGACACCGCCTGGTATAGAGGTCCTGGATGGCAGGAAGCTTGGCTCCAGTGATGTGCTGGGCTGTACGCACTACCCTCTGTAGTGCCTTGCGGTCGTAGGCCGAGCAGTTGCCACACCTGGCAGTCAGTGATGCAACCCGTCAGGATGCTCTCGATAGTGCAGCTGTAGAACCTTTTGAGGATCTGAGGACCCATGCCAAATCTTTTCAATCTCCTGAGGGGGAATAGGCTTTGTCGTGCCTTCTTCACGACTGTCTTGGTGTGTTTGAACCATGTTAGTTTGTTGGGGATGTGGACATCAAGGAACTTGAAGCTCTCAACCTGCTCCACTACAGCCCCGTCTATGAGAATGGGGGTGTACTCGGTCCTCCTTTTCCTGTAGTCCACAATCATCTCCTTTGTCTTGATCATGCTGAGTGACATGAGTGCCACGGGTTGATAGTTATTTAGGCAGGTTACCTTGATGTTCTTGGGCACAGGGACAACGATGGTCTGCTTGAAACATGTAGGCATTACAGACTCAGACAGGGAGAGGTTGAAAATGTCAGTGAACACACTTACCAGTTCGTCAGCGCATGCTCGGAGTACACGTCCTGGTAATCCGTCTGGGCCTGCGGCCTTGTGAATGTTGACCTGTTTAAAGGTATTTTTCACATCGGCTGCGGAGAGCGTGATCACACAGTCGTCCGGAACAGCTGGTGCTCTCATGCTTGTTTCAGTGTTGCTTGCCTCGAAGCGAGCATAGAAGTAATTTTGCTCGTCTGGTAGGCTCGTGTCACTGGGCAGCTCTCGGCTGTGCTTCCCTTTGTAGTCTGTAATAGTTTGTAAGCCCTGCCACATCCAACGAGCGTCGGACCCGGTGTAGTACGATTCGATCTTAGTCCAGTATTAACACTTTGCCGGTTTGATGGTTTGTCGGAGGGCATAGCAGGATTTCTTATGAGCTTCCGGGTTAGAGTCCCGCACCTTGAAAGCTGCAGCTCTACCCTTTAGCTCAGTGCGGATATTGCCTGTAATCCATGGATTCTGGTTGGTGTATTTACGGTACAGTCACTGGGGACGACGTCATCGATGCACATATTGATGAAGCCAGTGACTGATGTGGTGTACTCCTCAATGCCATAGGATGAATCCCGGAACATATTCCAGTCTGTGCTGCAAAACAGTCCTGTAGCTTAGCATCTGCTTCATCTGACCACTTTTTTATTGACTGAGTCACTGGTGCTTCATGCTTTAGTTTTTGCTTGTAAACAGGAATCATGAGGATAGAATTATGGTCAGATTTGCCAAATGGTGGGCAAGGGAGAGTAATGTGGTCACACACCACATCGATGACCTGTGTCATTTAATGTAATTACCTGGAATTCCAAATATATAGTAGTGATGAAACTGGACTATTGTATATAGACATTGTTACTTAGTCAGTCCTATGCTTTTTAGTCTCTTTATTGCCTCAGCCACAAGGTCCGTTGGGCTGGCGATTTAGCCAGGAAATAGCTACATGCCTGCGTGGGAGACAAGCAGCGGTAAGTCAAATAAGTCTCTTATTATGGACTTCAACAGTAGTCATGTATTGTCTGATTGCTCAGTCACAAAGTTACCTGTTTCCATTTTTATGTGACTCTCCTAACCATAACGATCATTGCCTGATTGACAACGTCGCCCTTGATGGTTAAGCCATCGATGGCGTCCCTTTCGCAATTGTAATGTAGTTGCTTTTTTATTGCCGTTACGTCAAACATTAGGGACACATTTCTTTCTGTTGTGCTTATAATTCTGACCAGGAGTTCCATCTTCTCCATGACCGAGTCGAGGAATCCAGGCTTCAAAATAAAATAATAATTAATACCTTTATAGATCATCTTGGAAAACATGCAGTCCAACAAATTAATCCTCTTGTAAGAGCAAAATGCTAGATTTATTCTAACAGAAGAGAAGTGGTGGGCAAGGTAGCGATGGAGGGGACTTAAGGATGGCAGGATACATTTATTCAGCAGGAATCTGTAAGTGGAAGGATTGTGGTAGTACAGCTGTATTCCAGGTGGTTTTATCTCCACAGAGAACCTCCGCCCTCTCATACTTCTCTGCACACTGCACTGTGGTTTGAAGAAGTCCTTTAGATGTGGAGGTAGTGACTCCATGGCCTCCAACATTGGATTTTGTTTTGTTCTACAAATTATAAAGAGGATATATGCATGATGAAATCACCATTTAATTGTCTAACAAATCCTAATGTTGTCTATTAGAAGTCAACATGTGTATTATTCCACTCTATAGGATGACAATGTACTTGGTTTTGATGGCTTTTAGTCTTACGGCAGGCCAGCCTTGCATTGGTGTGTGATTTTGACAGTGTCTTTTCCAGGAACTGTTTTCTCAGAAAAAAGTAAGATCTGTATGAGATGAACTTTGTGATATTTCTGTTTCAATGTGTGCAATCAATCACTGGGGGTGTATTATTATTATGTGAAGGAACATTTTGTGTTTGTGCTTTTATAATAACTAATTTGACTGGGTTCATTCAAGTGAATGATTGATCGTGCCTGGGAGGAATCCTCACTATCAGTAGAAGCAATTTGGCAGTATGAGAACGGAAAGGGATATCTCGGTTTCAAGGTCTCAGCTTAGAGAGAAGAAGCCTTGTGAGGTGTTGGTTAGTCATATACATGAACCAAAAGTTAATTATGAATAATGAATCATGCAAGTATAACTTGTCTGTGTAAGCAGTATATAAGAGAACTAACGGGACTGCCCTGGCGGGGTTCACTTCAGACTGGTACTTTATGCATCGAAGTTTGACTGTGACCTCTCCCGCTTGCTGACAATAAAGAGTGATTCACTTAATATTGACTGAGTGTCCCTGTGTTGAATTTCCCCCAAACGTAGTATATACTTTAGACCTCCTTCAATCCTCCACACGTGTATGTCCTCCTCTAATGTTACACATGGTGTATGTCCTCCTCTAATGTTACACATGGTGTATGTCCTCCTCTAATGTTACACATGGTGTATGTCCTTCTCTAATGTTACACATGGTGTATGTCCTCCTCTAATGTTACACATGGTGTATGTCCTTCTCTAATGTTACACATGGTGTATGTCCTCCTCTAATGTTACACATGGTGTATGTCCTCCTCTAATGTTACACATGGTGTATGTCCTCCTCTAATGTTACACATGGTGTATGTCCTTCTCTAATGTTACACATGGTGTATGTCCTTCTCTAATGTTACACATGGTGTATGTCCTTCTCTAATGTTACACATGGTGTATGTCCTTCTCTAATGTTACACATGGTGTATGTCCTTCTCTAATGTTACACATGGTGTATGTCCTTCTCTAATATTACACATGGTGTATGTCCTCCTCTAATGTTACACATGGTGTATGTCCTTCTCTAATGCTACACATGGTGTATGTCCTTCTCTAATGTTACACATGGTGTATGTCCTTCTCTAATGCTACACATGGTGTATGTCCTTCTCTAATGTTACACATGGTGTATGTCCTCCTCTAATGCTACACATGGTGTATGTCCTTCTCTAATGTTACACATGGTGTATGTCCTTCTCTAATGTTACACATGGTGTATGTCCTTCTCTAATGCTACACATGGTGTATGTCCTTCTCTAATGTTACACATGGTGTATGTCCTCCTCTAATGTTACACATGGTGTATGTCCTCCTCTAATGTTACACATGGTGTATGTCCTCCTCTAATGTTACACATGGTGTATGTCCTTCTCTAATGTTACACATGGTGTATGTCCTTCTCTAATGTTACACATGGTGTATGTCCTTCTCTAATGCTACACATGGTGTATGTCCTTCTCTAATGTTACACATGGTGTATGTCCTTCTCTAATGTTACACATGGTGTATGTCCTTCTCTAATGTTACACATGGTGTATGTCCTTCTCTAATGTTACACATGGTGTATGTCCTTCTCTAATGTTACACATGGTGTATGTCCTTCTCTAATGTTACACATGGTGTATGTCCTTCTCTAATGTTACACATGGTGTATGTCCTTCTCTAATGTTACACATGGTGTATGTCCTTCTCTAATGTTACACATGGTGTATGTCCTTCTCTAATGTTACACATGGTGTATGTCCTTCTCTAATGTTACACATGGTGTATGTCCTTCTCTAATGTTACACATGGTGTATGTCCTTCTCTAATGTTACACATGGTGTATGTCCTTCTCTAATGTTACACATGGTGTATGTCCTTCTCTAATGTTACACATGGTGTATGTCCTCCTCTAATGTTACACATGGTGTATGTCCTTCTCTAATGTTACACATGGTGTATGTCCTTCTCTAATGTTACACATGGTGTATGTCCTCCTCTAATGTTACACATGGTGTATGTCCTCCTCTAATGTTACACATGGTGTATGTCCTTCTCTAATGTTACACATGGTGTATGTCCTCCTCTAATGTTACACATGGTGTATGTCCTTCTCTAATGTTACACATGGTGTATGTCCTTCTCCTAATGTTACACATGGTGTATGTCCTTCTCTAATGTTACACATGGTGTATGTCCTTCTCTAATGTTACACATGGTGTATGTCCTTCTCTAATGTTACACATGGTGTATGTCCTTCTCTAATGTTACACATGGTGTATGTCCTTCTCTAATGCTACACATGGTGTATGTCCTTCTCTAATGTTACACATGGTGTATGTCCTTCTCTAATGTTACACATGGTGTATGTCCTTCTCTAATGTTACACATGGTGTATGTCCTTCTCTAATGTTACACATGGTGTATGTCCTTCTCTCTAATGTTACTACACATGGTGTATGTCCTTCTCTAATGTTACACATGGTGTATGTCCTTCTCTAATGTTACACATGGTGTATGTCCTTCTCTAATGTTACACATGGTGTATGTCCTTCTCTAATGTTACACATGGTGTATGTCCTTCTCTAATGTTACACATGGTGTATGTCCTTCTCTAATGTTACACATGGTGTATGTCCTTCTCTAATGTTACACATGGTGTATGTCCTTCTCTAATGTTACACATGGTGTATGTCCTTCTCTAATGCTACACATGGTGTATGTCCTTCTCTAATGTTACACATGGTGTATGTCCTTCTCTAATGTTACACATGGTGTATGTCCTTCTCTAATGTTACACATGGTGTATGTCCTTCTCTAATGTTACACATGGTGTATGTCCTTCTCTAATGTTACACATGGTGTATGTCCTCCTCTAATGTTACACATGGTGTATGTCCTTCTCTAATGTTACACATGGTGTATGTCCTTCTCTAATGTTACACATGGTGTATGTCCTTCTCTAATGTTACACATGGTGTATGTCCTTCTCTAATGTTACACATGGTGTATGTCCTTCTCTCTAATGTTACACATGGTGTATGTCCTTCTCTAATGTTACACATGGTGTATGTCCTTCTCTAATGTTACACATGGTGTATGTCCTTCTCTAATGTTACACATGGTGTATGTCCTTCTCTAATGTTACACATGGTGTATGTCCTTCTCTAATGTTACACATGGTGTATGTCCTTCTCTAATGTTACACATGGTGTATGTCCTTCTCTAATGCCACACATGGTGTATGTCCTTCTCTAATGTTACACATGGTGTATGTCCTCCTCTAATGTTACACATGGTGTATGTCCTTCTCTAATGTTACACATGGTGTGTGTCCTCTAATGCTACACATGGTGTATGTCCTTCTCTAATGTTACACATGGTGTATGTCCTTCTCTAATGTTACACATGGTGTATGTCCTTCTCTAATGTTACACATGGTGTATGTCCTTCTCTAATGTTACACATGGTGTATGTCCTCCTCTAATGTTACACATGGTGTATGTCCTTCTCTAATGTTACACATGGTGTATGTCCTTCTCTAATGTTACACATGGTGTATGTCCTTCTCTAATGTTACACATGGTGTATGTCCTTCTAATGTTACACATGGTGTATGTCCTTCTCTAATGTTACACATGGTGTATGTCCTTCTCTAATGCTACACATGGTGTATGTCCTTCTCTAATGTTACACATGGTGTATGTCCTTCTCTAATGTTACACATGGTGTATGTCCTTCTCTAATGTTACACATGGTGTATGTCCTTCTCTAATGTTACACATGGTGTATGTCCTTCTCTAATGTTACACATGGTGTATGTCCTACTTTAATGTTACACATGGTGTATGTCCTTCTCTAATGCTACACATGGTGTATGTCCTTCTCTAATGTTACACATGGTGTATGTCCTTCTCTAATGCTACACATGGTGTATGTCCTTCTCTAATGTTACACATGGTGTATGTCCTCCTCTAATGCTACACATGGTGTATGTCCTCCTCTAATGTTACACATGGTGTGTGTCCTCTAATGTTACACATGGTGTATGTCCTTCTCTAATGTTACACATGGTGTATGTCCTCCTCTAATGTTACACATGGTGTATGTCCTTCTCTAATGTTACACATGGTGTATGTCCTTCTCTAATGTTACACATGGTGTATGTCCTTCTCTAATGTTACACATGGTGTATGTCCTTCTAATGTTACACATGGTGTATGTCCTTCTCTAATGTTACACATGGTGTATGTCCTTCTCTAATGTTACACATGGTGTGTGTCCTCTAATGTTACACATGGTGTATGTCCTCCTCTAATGTTACACATGGTGTATGTCCTTCTCTAATGCTACACATGGTGTATGTCCTTCTCTAATGTTACACATGGTGTATGTCCTTCTCTAATGTTACAGTGTATGTCCTCCTCTAATGTTACACATGGTGTATGTCCTTCTCTAATGCTACACATGGTGTATGTCCTCTCTAATGTTACACATGGTGTATGTCCTTCCTCTAATGTTACACATGGTGTATGTCCTTCTCTAATGTTACACATGGTGTATGTCCTCCTCTAATGTTACACATGGTGTATGTCCTTCTCTAATGTTACACATGGTGTATGTCCTTCTCTAATGTTACACATGGTGTATGTCCTTCTCTAATGTTACACATGGTGTATGTCCTTCTCTAATGTTACACATGGTGTATGTCCTTCTCTAATGTTACACATGGTGTATGTCCTTCTCTAATGTTACACATGGTGTATGTCCTTCTCTAATGTTACACATGGTGTATGTCCTTCTCTAATGTTACACATGGTGTATGTCCTTCTCTAATGCTACACATGGTGTATGTCCTTCTCTAATGCTACACATGGTGTATGTCCTTCTCTAATGTTACACATGGTGTATGTCCTTCTCTAATGTTACACATGGTGTATGTCCTTCTCTAATGTTACACATGGTGTATGTCCTTCTCTAATGTTACACATGGTGTATGTCCTTCTCTAATGTTACACATGGTGTATGTCCTTCTCTAATGTTACACATGGTGTATGTCCTTCTCTAATGTTACACATGGTGTATGTCCTTCTCTAATGTTACACATGGTGTATGTCCTTCTCTAATGTTACACATGGTGTATGTCCTTCTCTAATGCTACACATGGTGTATGTCCTCCTCTAATGTTACACATGGTGTATGTCCTTCTCTAATGTTACACATGGTGTATGTCCTTCCTCTAATGTTACACATGGTGTATGTCCTTCTCTAATGTTACACATGGTGTATGTCCTTCTCTAATGCTACACATGGTGTATGTCCTTCTCTAATGTTACACATGGTGTATGTCCTTCTCTAATGTTACACATGGTGTATGTCCTTCTCTAATGTTACACATGGTGTATGTCCTTCTCTAATGTTACACATGGTGTATGTCCTCCTCTAATGTTACACATGGTGTATGTCCTTCTCTAATGTTACACACATGGTGTATGTCCTCCTCTAATGTTACACATGGTGTATGTCCTCCTCTAATGTTACACATGGTGTATGTCCTTCTCTAATGTTACACATGGTGTATGTCCTTCTCTAATGTTACACATGGTGTATGTCCTTCTCTAATGTTACACATGGTGTATGTCCTACTTTAATACTACACATGGTGTATGTCCTCCTCTAATGTTACACATGGTGTATGTCCTTCTCTAATGTTACACATGGTGTATGTCCTCCTCTAATGTTACACATGGTGTATGTCCTCCTCTAATGTTACACATGGTGTATGTCCTCCTCTAATGTTACACATGGTGTATGTCCTTCTCTAATGTTACACATGGTGTATGTCCTTCTCTAATGTTACACATGGTGTATGTCCTTCTCTAATGTTACACATGGTGTATGTCCTTCTCTAATGTTACACATGGTGTATGTCCTTCTCTAATGTTACACATGGTGTATGTCCTCCTCTAATGTTACACATGGTGTATGTCCTCCTCTAATGTTACACATGGTGTATGTCCTTCTCTAATGTTACACATGGTGTATGTCCTTCTCTAATGTTACACATGGTGTATGTCCTTCTCTAATGTTACACATGGTGTATGTCCTTCTCTAATGTTACACATGGTGTATGTCCTTCTCTAATGCTACACATGGTGTATGTCCTTCTCTAATGTTACACATGGTGTATGTCCTCCTCTAATGTTACACATGGTGTATGTCCTTCTCTAATGTTACACATGGTGTATGTCCTTCTCTAATGTTACACATGGTGTATGTCCTTCTCTAATGTTACACATGGTGTATGTCCTTCTCTAATGCTACACATGGTGTATGTCCTTCTCTAATGTTACACATGGTGTATGTCCTCCTCTAATGTTACACATGGTGTATGTCCTTCTCTAATGTTACACATGGTGTATGTCCTTCTCTAATGTTACACATGGTGTATGTCCTTCTCTAATGTTACACATGGTGTATGTCCTTCTCTAATGTTACACATGGTGTATGTCCTTCTCTAATGTTACACATGGTGTATGTCCTTCTCTAATGTTACACATGGTGTATGTCCTTCTCTAATGTTACACATGGTGTATGTCCTTCCTCTAATGTTACACATGGTGTATGTCCTTCTCTAATGTTACACATGGTGTATGTCCTCCTCTAATGTTACACATGGTGTATGTCCTTCTCTAATGTTACACATGGTGTATGTCCTTCTCTAATGTTACACATGGTGTATGTCCTTCTCTAATGTTACACATGGTGTATGTCCTCCTCTAATAATGTTACACATGGTGTATGTCCTCCTCTAATGTTACACATGGTGTATGTCCTTCTCTAATGTTACACATGGTGTATGTCCTTCCTCTAATGTTACACATGGTGTATGTCCTTCTCTAATGTTACACATGGTGTATGTCCTTCCTCTAATGTTACACATGGTGTATGTCCTCCTCTAATGTTACACATGGTGTATGTCCTTCTCTAATGTTACACATGGTGTATGTCCTTCCTCTAATGTTACACATGGTGTATGTCCTTCTCTAATGTTACACATGGTGTATGTCCTCCTCTAATGTTACACATGGTGTATGTCCTCCTCTAATGTTACACATGGTGTATGTCCTTCTCTAATGTTACACATGGTGTATGTCCTTCTCTAATGTTACACATGGTGTATGTCCTCCTCTAATGTTACACATGGTGTATGTCCTCCTCTAATGTTACACACATGGTGTATGTCCTTCTCTAATGTTACACATGGTGTATGTCCTCCTCTAATGTTACACATGGTGTATGTCCTCCTCTAATGTTACACATGGTGTATGTCCTCCTCTAATGTTACACATGGTGTATGTCCTCCTCTAATGTTACACATGGTGTATGTCCTCCTCTAATACTACACATGGTGTATGTCCTTCTCTAATGTTACACATGGTGTATGTCCTCCTCTAATGTTACACATGGTGTATGTCCTCCTCTAATGCTACACATGGTGTATGTCCTTCTCTAATGTTACATAGTGTATGTCCTTCTCTAATGTTACACATGGTGTATGTCCTCCTCTAATGTTACACATGGTGTATGTCCTTCTCTAATGCTACACATGGTGTATGTCCTTCTCTAATGTTACACATGGTGTATGTCCTCCTCTAATGTTACACATGGTGTATGTCCTCCTCTAATGTTACACATGGTGTATGTCCTCCTCTAATGTTACACATGGTGTATGTCCTCCTCTAATGTTACACATGGTGTATGTCCTTCTCTAATGTTACACATGGTGTATGTCCTCCTCTAATGTTACACATGGTGTATGTCCTCCTCTAATGTTACACATGGTGTATGTCCTCCTCTAATGTTACACATGGTGTATGTCCTTCTCTAATGTTACACATGGTGTATGTCCTCCTCTAATGTTACACATGGTGTATGTCCTCCTCTAATGTTACACATGGTGTATGTCCTCCTCTAATGTTACACATGGTGTATGTCCTCTCTAATGTTACACATGGTGTATGTCCTCCTCTAATGTTACACATGGTGTATGTCCTTCTCTAATGTTACACATGGTGTATGTCCTTCTCTAATGTTACACATGGTGTATGTCCTTCTCTAATGTTACACATGGTGTATGTCCTTCTCTAATGTTACACATGGTGTATGTCCTTCTCTAATGTTACACATGGTGTATGTCCTCCTCTAATGTTACACATGGTGTATGTCCTCCTCTAATGTTACACATGGTGTATGTCCTCCTCTAATGCTACACATGGTGTATGTCCTTCTCTAATGTTACACATGGTGTGTGTCCTCTAATGCTACACATGGTGTATGTCCTTCTCTAATGCTACACATGGTGTATGTCCTCCTCTAATGTTACACATGGTGTATGTCCTTCTCTAATGTTACACATGGTGTATGTCCTTCTCTAATGTTACACATGGTGTATGTCCTTCTCTAATGTTACACATGGTGTATGTCCTTCTCTAATGTTACACATGGTGTATGTCCTCCTCTAATGTTACACATGGTGTATGTCCTCCTCTAATGTTACACATGGTGTATGTCCTTCTCTAATGTTACACATGGTGTATGTCCTTCTCTAATGTTACACATGGTGTATGTCCTCCTCTAATGTTACACATGGTGTATGTCCTTCTCTAATGTTACACATGGTGTATGTCCTCCTCTAATGCTACACATGGTGTATGTCCTTCTCTAATGTTACACATGGTGTATGTCCTTCTCTAATGTTACACATGGTGTATGTCCTCTAATGCTACACATGGTGTATGTCCTTCTCTAATGTTACACATGGTGTATGTCCTCCTCTAATGTTACACATGGTGTATGTCCTCCTCTAATGTTACACATGGTGTATGTCCTTCTCTAATGTTACACATGGTGTATGTCCTTCTCTAATGTTACACATGGTGTATGTCCTTCTCTAATGTTACACATGGTGTATGTCCTCCTCTAATGTTACACATGGTGTATGTCCTCCTCTAATGTTACACATGGTGTATGTCCTCCTCTAATGTTACACATGGTGTATGTCCTCCTCTAATGTTACACATGGTGTATGTCCTTCTCTAATGTTACACATGGTGTATGTCCTTCTCTAATGTTACACATGGTGTATGTCCTTCTCTAATGTTACACATGGTGTATGTCCTTCTCTAATGTTACACATGGTGTATGTCCTTCTCTAATGTTACACATGGTGTATGTCCTCCTCTAATGTTACACATGGTGTATGTCCTTCTCTAATGTTACACATGGTGTATGTCCTCCTCTAATGTTACACATGGTGTATGTCCTTCCTCTAATGTTACACATGGTGTATGTCCTTCTCTAATGTTACACATGGTGTATGTCCTTCCTCTAATGTTACACATGGTGTATGTCCTTCTCTAATGTTACACATGGTGTATGTCCTCTCTAATGTTACACATGGTGTATGTCCTTCTCTAATGTTACACATGGTGTATGTCCTTCCTCTAATGCTACACATGGTGTATGTCCTTCTCTAATGTTACACATGGTGTATGTCCTCCTCTAATGTTACACATGGTGTATGTCCTCCTCTAATGTTACACATGGTGTATGTCCTTCTCTAATGTTACACATGGTGTATGTCCTTCTCTAATGTTACACATGGTGTATGTCCTTCTCTAATGCTACACATGGTGTATGTCCTTCTCTAATGTTACACATGGTGTATGTCCTTCTCTAATGTTACACATGGTGTATGTCCTTCTCTAATGTTACACATGGTGTATGTCCTTCTCTAATGTTACACATGGTGTATGTCCTTCTCTAATGTTACACATGGTGTATGTCCTTCTCTAATGTTACACATGGTGTATGTCCTCCTCTAATGTTACACATGGTGTATGTCCTCCTCTAATGTTACACATGGTGTATGTCCTTCTCTAATGTTACACATGGTGTATGTCCTCCTCTAATGTTACACATGGTGTATGTCCTCCTCTAATGTTACACATGGTGTATGTCCTCCTCTAATGTTACACATGGTGTATGTCCTTCTCTAATGTTACACATGGTGTATGTCCTTCTCTAATGTTACACATGGTGTATGTCCTTCTCTAATGTTACACATGGTGTATGTCCTCCTCTAATGTTACACATGGTGTATGTCCTTCCTCTAATGTTACACATGGTGTATGTCCTTCTCTAATGTTACACATGGTGTATGTCCTTCTCTAATGTTACACATGGTGTATGTCCTCTCTAATGTTACACATGGTGTATGTCCTCCTCTAATGTTACACATGGTGTATGTCCTTCTCTAATGTTACACATGGTGTATGTCCTCCTCTAATGTTACACATGGTGTATGTCCTTCTCTAATGTTACACATGGTGTATGTCCTCTCTAATGTTACACATGGTGTATGTCCTCCTCTAATGTTACACATGGTGTATGTCCTCCTCTAATGTTACACATGGTGTATGTCCTTCTCTAATGTTACACATGGTGTATGTCCTCCTCTAATGTTACACATGGTGTATGTCCTCCTCTAATGTTACACATGGTGTATGTCCTCCTCTAATGTTACACATGGTGTATGTCCTTCCTCTAATGTTACACATGGTGTATGTCCTTCTCTAATGTTACACATGGTGTATGTCCTTCTCTAATGTTACACATGGTGTATGTCCTTCTCTAATGTTACACATGGTGTATGTCCTTCCTCTAATGTTACACATGGTGTATGTCCTTCTCTAATGTTACACATGGTGTATGTCCTCCTCTAATGTTACACATGGTGTATGTCCTCTCTAATGTTACACATGGTGTATGTCCTTCTCTAATGTTACACATGGTGTATGTCCTTCCTCTAATGTTACACATGGTGTATGTCCTTCTCTAATGTTACACATGGTGTATGTCCTCCTCTAATGTTACACATGGTGTATGTCCTCCTCTAATGTTACACATGGTGTATGTCCTTCTCTAATGTTACACATGGTGTATGTCCTTCTCTAATGTTACACATGGTGTATGTCCTTCTCTAATGTTACACATGGTGTATGTCCTTCTCTAATGTTACACATGGTGTATGTCCTCCTCTAATGTTACACATGGTGTATGTCCTCCTCTAATGTTACACATGGTGTATGTCCTTCTAATGTTACACATGGTGTATGTCCTCCTCTAATGTTACACATGGTGTATGTCCTTCTCTAATGTTACACATGGTGTATGTCCTTCTCTAATGTTACACATGGTGTGTGTCCTCTAATGTTACACATGGTGTATGTCCTTCTCTAATGTTACACATGGTGTATGTCCTCCTCTAATGTTACACATGGTGTATGTCCTCCTCTAATGTTACACATGGTGTATGTCCTTCTCTAATGTTACACATGGTGTATGTCCTTCTCTAATGTTACACATGGTGTATGTCCTCCTCTAATGTTACACATGGTGTATGTCCTTCTCTAATGTTACACATGGTGTATGTCCTCCTCTAATGTTACACATGGTGTATGTCCTTCTCTAATGTTACACATGGTGTATGTCCTTCTCTAATGTTACACATGGTGTATGTCCTCCTCTAATGTTACACATGGTGTATGTCCTCCTCTAATGTTACACATGGTGTATGTCCTTCTCTAATGTTACACATGGTGTATGTCCTCCTCTAATGTTACACATGGTGTATGTCCTCCTCTAATGTTACACATGGTGTATGTCCTCCTTCTCTAATGTTACACATGGTGTATGTCCTTCTCTAATGTTACACATGGTGTATGTCCTTCTCTAATGTTACACATGGTGTATGTCCTTCTCTAATGTTACACATGGTGTATGTCCTCCTCTAATGTTACACATGGTGTATGTCCTTCTCTAATGTTACACATGGTGTATGTCCTCCTCTAATGTTACACATGGTGTATGTCCTTCTCTAATGTTACACATGGTGTATGTCCTTCTCTAATGTTACACATGGTGTATGTCACATGGTGTATGTCCTTCTAATGTTACACATGGTGTATGTCCTTCTCTAATGTTACACATGGTGTATGTCCTTCTCTAATGCTTACACATGGTGTATGTCCTTCTAATGTTACACATGGTGTATGTCCTCCTCTAATGTTACACATGGTGTATGTCCTCCTCTAATGTTACACATGGTGTATGTCCTTCTCTAATGTTACACATGGTGTATGTCCTTCTCTAATGTTACACATGGTGTATGTCCTCCTCTAATGTTACACATGGTGTATGTCCTTCTCTAATGTTACACATGGTGTATGTCCTTCTCTAATGTTACACATGGTGTATGTCCTTCCTCTAATGTTACACATGGTGTATGTCCTCCTCTAATGTTACACATGGTGTATGTCCTCTCTAATGTTACACATGGTGTATGTCCTTCTCTAATGTTACACATGGTGTATGTCCTCTCTAATGTTACACATGGTGTATGTCCTTCTCTAATGTTACACATGGTGTATGTCCTTCTCTAATGTTACACATGGTGTATGTCCTTCTCTAATGTTACACATGGTGTATGTCCTCCTCTAATGTTACACATGGTGTATGTCCTTCTCTAATGTTACACATGGTGTATGTCCTTCTCTAATGTTACACATGGTGTATGTCCTCCTCTAATGTTACACATGGTGTATGTCCTTCTCTAATGTTACACATGGTGTATGTCCTCCTCTAATGTTACACATGGTGTATGTCCTTCTCTAATGTTACACATGGTGTATGTCCTTCTCTAATGTTACACATGGTGTATGTCCTCCTCTAATGTTACACATGGTGTATGTCCTCCTCTAATGTTACACATGGTGTATGTCCTTCTCTAATGTTACACATGGTGTATGTCCTCCTCTAATGTTACACATGGTGTATGTCCTCCTCTAATGTTACACATGGTGTATGTCCTTCTCTAATGTTACACATGGTGTATGTCCTCCTCTAATGTTACACATGGTGTATGTCCTCCTCTAATGTTACACATGGTGTATGTCCTCCTCTAATGTTACACATGGTGTATGTCCTCCTCTAATGTTACACATGGTGTATGTCCTCCTCTAATGTTACACATGGTGTATGTCCTTCTCTAATGTTACACATGGTGTATGTCCTCCTCTAATGTTACACATGGTGTATGTCCTTCTCTAATGTTACACATGGTGTATGTCCTCCTCTAATGTTACACATGGTGTATGTCCTCCTCTAATGTTACACATGGTGTATGTCCTTCCTCTAATGTTACACATGGTGTATGTCCTCCTCTAATGTTACACATGGTGTATGTCCTTCTCTAATGTTACACATGGTGTATGTCCTTCTCTAATGTTACACATGGTGTATGTCCTCCTCTAATGTTACACATGGTGTATGTCCTTCTCTAATGTTACACATGGTGTATGTCCTTCTCTAATGTTACACATGGTGTATGTCCTTCTCTAATGTTACACATGGTGTATGTCCTCCTCTAATGTTACACATGGTGTATGTCCTCCTCTAATGTTACACATGGTGTATGTCCTCCTCTAATGTTACACATGGTGTATGTCCTTCTCTAATGTTACACATGGTGTATGTCCTTCTCTAATGTTACACATGGTGTATGTCCTTCTCTAATGTTACACATGGTGTATGTCCTTCTCTAATGTTACACATGGTGTATGTCCTTCTCTAATGTTACACATGGTGTATGTCCTCCTCTAATGTTACACATGGTGTATGTCCTCCTCTAATGTTACACATGGTGTATGTCCTTCTCTAATGTTACACATGGTGTATGTCCTCCTCTAATGTTACACATGGTGTATGTCCTTCTCTAATGTTACACATGGTGTATGTCCTCCTCTAATGTTACACATGGTGTATGTCCTCCTCTAATGTTACACATGGTGTATGTCCTTCTCTAATGTTACACATGGTGTATGTCCTCCTCTAATGTTACACATGGTGTATGTCCTCCTCTAATGTTACACATGGTGTATGTCCTCCTCTAATGTTACACATGGTGTATGTCCTCCTCTAATGTTACACATGGTGTATGTCCTTCTCTAATGTTACACATGGTGTATGTCCTCCTCTAATGTTACACATGGTGTATGTCCTTCTCTAATGTTACACATGGTGTATGTCCTCCTCTAATGTTACACATGGTGTATGTCCTCCTCTAATGTTACACATGGTGTATGTCCTTCTCTAATGTTACACATGGTGTATGTCCTCCTCTAATGTTACACATGGTGTATGTCCTCCTCTAATGTTACACATGGTGTATGTCCTCCTCTAATGTTACACATGGTGTATGTCCTTCTAATGTTACACATGGTGTATGTCCTTCTCTAATGTTACACATGGTGTATGTCCTTCTCTAATGTTACACATGGTGTATGTCCTCTCTAATGTTACACATGGTGTATGTCCTTCTCTAATGTTACACATGGTGTATGTCCTCCTCTAATGTTACACATGGTGTATGTCCTTCTCTAATGTTACACATGGTGTATGTCCTCTCTAATGTACACATGGTGTATGTCCTTCTCTAATGTTACACATGGTGTATGTCCTCCTCTAATGTTACACATGGTGTATGTCCTTCTCTAATGTTACACATGGTGTATGTCCTCCTCTAATGTTACACATGGTGTATGTCCTCTCTAATGCTACATGGTGTATGTCCTTCTCTAATGCTACACATGGTGTATGTCCTCCTCTAATGTTACACATGGTGTATGTCCTTCTCTAATGTTACACATGGTGTATGTCCTTCTCTAATGTTACACATGGTGTATGTCCTCCTCTAATGTTACACATGGTGTATGTCCTTCTCTAATGTTACACATGGTGTATGTCCTCCCTCTAATGTTACACATGGTGTATGTCCTCCTCTCTAATGTTACACATGGTGTATGTCCTCCTCTAATGTTACACATGGTGTATGTCCTTCTCTAATGTTACACATGGTGTATGTCCTCTCTAATGTTACACATGGTGTATGTCCTCCTCTAATGTTACACATGGTGTATGTCCTCCTCTAATGTTACACATGGTGTATGTCCTTCTCTAATGTTACACATGGTGTATGTCCTCCTCTAATGTTACACATGGTGTATGTCCTCCTCTAATGTTACACATATAATGTGGTGTATGTCCTCTCTAATGTTACACATGGTGTATGTCCTCCTCTAATGTTACACATGGTGTATGTCCCTCCTCTAATGTTACACATGGTGTATGTCCTTCCTCTAATGCTACACA
The DNA here is from genome assembly GCA_030435695.1 of Brachymystax lenok tsinlingensis. Classification (NCBI taxonomy): domain Eukaryota; kingdom Metazoa; phylum Chordata; class Actinopteri; order Salmoniformes; family Salmonidae; genus Brachymystax; species Brachymystax lenok. Next base: position 1,158,118 of record CM059797.1, read on the forward strand.
TGGTGTATGTCCTCCTCTAATGTTACACATGGTGTATGTCCTCCTCTAATGTTACACATGGTGTATGTCCTTCTCTAATGCTACACATGGTGTATGTCCTCCTCTAATGTTACACATGGTGTATGTCCTTCTCTAATGTTACACATGGTGTATGTCCTTCTCTAATGCTACACATGGTGTATGTCCTCCTCTAATGTTACACATGGTGTATGTCCTCCTCTAATGTTACACATGGTGTATGTCCTTCTCTAATGTTACACATGGTGTATGTCCTCCTCTAATGTTACACATGGTGTATGTCCTTCTCTAATGTTACACATGGTGTATGTCCTCCTCTAATGTTACACATGGTGTATGTCCTTCTCTAATGTTACACATGGTGTATGTCCTCCTCTAATGTTACACATGGTGTATGTCCTTCTCTAAATAATTACAATTTAGCAATTAAACACTGGAGTGATAGATGTGCAGAAGATGAATGTGCAAGTAGAGATACTGGGGTGCGAAGGAGCAAAAAAATATTTTAGTATTGGGATGAGGTAGTTGGATGGGCTATTTACAGATGGGCTGTGTGCAGGTGCAGTGTTCTGTGAGCTGCTCTGACAGCTGGTGCTTAAAGTTAGTGAAGGAGTTATGAGTCTCCAGCTTTAGTGATTTTTGCAATTCGTTCCAGTCATTGGCAGCAGAGAACTGGAAGGAAAGGCGGCCAAAGGACCAATTGGCTTTGGGGATGACCAGTGAGATATACCTGCTGGAGCGCGTGCTACGGGTGGGTGCTGCTATGGTGACCAGTGAGCTGAGATAAGGCGGGGCTTTACCTAGCAAAGACTTAGATGACCTGGAGCCAGTGGGTCTGGCCACGAATATGAAGCGAGGGCCAGCCAACGAGAGCATACAGGTCGCAGTGGTGGGTAGTATATGGGCTTTGGTGACAAAACGGATGGCACTGTGATAGACAGAATCCAGTTTGCTGAGTAGAGTGTTGGAGGCTATTTTGTAAATGACATCACCGAAGTCGAGGATCGATAGGATGGTCAGTTTTACGAGGGTATGTTTGGCAGCATGAGTGAAGGATGCTTTGGTAAATAGGAAGCCGATTCTAGATTTAATTTTGGATTGGAGATGCTTAATGTGAGTCTGGAAGGAGAGTTTACAGTCTAACCAGACACCTAGAAATTTGTAGTTGTCCACATAATCTAAGACAGAATCGTCCAGAGTAGTGATGCTGGGCGGGCGGATGCGGGCAGCGATCGGTTGAAGAGCATGCATTTAGTTTTACTTGCATTTAAGAGCAGTTGGAGGCCACGGAAGGAGAGTTGTATGGCATTGAAACTCGTCTGGAGGGTTGTTAACACAGTGTCCAAAGAGGGACCGGAAGTATACAGAATGGTGTCGTCTGCGTAGAGGTGGATCAGAGAATCACCTGCAGCAAGAGCGACATCATTGATGTATACAGAGAAGAGAGTCGGCCCGAGAATTGAACCCTGTGGCACCCCCATGGAGACTGCCAGAGGTCCGGACAACAGGCCCTCCGATTTGACACACTGAACTCTATCCGAGAAGTAGTTGGTGAACCAGGTGAGGAAGTCATTTGAGAAACCAAGGCTGTTGAGTCTGCGGATAAGAATGTGGTGATTGACAGAGTCGAAAGCCTTGGCCAGGTCGATGAATACAGCTGCACAGTATTTCTCTTATCGTTGGCGGTTATGATATAGTTTAGGACCTTGAGCATGGCTGAGGTGCACCCATGTCCAGCTCGGAAACCAGATTGCATAGCGGAGAAGGTACGGTGGGATTCGAAATGGTCGGTGATCTGTTTATTAAATTGGCTTTCGAAGACCTTAGAAAGGCAGGGTAGGATAGATATAGGTCTGTAGCAGTTTGGGTCTAGATTGTCTCCCCCTTTGAAGAGGGGGATGATCGTGGCAGCTTTCCAATCTTTGGGCATCTCAGACGATACAAAAGAGAGGTTGAACAGGCTAGTAATAGGGGTTGCTGCAATTTCTGCTGGTAATTTTAGAAAGAGAGGGTCCAGATTGTCTATCCCGGCTGATTTATAGGGGTCCAGATTTTGCAGCTCTTTCAGAACATCAGCTATCTGGATTTGGGTGAAGGAGAAATGGGGGAGGCTTGGGCAAGTTGCTGTGGGGGGTGCAGAGTTGTTGACCGGGAAAGGGGTAGCCAGGTGGAAAGCATGGCCAGCTGTAGAAAAATGCTTATTGAAATTCTCAATTATCAAGGGATTTATCGGTGGTGACAGTGTTTCCTAGCCTCAGTGCAGTGGGCAGCTGGGAGGAGGTGCTCTTATTCTCCATGGACTTTACAGTGTCCCAGAACTGTTTGGAGTTTTTGCTACAAGATGCACATTTCTGCTTGAAAAAGCTAGCCTTTGCTTTCCTAACTGCCTGTGTATATTGGTTCCTGACTTCCCCTGAAAAGTTGCATATCGCGGGGCTGTTCGATGCTAATGCAGAACGCCACAGGTGATGTGTGTCCTTCTCTAATTCTACACATGGTGTATGTCTTTTCTATCATTTTCCTATTGAGGGGGATGCATGCTCTACTTTCATGGTTTTTATATGTTCTAGAATTTTCACCATGTTAATGGGCATTTAATAAATGTTTGTTAAATGTAAATCCAAATCTATTTTCTGAAGATGCATATAATTATAGTAGACAATATTTGATGGTATTCTGACCTAATCTGATCATAGGGCAATAGAACATATCTAGTTTTCTTTACAATATTTTACAGACGTCTACCATAACTTAAGAGGTACTTAATGGTGTTCTGCAGCTCAATAAATTGCTTTGCAATGACCCAGTGTCACAAATGATGACTTATATTAATTGTGCAGCATACCCTGGGATACCCTTGGATGTAATATAGCTGGACACATTGGTCAACTAATGTTAGCTAGCCATACTGCCTCATCATGCTAGTTGTGTTAAACCCAGCTATAGTTTTGTTTTGTTACTGGTAGCTAGCATGTTTTATCTATTAGTGATTATTGCTTTATTGATTGATTAGATGGGTAGTCACGGACACAGCACACTACTGATTACACATCCAACAACGTGTGCCTCACCATGCAATAATTACTCCAAATGTATTTTCTCTTTATTTATTACATACATTTCAACATCTGTTGGAAATTGAATAAAGGATTTTCCTCCATTCCTCTGGACAGTATTGCATCCGATTGCCGCCTCATCTTTCTGTCTGCGTAATAATTGCAGTAGTTATCATAATATTTGCAGTAGTTATCATAATAATTGCAGTAGTTATCATAATATTTGCAGTAGTTATCATAATATTTGCAGTAGTTATCATAATAATTGCAGTAGTTATCAGTATCTTTGACAACAAACACATGAGATTCCAGCTCAACAATTTCATTAGCGGGAAATTAGCTTTGCATAATGATTTGGGTTTTATATTGCTTCCCCTAAACAAAATCACATAGAACATTTTACAGAAAACAAGTTTCTTATCGTGAAAACAAAGTTGATTCACAGACAGAGTACGAGTCATGGCAAAACTTGAAAAGACATCGATTTCTAGCTATTTAAGCCAAATACGTTTTTTTTTTGTCTTTTTGAGTTGTGAATTAGCTAGCTAGCCAGCTCGATATCTACGTGGGACAAGCTAGCTAGGTACCACCAAGAATATGCATGACGTTGTTCATTAGGAAAACGTCCACTACCTAGTGCACTCGTCCTATTATAGGACGAGTGCACATCTCTGTAAACAATTAGGTAAATCAAGATGGAGATCAAATGTTACATTGATCACAAAATCAGTAGAATGTCTTGCTCCATCTTCTCCCACTGCCGGCCACTGGGCTTCCTCTCAGCACCATATTTGGTAGTGAGAGGAAAGGCCAACCGGATGCTTCACATTTACACATCTGGTGAAATATCTGTCTCATGTGTCTTCCTTGTTTGAGTGTGTCGTTTACTTGCTCATCCTCCTCTACAGTCTCAGGGATAGAACAACGAGACAGATATTTCACCAGATGTGTAAATGTGAAGCATCCGGTTGGCATTTCCGCTCACTAGCAAATATGGTTGTGAGAGGAAGCACGATTGCCAGCAGTGGGAGAAGATGGATTTTGGCCGACATTCTGCTAATTTACTCTTTGATTAAAGATTTGATCTAAATGCAGTTTTCTGTTCCCAAAATGACAAAAAATGACAAAGTTTTGTAGACTTTACCCAAGTAAAAAATGCGTTGTTTAGGAGTGCAAAGGCGAATTTAGTTATTGTACACGGGCACTTCACAGAGTAGGCGGTCCCCAACGGAAATATGCAAATGTCTCCTACAACGCCAATAGGATCTCACTAGCTCGTGCTTGGCTCTGCCCACTATGACTCATTGGTTCCGATTTGATTTGATTTGAAACGACAGGCTGTGATCTATCTTGGTTTAGTTTTCAAACTCTTTGGTAATATTGTTTGCCGTAAATGGCTATTATTACCAGATCACCGCCCTCTACCATCCTGGGTAATATTGCCGCTTTCCCGTTGTTGTTTTTTCTTCAAGCGAACGTCTTTTTATGGTGCACACTAGTTCGGTTCACCAAGCCTCCAGCCGGAATGAAGCATGTTGACGCCTTAATGCTGCTTTTAGGTGGTATGTCAAAGTAAAAAAGTCACCATTATTAGTCAGTTGTACAACTGAATGCCTTCAACTGAAATGTGTCTTCCGCATTTAACCCAACCCCTCTGAATCAGAGAGTTGCGGGGGGCTGCCTTAATCAACATCCACGTCTTCGGCACCCGTGGAACAGTGGGTTAACTGCCTTGTTCAGGGGCAGAACGACAGATTTTTACCTTGTCAGCTCGGGGATTCGAACTTGCAACCCTCCGGTTACAAGTCCAATGCGCTAACCACTAGGCTACCAAAAGAAAGATGCCCAGGGTCCCTGCTTATCTGTGTGAACGTGCCTTAGGCATGAGGACTGCAGATGTGGCCAGGGCAATAAATTGCAATGTCTGTACTGTGAGACACCTAAGACAGCGCTACAGGGAGACAGGACGGACAGCTGATCGTCCTCGCAGTGGCAGACCACGTGTAACAACACCTGCACAGGATCAGTACATCCGAACATCACACCTGCGGGCCAGGTACAGGATGGCAACAACAACTGCTCGAGTTACACCAGGAAAGCACAATCCCTCCATCAGTGCTCAGACTGTCCGCAATAGGCTGAGAGAGGCTGGACTGAGGGCTTGTAAGCCTGTTGTAAGGCAGGTCCTCACCAGACATCACCGGCAACAACGTTGCCTATGGGCACAAACCCACCGTCGCTGGACCAGACAGGGCTGGCAAAGTGCTCTTCACTGACGAGTCGCGGTTTTGTCTCACCAGGGGTGATGGTCGAATTTGCGTTTATTGTTGAAGGAATGAGCGTTACACCGAGGCCTGTACTCGGGATCGATTTGGAGGTGGAGGGTCCGTCATGGTCTGGGGCGGTGTGTCACAGCAGGACTGAGCTTGTTGTCATTGCAGGCAATCTCAACGCTGTGCGTTACAGGGAAGACATCCTCCTCCCTCATGTGGTACCCTTACTGCAGGCTCATCCTGACATGGCCCTCCAGCATGACAATGCCACCAGCCATACTGCTCGTTCTGTGCGTGATTTCCCACAAGACAGGAATGTCAGTGTTCTGCCATGGCCAGCGAAGAGCCCGGATCTCAATCCCATTGAGTACGTCTGGGACCTGTTGGATCGGAGGGTGAGGGCTAGGGCCATTCCCCCCAGAAATGTCAGGGAACTTGCAGGTGCCTTGGTGGAAGAGTGGGGTAACATCTCACAGCAAGAACTGGCAAATCTGGTGCAGTCCATGAGGAGGAGATGCACTGCAGTACTTAATGCAGCTGGTGGCCACACCAGATACTGACTGTTACTTTTGATTTTCACCCCCTCTTTGTTCAGGGACACATTATTCCATTTAGTCACATGTCTGTGGAACTTGTTCAGTTTATGTCTCAGTTGTTGAATCTTATGTTAAGTTTGCTGAAAATAAACGCAGTTGACAGTGAGAGGACGTTTCTTTTTTTGCTGAGTTTTTAAATCTTGGTGGGGCAAACAAAACACTAAACAATACATTAATTGCACCATAACTGTGACAAACGATTCAACCTTTTATGGCCCATGGTGTTAAATGTTTATCCTTTTAAGCTTGGAAAATAGACCCTTAAACCCAGACTTGGACCACACACCCAATCCACTGAATAGCAGGCTAGTGAATGCTTTGTAATGCTTGCAGTTAGCCACTGATTCCTTCCAAACCACTCATTGTTTAATTTGCGATTGAACATAACGTTTATGTCCAATCTCCGATCAGCACCGATACGTTTTATCTACAATTTCACTTAATCATTTATCTTCATATGATAAGGATTTGCAAGTATATTGTCGACTTGATTCATGATGATGACTGCTAGCTTGCTAGCTAAGATTTATAAAGTATGATGTTGACATGATCAATCCAATCAAAGCTATGGTAGATATAACTTGATTTGACGTCACTTTATCTGTGGCCAATGATCTTGAGCCTTCTTGGATGGGCACTTCTAATGTAACTCCATGGCAGCACCCAAGGGGCTTGAATTGTCAAGCTCTACCTGTAGATTTTGCGGAGACCTAGTGTCCCCATGCATGACAGAACACTGAGCCAATCACAGCGCGACTAGAGAACATTACCAACCTCTACGCTCCATATTTTCCGCTGGCTGCCCCTCCACCACAGAAAGCACTGAGCCAGTCTGAAACACCTGCATTTTGGAGCTGCCTTACTCAAGACAGCAAAAAAGAGACCATGTTTGTATGCAGCTTTATTAACTCAATTATGTTTTTGTTTTATACATTGTTTGCAAACTGATATCTGACACCTATTAATGCCAAAATAACATGCAAAACAGGCAACAATAAATAAAATCACGCTAAACAGGTGGGGCTCAAACTCTGCCCCTTTTTACACTTCTTGCATTGCATTGTGCATGAATGCTCTGACGGTGTATCTTATTTATCCCAACTTTATATTGAGTGTTAATACTCATCAAACATCAGTCACACAGATATACTTTCCTCCCTTTCCCCATATGGGTCATTTGACGTGCATTAACTACTTCTGGAATGTTTAGCCTATGATATTGATTATCATGTCCAACAGGACTCCAGTGAAAACACCATACACCTCCTGGTTACTATGACTACACCATATCAACACCATACACCTCCTGGTTACTATGACTATACCGTATCAACATCATACACCTCCTGGTTACTATGACTACACCATTTTAACACCATACACCTCCTGGTTACTATGACTACACCATATCAACACCATACACCTCCTGGTTACTATGACTACACCATATCAACACCATACACCTCCTGGTTACTATGACTACACCATATCAACACCATACACCTCCTGGTTACTTTGACTGCATCCACTTTTCCCAAGCCTTCTTCACCATCCTCGTGACTTCAAAAGGGTTTTCCCAAATAAACCCATTCTAAGACTTCACTGTTGTCCACTCATTTCCTCGCTAACTGTACTGGACGCGCTTTCAGCTTTTCGCTTCGAACGACACTTCTGCTTCTGCTATTTCCCCGGCGACCAGTCTGCCTGCAACGCGTCCGGAACCTTCACATCGGAACCTTATTTTCATCGATTCTGGGGGTTCATAGGCGGGTGTTTCGGTTTGCACTCAAACCTGACAACGACAACATAAATACTGTTGCGCCAATGTTATTGAGGAACAAACATGAGCACGAAGCAAGTCACCTGCAGGTACAACTGGTTCATGCTTTTACTACTCCTTGAGGACGTTTCATGCCTCGACCTGTGTGATGTTTCCGGTCTTGCAATTAGGAAATGCTGGCTAGCTTCTCAGCTATCTGTCTGGCTAGCTTCTCGGCTATCTGTCTGGCTAGCTTCTCGGCTATCTGTCTGGCTAGCTTCTCGGCTATCTGTCTGGCTAGCTTCTTGGCTATCTGTCTGGCTAGCTTCTCAGCTGGCTAGCTTCTCGGCTATCTGTCTGGCTAGCTTCTCAGCTATCTGTCTGGCTAGCTTCTCGGCTATCTGTCTGGCTAGCTTCTCGGCTATCTGTCTGGCTAGCTTCTCGGCTATCTGTCTGGCTAGCTTCTTGGCTATCTGTCTGGCTAGCTTCTCAGCTGGCTAGCTTCTCGGCTATCTGTCTGGCTAGCTTCTCAGCTATCTGTCTGGCTAGCTTCTCGGCTATCTGTCTGGCTAGCTTCTCGGCTATCTGTCTGGCTAGCTTCTCGGCTATCTGTCTGGCTAGCTTCTCGGCTATCTGTCTGGCTAGCTTCTCGGCTATCTGTCTGGCTAGCTTCTCAGCTGGCTAGCTTCTCAGCTGGCTAGCTTCTCGGCTATCTGTCTGGCTAGCTTCTCGGCTATCTGTCTGGCTAGCTTCTCAGCTGGCTAGCTTCTCGGCTATCTGTCTGGCTAGCTTCTCGGCTAGCTGTCTGGCTAGCTTCTCGGCTAGCTGTCTGGCTAGCTTCTCGGCTAGCTGTCTGGCTAGCTTCTCGGCTAGCTGTCTGGCTAGCTTCTCGGCTAGCTGTCTGGCTAGCTTCTCGGCTATCTGTCTGGCTAGCTTCTCGGCTGGCTAGCTTCTCGGCTATCTGTCTGGCTAGCTTCTCGGCTATCTGTCTGGCTAGCTTCTCGGCTATCTGTCTGGCTAGCTTCTCGGCTATCTGGCTGGCTAGCTTCTCAGCTATCTGGCTAGCTTCTCAACTGGCTAGCTTCTCGGCTATCTGGCTGGCTAGCTTCTCAGCTGGCTAGCTTCTCGGCTATCTGGCTGGCTAGCTTCTCAGCTGGCTAGCTTCTCGGCTATCTGGCTGGCTAGCTTCTCGGCTGGCTAGCTTCTCAGCTGGCTAGCTTCTCAGCTATCTGGCTGGCTAGCTTTTCAGCTGGCTAGCTTCTCGGCTATCTGGCTGGCTGGCTTCTCGGCTATCTGGCTGGCTGGCTTCTCGGCTATCTGGCTGGCTGGCTTCTCGGCTATCTGGCTGGCTGGCTTCTCGGCTATCTGGCTGGCTGGCATCTCGGCTATCTGGCTGGCAAGCTTCTCGGCTATCTGTCTGGCTAGCTTCTCGGCTATCTGGCTGGCTGGCTTCTCGGCTATCTGGCTGGCTGGCTTCTCGGCTATCTGGCTGGCTGGCTGGCTTCTCGGCTATCTGGCTGGCTGGCTGGCTTCTCGGCTATCTGTCTGGCTAGCTTCTCAGCTATCTGGCTGGCTAGCTTCTCGGCTATCTGGCTGGCTAGCTTCTCGGCTATATGGCTGGCTAGCCAACAGTAGCTAACTCTTTGCCGTTGCTAGTTAGCACGTTAAGGTTAGCGTTGAAGCTGAGACCAGTCTGGGGCGACACATGACAACATGCGGTAGTGTGTTGCTCAGGTTGAACATGTCCATGGATCACAAGATTGGTGCTTTTGTTTCCTAGTTAGCTCTAAAGTGTAGCCTAGGCAGTCTATAGTGGGCGCTAGATCTGCAGATCTTTAGTCACTGGGATTGATGATGATACCCGGTGGACCGGCTCTTATATAAACAGGCTGGACACATGGCATTTGCTTTTTCAGATAACTAGTTCATTGCATCCGCCGTGGAGCCCAGTTTCAGAATATGACTATATTTCTCAGCTGCTTGCTGTACTTTTGAAGGAATCACAAAAAAACTGGTCTTATTTTAGGGCATTTTCACCCTACCAGCTCCCATTAGTTATATTGAGCACCGTGGCACCAACTCTCCTCTGTCACAATGCCTGCTCGCTAATCCACAGATAACGTCTTCTCTCCTCTTTCCTCAGGCTTCTTTTTTATTTCTTTGGACTTTATATGGCGGTTGGCAACCAACTTTACGGTGCATTACTACTAGAGGTTGACCGATTATATTTTTTTTCAACGGTTTAATCTGACATTTTTAAAAAGTGTGTGTATCTATCTGTCCTGTCCTGTCTGTCTGTTAGAAATTCATGTTATCAGGCAATATTAACTAGGGAAATTGTCACTTCTCTTGCGTTCATTGCACGCAGAGTCAGGGTATATGCAACAGTTTGGGCCGCCTGGCTCGTTGCAAACTAATTTGCCAGAATTTTACATAATTATGACATACGTTGCACAACCTTCAATGTTAACAGCAATATTTAAGACTTAGCGTTGCCAACTGTTCGATAAAATATGGAACATTTCCATATTTCACTGAAAGAATAAACGTTTTGTTTTCGAAATGATAGTTTCCGGATTTGACCATATTAATGACCAAAGGCTCGTATTTGTGTGTTTATTATATTACACTGCTCAAAAAAATAAAGGGAACACTTAAACAACACAATGTAACTCCAAGTCAATCACACTTCTGTCAAATCAAACTGTCCACTTAGGAAGCAACACTGATTGACAATACATTTCACATGCTGTTGTGCAAATGGAATAGACAACAGGTGGAAATTATAGGCAATTAGCAAGACACCCCCAATAAAGGAGTGGTTCTGAAGGTGGTGACCACAGACCACTTCTCAGTTCCTATGCTTCCTGGCTGATGTTTTGGTCACTTTTGAATGCTGGTGGTGCTTTCACTCTAGTGGTAGCATGAGACGGAGTCTACAACCCACACAAGTGGCTCAGGTAGTGCAGCTCATCCAGGATGGCACATCAATGCGAGCTGTGGCAAGAAGGTTTGCTGTGTCTGTCAGCGTAGTGTCCAGAGCATGGAGGCGCTACCAGGAGACAGGCCAGTACATCAGGAGACGTGGAGGAGGCCGTAGGAGGGCAACAACCCAGCAGCAGGACCACTACCTCCGCCTTTGTGCAAGGAGGAGCACTGCCAGAGCCCTGCAAAATGACCTCCAGCAGGCCACAAATGTGCATGTGTCTGCTCAAACGGTCAGAAACAGACTCCATGAGGGTGGTATGAGGGCCCAACGTCCACAGGTGGGGGTTGTGCTTACAGCCCAACACCGTGCAGGACGTTTGGCATTTGCCAGAGAACACCAAGCTTGGCAAATTCGCCACTGGCGCTCTGTGCTCTTCACAGATGAAAGCAGGTTCACACTGAGCACGTGACAGAGTCTGGAGACGCCGTGGAGAACGTTCTGCTGCCTGCAACATCCTCCAGCATGACCGGTTTGGCGGTGGGTCAGTCATGGTGTGGGGTGGCATTTCTTTGGGGGCCGCACAGCCCTCCATGTGCTCGCCAGAGGTAGCCTGACTGCCATTAGGTACCGAGATGAGATCCTCAGACCCCTTGTGAGACCATATGCTGGTGCGGTTGGCCCTGGGTTCCTCCTAATGCAAGACAATGCTAGACCTCATGTGGCTGGAGTGTGTCAGCAGTTCCTGCAAGAGGAAGGCATTGATGCTAAGGACTGGCCCGCCCGTTCCCCAGACCTGAATCCAATTGAGCACATCTGGGACATCATGTCTCGCTCCATCCACCAACGCCACGTTGCACCACAGACTGTCCAGGAGTTGGCGGATGCTTTAGTCCAGGTCTGGGAGGAGATCCCTCAGGAGACCATCCGCCACCTCATCAGGAGCATGCCCAGGCGTTGTAGGGAGGTCATTCAGGCACGTGGAGGCCACACACACTACTGAGCCTCATTTTGACTTGTTTTAAGGACATTACATCAAAGTTGGATCAGCCTGTAGTGTGGTTTTCCACTTTAATTTTGGAGTGTGACTCCAAATCCAGACCTCCATGGGTTGATAAATTTGATTTCCATTGATAATTTTTGTGTGATTTTGTTGTCAGCACATTCAACTATGTAAAGAAAAAAGTATTTAATAAGATTATTTCATTCATTCAGATCTATGATGTGTTATTTTAGTGTTCCCTTTATTTTTTTGAGCAGTGTATAATGAAGTCTATGATTTGATATTTGATAGAGCAGTCTGACTGAGCGGTGGTAGGCAGCAGCAGGCTCGAAAGCATTCATTCAAACTTTACTGCGTTTACCAGCGGCTCTTAGCAATGCTTGAAGCACAGCGCTGTTTATGACTTCAAGCCTATCAACTCCTGAGATTAGCCTGGCAATACTAAAGTGCCTATTAGAACATCCAATAGTCAAAGGTATATGAAATCCAAATGGTATAGAGAGAAATAGTCAACGTGTCATAATAACTACAACCTAAAACTTCTTACCTGGGAATATTAAAGAACTGGGAATATTGAATCACCAGCTTTCACATGTTCTGAGCAAGGAACTTAAACGTTACCTTTTTAACATGGCACATATTGCACTTCTACTTTCTTCTCAAACACTGTTTTTGCATTATTTAATCCAAATATAAAATATATATACACACAGTTGAAGTCGGAAGTTTACATACACTTAGGTTGGAGTCATTAACTCGTTTTTCAACCACTCCACAAATATTTTGTCCTAACCAACTTGCCAAAACTATAGTTTGTTAACATCTACTTTGTGAATGACAAGCAAAAATCAAAAGAAAATCAGCCAAGACCTCAGAAAAAAAATTGTAGACCTCCACAAGTCTGGTTGATCCTTGGGAGCAATTTCCAAACGCCTGAGGGTACCACGTTCATCTGTACAAACAATAGTACGCAAGTATAAACACCATGGGACCACGCAGCCGTCATACCGCTCAGGAAGGAGACGCGTTCTGTCTCCTAGAGATGAACGTACTTTGGTGCGAAAAGTGTAAATCAATTCTAGAACAACAGCAAAGGACCTTATGAAGATGCTGGAGGAAACCAGTACAAAATTATCTATATCCACAGTAAAACGAGTCCTATATCGACATAACCTGAAAAGCTGCTCAGCAAGGAAGAAGCTAATGCTCCAAAATCGCCATAAAAAGCCTGACTACGGTTTGCAACTGCACATGGGGACAAAGATCGTACTTTTTGGAGAAATGCCCTCTGGTCTGATGAAACAAAAATACAACTGTTTGGCCATCATTTTTTATTTCACCTTTATTTAACCAGGTAGTTCTATATGATGTCATAATACAGGGAGGCAAGTTGAGAACCAAGTTCTCATTTACAACTGCGACCTGGCCAAGATAAAGCAAAGCAGTTCGACACACAACAACACAGAGTTACACATTGGAGTAAACAAACATACAGTAGAAAATAAACAAATCTATATACAATGTGTGCAAATGAGGTAAGATAAGGAACGTAAGGCAATAAATAGGCCATGGTGGCGAAGTAATTACAATATAGCAAATTTAATACTGGTATGGTAGATGTGCAGTAGATGAATGTGCAAAGTATAAATACTGGGGTGCAAAGGAGCAAGAACAATAAATGAAAACGGTAGGGGATGAGGTAGTTGGTTGGGCTATTTACAGATGGGCTATGTACAGGTGCAGTGATCTGTGAGCTGCTCTGACAGCTGGTGTTTAAAGCTGGTGAGGGAGATATGAGTCTCCAGTTTCAGTGATTTTTTCCGTTCCAGTCATTGGCAGCAGAGAACTGGAAGAAAAGGCGGCCAAAAGAGGAATTGGCTTTGGGGGTGACCAGTGAGATATACCTGCTGGAGCGAGTGCTACGGGTGGGCGCTGCTATGGTTACCAGCGAGCTGAGATAAGGCGGGGCTTTACCTAGCAGGGACTTGTAGATGACCTGGAGCCAGTGGGTCTGGCGACGAGTATGTAGCGAGGGCCAGCCGACTAGAGCATACAGGTCGCAGTATTGGGTGGTATATGGGGCTTTGATGACGAAACGGATGGCACTGTGATAGACTGCATCCAGTTTGCTGAGTATTGGAAGCTGTTTTGTAGATGACATCGCCGAAGTCGAGGATCGGTAGGATGGTCAGTTTTACTAGGGCAAGTTTGGCGGCGTGAATGAAGGAGGCTTTGTTGCGAAATAGAAAGCTGATTCTAGATTTGATTTTGGATTGGAGATGTTTAATGTGAGTCTGGAAGGAGAGTTTACAGTCTAGCCAGACACCTGGGTATTTGTAGTTGTCCACATATTCTAGGTCAGAGCCGTTCAGAGTAGTGATGCTAGTCGGGCGGGCGGGTGCAGGCAATAATGACCATTGTTATGTTTGGAGGAAAAAGGGGGAGGCTTGCAAGCCGAAGAACACCATCCCAACCTTGAAGCACAGGGGTGGCAGCATCATGTTGTGGGGGTGCTTTGTTGCAGGAGGGACTGGTGCACTTCACAAAATAGATTTCCTGCCTCATGATGCCATCTATGTGGATATATTGAAGCAACATCTCAAGACATCAGTCAGGAAGTTAAAGCTTGGTCGCAAATGGGTCTTCCAAATGGACAATGACCCCAAGCATACTTCCAAAGTTGTGGCAAAATGGCTTAAGGACAACAAAGTCAAGGTATTGGAGTGGCCATCACAAAGCCCTGACCTCAATCCAATAGAAGATTTGTGGGCAGAAATGAAAAAGCATGTGCGAGCAAGGAGGCCTACAATCCTGACTCAGTTACACCAGCTCTGTCAGGAGGAATGGGCCAAAATTCACCCAACTTATTGTGGGAAGCATGTGGAAGCCTACCCGAAATGTTTGACCCAAGTTAAACAATTTAAAGGCAATGCTACCAAGTACTAATTGAGTCTATGTAAGCTTCTGACCCACTGGGAATGTGATGAAAGAAATAAAAGCTGAAATAAATAATTCTCTCTACTATTATTCTGACATTTCACATTCTTACAATAAAGTGGTGATCCTAACTGACCTAAGACAGGGAATTTGTACTAGGATTAAATGTCAGGAATTGTGAAAAACTGAGTTTAAATGTATTTGGCTAAGGTGTATGTAAACTTCCGACTTCAGCTGTATGCATCTGTTGGTCACAAATACCTTTAAAATAATGTTCTGGTGTGGATCAGAAAACTAGTCATGTAGCACAACACATCTCCTTTGCATGTTTATCAGGTTGTTGATTGTGGTCTGTGGAATGTTGTCCCACTCCTCTTCTATGGCTTTGCGAAGTTGCTGGATATTGGTGGGAACTGGAACACGCTGTCGTACACTTCGATCCATAGCATTCCAAACATGCTCAATGGGTGACATGTTTGAGTATGCAGGCCATGGAAGAACTGGGACATTTTCATCTTTTTTCAGAACATTCAGTTCTCTGGCAACAGCTCTGGTGGACGCTCCCTCAACTTGACATCTGTGGCATTGTGTTGTGACAAAATTCCACATTTTAGAGTGGCCTATTACTGTCCCCAGCACAAGGTGCACCCGTGTAATGATCATGCTGTTTTATCCGCTTCTTGATATGCCACACCTGTCAGGTGGATGGATTATCTAGGCAAAGGAGAAATGCTCACTAACAGGGATGTAAACACATTTGTGCACACAATTTGAGAGAATGTTTGTGCGTATTGAACATTTCTGGCGTCTTTCATTTCAGTTCATGAAACATGGGACCAACGTTTTATTGTTGTTCAGTATAGATTGACCAATGGTATTTATATAAATAGTGAAGAGAACAGGTCCCAAAATGGACTCCTGTGGTACACCTTTATGTACTTGAAGAAATTCTGACTTTTCACTGACATAACCAAGAACAAAATAGAATGACAAGCTTTTGACAGGTCCACAAACAAAGCAGGACATTTCATTTTGGTGTCTAAAGCACTGACAACATCATTAACACCTAAAGTGGTTGCTGTAATAGTGCTCTGTCCAGGACTAAACCCTGATTTGGTTTACATTCAAAATACAGTTTCTAGTACTGGCCGGTGGAAAGCCGGGTGGGTGGCAAGCTCTTCACCGGGCCGCGGGAGAGTCCAAAAGAGTACATCCGAGGGGAGTTCAAGTTTGGCAGTAGTCCAAAAACATCCAAGACACAAAGTGGAAGGATGAAAGCAACAGTAGGCAGGCGTCTGCTCAGATAATGCCCCAGTGCAGGGTAGGGTGCCCAGGTATAATCAAGTAGGCCTCGAGTTTCATAGACCTGTTTTTTGTATGTCTCCTTAAACTCTGTATGCAAAATTGCGCTATTGTCCAGTGTGTTCACAGCTACATGAAACAAAGGTAAATGGAGACCACAAAAAGCTTTTCAGCTACAAACACTGATCAAACAAAGACATGCTTGTCTCATCTTGAAATGTGAGTGTGTATGAACCTAATCAGACTATATACCAGTTCTCAGAACATCCGGCCTGAATAAGCAGAAACCAAGGTATCATGAATAACCCACACGCTAGCTAGCTTGCTAATTCTGCTGTTTTTTTTGTGTGTTGCTATGCAGGTATTTTCTCCATGGTGTCTGCCGAGAGGGGAATAGGTGCATGTTCTCTCATGACCTGACCACCAGTAAACCTTCAACCATCTGTAAGTTCTACCAGAGAGGTGTGTGTGCCTACGGAGCCCGCTGCAGGTAAGCTCCAACATACTGACCACACTGATGGGCTGGAATGTACAGTTACTGTATGAGTTTTATGCTCGACTATAGTGTTCAATAAATGTGTGTTATTATCATTGTGTGTGTTTGACTCTGTGTTGTAGGTATGACCACATCAAGCCATGTGGTGGTGGAGGAGGAGGGAGAGGTGTGCCCATGGACCTCCCTAACAGAAACCCCATCACTGCTGGGGCCTTCATCCCCCCTGGGGTGCCTGGACCTCTCAGCCTCACTGCACCCCAAGCCAGGCATCAGGGAGGGAAGAAACCGCTGGTGCTGAGAGATAGAGGTAAGCAAGGTGGCATCTCACTGACCACGATTACATGCACACCAATATCCCATTATTATTCTGTTTATGAGTTGACGCTAGGACTGGGTGATATATCAAATTACTTTGATTCATTCAAATGTATGTTTTTGCGTGATATTCCAAATGCCTGTATCAAGGTTTTGTTATTTTTCATTTTTATGAACTTTTGTCCGCTTGTTCTCATGTTGTGTTTTTGGTCTTGTCTTGTTCGCTCTTTCTGTGCTGTGCACCTTCCCATTTCCACCAGAGAGATATCTATATATCTCTATATAATGACGAGATGCTCACGTCTCCGCCCTAACAATGGGAGTCGTCCCAAAGGCAGGAAGGCAGGCGACAAGCTTAGGGACAAAATAAGCCCATAGAAACGCGTTGGCCTTATTTTTGGACAGATTTTAGCAAGAGTGAAACCTCTATGGTTTACACACCCACCAAGCCCCTCCCCTGCCTCTCACGCCAGAGTTGAGAGATGTTATGTTTGCTGAAAATAAACGCAGTTGACAGTGAGAGGACGTTTTTTGCCGAGTTATTTATTTATATATATATATATACTGAGATCATGTGACACTTAGATTACACACAGGTAGACCTTATTTAACTAATTATGTGACTTCTGAAGGTAATTGGTTGCACCAGATTTTTTTAGGGGCTTCATAGCAAAGGGGGTGAATACATATGCACACACCACTTTTCCGTTAAAATATTTATATATTTTTTGAAACAAGTAATTTTTTTAAATTTCACTTCACCAATTTGGACTATTTTGTGTATGTCCATTACATAAAATCCAAAATAGAAATCTATTTAAATTACAGGTTGTAATGCAACAAAATAGGAAAAACGTCAAGGGGGATGAATACTTTTGTAAGGCGCTGTAGTGGAAAGCCTGTTATAGGCTGTTATAGCAGCAATGTTCCAACATCTAGTGGAAAGCCTTCCCAGAAGAGTGGAGGCTGTTATAGCAGCAATGTTCCAACATCTAGTGGAAAGCCTTCCCAGAAGAGTGGAGGCTGTTATAGCAGCAAAGGGGGGACCAACTCCATATTAATGCCCATGATTTTGGAATGAGATGTTCGACGACCATACTTTTGGTAATGTAGTGTACTTTCTGCTTGCATAATAATGTCAAAGATGACATTACACACGCATTCACATTTTCCCAAGACATGCTGGAAGAAAGATCTTATTTCTCTAGTCCTGTTCCCGAGACAGGTCAGTTAGGTCTTAGGTCAGTTAGGATCACCACTTTATTTTAAGAATGTGAAATGTTAGAATAATAGTAGTGAGAATGATTTATTTCAGCTTTTATTTTGTTCATCACATTCCTAGTGGGTCAGAAGTTTACATACACTCAATTAGTATTTGGTAGCATTGCCTTTAAATTGTTTCACTTGGGTCAAACGTTTCAGGTAGCCTTCCACATGCTTCCCACAATAAGTTGGGTGAATTTTGTCCCATTCCTCCTGACAGAGCTGGTGTAACTGAGTCAGGATTGTAGGCCTCCTTGCTCGCATACGCTTTTTCAGTTCTGCCCACAAATGTTCTATTGGATTGAGGTCAGGGCTTTGTGATGGCCACTCCAATACCTTGACTTTGTTGTCCTTAAGCCATTTTGCCACAACTTTGGAAGTATGCTTGGGGTCTACCACCAGTCCCTTCTGCAGCAAAGCACCCCCACAACATGATGCTGCCACCCCCGTGCTTCACGGTTGGGATGGTGTTCTTCGGCTTGCAAGCCTCCCCCTTTTTCCTCCAAACATAACAATGGTCATTATGGCCAAACAGTTCTATTTTTGTTTCATCAGACCAGAGGACATTTCTCCACAAAGTACGATCTTTGTCCCCATGTGCAGTTGCAAACCGTAGTCTGGCCTTTTTATGGCGGTTTTGGAGCAGTGGCTTCTTCCTTGCTGAGTGGCCTTTCAGGTTATGTCGATATAGGACTCGTTTTACTATGGATATAGATAATTTTGTACCGGTTTCCTCCAGCATCTTCACAAGGTCCTTTGCTGTTGTTCTGCGATTTATTGCACTTTTCACACCGAAGTACGTTCATCTCTAGGAGACAGAACGCGTCTCTTTCCTGAGCGGTATGACGGCTGCGTGGTCCCATGGTGTTTATACTTGCGTAGTATTGTTTGTACAGATGAACATGGTACCTTCAGGCGTTTGGAAATTGCTCCCAAGTTCTTGGCAGATTTCTTTTGATTTTCCCATGATGTCAAGCAAAGAGGCTCTGCGTTTGAAGGTAGGCCTTGAAATACATCCACAGGTACACCTCAAATTGACTCAAATTATGTCAATTAGCCTATCAGAAGCTTCTAAAGCCATGACATAATTTTCTGGAATTTTCCAAGCTGTTTAAAGGCACAGTTAACTTTGTGTATGTACATTTCTAACCCACTGGAATTGTGATACAGTGAAATAATCTGTCTGTAAACAATTTGTTGGAAAAATGACTTGTGTCATGCACAAAGTAGATGACCTAACTGACTTGCCAAAACTATAGTTTGTTAACAAGAAATTTGTGGAGTGGTTGAAAAACGAGTTTTAATGACTCCAACCTAAGTGTATGTAAACTTCTCACTTCAACTGTATAGTGGTGTCTCAGATTTGTTTGTTTTAGTATGTAGCTTGTCACTAGGAGGTGTCCATGTCATGCAGCCAGTAGTATGAATGGTGAATCCAGTATTCTGTGGCCTTGACTTCAACTGTCTTTCTCTCTCTCTGTGTCTGTCTGTGTGTTCCAGCCCTGGGGTGTGACAGTACAATGATGCCCTTCGGTGGGGGTGGCTCAGAGGCGGACTGTTGGACGGAGTACCATGACAACAGTGCCCATGCCAAACCTCCTCACTCCTACCTGGATGCCATCAGGACCGGTCTGGAGTGTTCTGCCACTGCCGACCCCTACCATGTCCCTGGCCCCCAGCCACAGCTCTGTCCCTATGCCGCTGCTGGACAGTGTCACTACGGAAACACCTGTCCCTATCTCCACGGTGACCTGTGTGACATCTGCCGTCTGCAGGTGCTCCACCCACACAACCCTGAGCAAAGGAGAGCTCACGAGAAGGTAGGACCCATACTTTAACCCTAACCCACACATGACCACGATCAGAGGTGAGCTCATCAGAAGGTAGGAGGCCACATTGTTCTGTAGTCTCTAATTATACTGTCTGATGTATCTTTATGTTGACGGAACTGTGTCCTAAGTGGAGGACAATAGACAAGTCAAACAAAACTGTTGGCTGAAGATGATACTGTTTGGGATATTAATAGGTACATGTCTCACCTCCCTCTGTCAGATGTGTATGTTGGTGTTTGAGGCGGACATGGAGAAGGCGTTTGCAGCGCAGCACAGCCAGGACAAGGTGTGTTCTATCTGTATGGAGGTGGTTTATGAGAAAGCTGCTGCCTCAGAGAGACGCTTCGGGATCCTCTCTTCCTGCTGCCACACATACTGCCTCTCATGCATCCGCCAGTGGCGCTGCGCCAAGCAGTTTGAGAACAAGTGAGTTGATAACTACTATAAACACCAAGCAGTTTGAAAACAAGATCATCAAGTGTTGATCGTTGCTAATATACTATGGTAGTAGAGCTTTTACATAATAGTGAGGATGTGATTTACCACAGTAACCACCAGGGGGCTTATAGAAAGGCATGTCTAACCTCCACTGTTATTACTGTGTAATACTGTTTATCAGTTAATCATGTAACCCTGATCACTTCAGAGAGGTTCAACAGGATGCCACTGTAGTGGCATTGTGGCACTCAGCAGTTATGAAGCAGCACAGAATGACTGGACATAGTATTCAATGTTGTGTGTGTGTGTCTCTTTGGTCAGGTCATGTCCAGAGTGCAGAGTGGTGTCTGAGTTTGTCATCCCCAGTGGTTACTGGGTGGAGGACCAGGATGAGAAAAACCGACTGATAGAGGACTTCAAGTCTGGAGTCAGGTGTGTGTATATGTCTGGAGTCAGGTGTGTGTGTGTGTGTGTATATGTCTGGAGTCAGGTGTGTGTGTGTGTGTATATGTCTGGAGTCAGGTGTGTGTGTGTGTGTGTGTGTATATGTCTGGAGTCAGGTGTGTGTGTGTGTATGTCTGGAGTCAGGTGTGTGTGTGTGTGTGTATATGTCTGGAGTCAGGTGTGTGTGTGTGTGTGTGTGTGTATATGTCTGGAGTCAGGTGTGTGTGTGTGTGTGTGTGTGTGTATATGTCTGGAGTCAGGTGTGTGTGTGTGTGTGTGTGTATATGTCTGGAGTCAGGTGTGTGTGTGTGTGTGTATATGTCTGGAGTCAGGTGTGTGTGTGTGTGTGTGTGTATATGTCTGGAGTCAGGTGTGTGTGTGTGTGTGTGTGTATATGTCTGGAGTCAGGTGTGTGTGTGTGTGTGTGTGTATATGTCTGGAGTCAGGTGTGTGTGTGTGTGTGTGTATGTCTGGAGTCAGGTGTGTGTGTGTGTGTGTGTGTATATGTCTGGAGTCAGGTGTGTGTGTGTGTGTGTGTGTGTGTGTGTATATGTCTGGAGTCAGGTGTGTGTGTATGTCTGGAGTCAGGTGTGTGTGTGTGTGTGTGTGTGTGTATGTCTGGAGTCAGGTGTGTATATGTCTGGAGTCAGGTGTGTGTTTATGTCTGGAGTCAGGTGTGTGTGTATGTCTGGAGTCAGGTGTGTGTGTGTGTGTGTGTGTGTATGTCTGGAGTCAGGTGTGTATATGTCTGGAGTCAGGTGTGTGTTTATGTCTGGAGTCAGGTGTGTGTGTATGTCTGGAGTCAGGTGTGTGTGTGTGTATGTCTGGAGTCAGGTGTGTGTGTGTGTATGTCTGGAGTCAGGTGTGTGTGTGTGTATGTCTGGAGTCAGGTGTGTGTGTATGTCTGGAGTCAGGTGTGTGTGTATGTCTGGAGTCAGGTGTGTGTGTGTGAATGTACAGTTGAAGTCGGAAGTTTACATACACTTAGGTTGGAGTAATTAAAACTCGTTTTTCAACCTCCACAAATGTCTTGTTAACAAACTATAGTTGTGGCAAGTCAGTTAGGTCATCTACTTTGTGCATGACACAAGTAATTTTTCCAACAATTGTTTACAGACAGATTATTTCACTGTATCACAATTCCAGTGGGTCAGAAGTTTACATACATTAAGTTGACTGTGCCTTTAAACAGCTTTCGAAAATTCCAGAAAATGAGGTCATGGCTTTAGAAGCTTCTGATAGGCTAATTGACATAATTTGAGTCAATTGTAGGTGTACCTGTGGATGTATTTCAAGGCCTACCTACAAACTCAGTGCCTCTTTGCTTGACATCATGGGAAAATCAAAATATATCTGCCAAGTACTCAGAAAAATAATTGTAGACCTCCACAAGTCTGGTTCATCCTTGGGAGCAATTTCCAAACGCCTGAAGGTACCACGTTCATCTGTACAAACAATAGTACGCAGCCGTCATACCGCTCAGGAAAGAGACGCGTTCTGTCTCCTAGAGATGAATGTACTTTGGTGCGAAAAGTGAAAATCAATCCCAGAACAACAGCAAAGGACCTTGTGAAGATGCTGGAGGAAACCGGTTAAAAAGTATTTATATCCACAGTAAAACGAGTCCTATATCGACATAACCTGAAAGGCCGCTCAGCAAGGAAGAAGCCACTGCTCCAAAACCGCCATAAAAAAGCCAGATTACGGTTTGCAACTGCACATGGGGACAAAGATCGTACTTTGTGGAGAAATGTCCTCTGGTCTGATGAAACAAAAATAGAACTGTTTGGCCATAATGACCATCGTTATGTTTGGAGGAAAAAGGGGGAGGCTTGCAAGCCAAAGAACACCATCCCAACCGTGGAGCACGGGGGTGGCAGCATCATGTTGTGGGGGTGCTTTGCTGCAGGAAGGACTGGTGCACTTCACAAAATAGATGGCATCATGAGAAGGGTTAATTATGTGGATATATTGAAGCAACATCTCAAGACATCAGTCAGGAAGTTAAAGCTTGATCGCAAATGGATCTTCCAAATGGACAATGACCCCAAGCATACTTCCAAAGTTGTGGCAAAATGGCTTAAGGACAACAAAGTCAAGGTATTGGAGTGGCCATCACAGCCCTGACCTCAATCCTATAGAAAATGTGTGGGCAGAAGTGAATACCAGCTAACCTCATAGTGGAACAACATAATACCAGCTAACCTCATAGTAGAACAACATAATACCAGCTAACCTCATAGTAGAACAACATTATACCAGCTAACCTCATAGTAGAACAACATAATACCAGCTAACCTCATAGTAGAACAACATAATACCAGCTAACCTCATAGTGGAACAACATAATACCAGCTAACCTCATAGTAGAACAACATAATACCTGCTAACCTCATAGTAGAACAACATAATGCCAGCTAACCTCATAGTAGAACAACATAATACCAGATAACCTCATAGTAGAACAACATAATGCCAGCTAACCTCATAGTGGAACAACATAATACCAGCTAACCTCATAGTGGAACAACATAATACCAGCTAACCTCATAGTGGAACAACATAATACCAGCTAACCTCATAGTGGAACAACATAATACCAGCTAACCTCATAGTGGAACAACATAATACCAGCTAACCTCATAGTGGAACAACATAATACCAGCTAACCTCATAGTAGAACAACATAATGCCAGCTAACCTCATAGTAGAACAACATAATGCCAGCTAACCTCATAGTAGAACAACATAATACCAGCTAACCTCATAGTGGAACAACATAATACCAGCTAACCTCATAGTGGAACAACATAATACCAGCTAACCTCATAGTAGAACAACATAATACCAGCTAACCTCATAGTGGAACAACATTATACCAGCTAACCTCATAGTGGAACAACATAATGCCAGCTAACCTCATAGTAGAACAACATAATACCAGCTAACCTCATAGTGGAACAACATTATACCAGCTAACCTCATAGTGGAACAACATTATACCAGCTAACCTCATAGTAGAACAACATAATACCAGCTAACCTCATAGTAGAACAACATAATACCAGCTAACCTCAGAACAACATAATACCAGCTAACCTCCATAGTAGAACAACATAATACCAGCTAATCTCATAGTAGAACAACATAATGCCAGCTAACCTCATAGTAGAACAACATAATACCAGCTAACCTCATATTGGAACAACATTATACCAGCTAACCTCATAGTGGAACAACATAATACCAGCTAACCTCATAGTGGAACAACATAATACCAGCTAACCTCAGAACAACATAATGCCAGCTAACCTCATAGTAGAACAACATAATACCAGCTAACCTCAGAACAACATAATACCAGCTAACCTCATAGTGGAACAACATAATACCAGCTAACCTCATAGTAGAACAACATAATACCAGCTAACCTCATAGTGGAACAACATAATACCAGCTAACCTCATAGTAGAACAACATAATGCCAGCTAACCTCATAGTAGAACAACATAATACCAGCTAACCTCATAGTGGAACAACATAATACCAGCTAACCTCATAGTAGAACAACATAATGCCAGCTAACCTCATAGTAGAACAACATAATACCAGCTAACCTCATAGTGGAACAACATTATACCAGCTAACCTCATAGTGGAACAACATAATACCAGCTAACCTCATAGTGGAACAACATAATACCAGCTAACCTCATAGTAGAACAACATAATACCATCTAATCTCATAGTGGAACAACATAATACCAGCTAACCTCATAGTGGAACAACATAATGCCAGCTAACCTCATAGTGTAACAACATAATACCAGCTAACCTCATAGTGGAACAACATAATACCAGCTAACCTCAGAACAACATAATGCCAGCTAACCTCATAGTAGAACAACATAATACCAGCTAACCTCAGAACAACATAATACCAGCTAACGTCATAGTGGAACAACATAATACCAGCTAACCTCATAGTAGAACAACATAATACCAGCTAACCTCATAGTAGAACAACATAATACCAGCTAACCTCATAGTAGAACAACATAATACCAGCTAACCTCATAGTAGAACAACATAATACCAGCTAACCTCATAGTAGAACAACATAATACCAGCTAACCTCATAGTAGAACAACATTATACCAGCTAACCTCATAGTAGAACAACATAATACCAGCTAACCTCATAGTAGAACAACATAATACCAGCTAACCTCATAGTGGAACAACATAATACCAGCTAACCTCATAGTAGAACAACATAATACCAGCTAACCTCATAGTAGAACAACATAATACCAGCTAACCTCATAGTGGAACAACATAATACCAGCTAACCTCATAGTAGAACAACATAATACCTGCTAACCTCATAGTAGAACAACATAATGCCAGCTAACCTCATAGTAGAACAACATAATACCAGATAACCTCATAGTAGAACAACATAATACCAGCTAACCTCATAGTGGAACAACATAATGCCAGCTAACCTCATAGTAGAACAACATAATACCAGCTAACCACATAGTGGAACAACATTATACCAGCTAACCTCATAGTGGAACAACATTATACCAGCTAACCTCATAGTAGAACAACATAATACCAGCTAACCTCATAGTAGAACAACATAATACCAGCTAACCTCAGAACAACATAATACCAGCTAACCTCCATAGTAGAACAACATAATACCAGCTAATCTCATAGTAGAACAACATAATGCCAGCTAACCTCATAGTAGAACAACATAATACCAGCTAACCTCATAGTGGAACAACATTATACCAGCTAACCTCATAGTGGAACAACATAATACCAGCTAACCTCATAGTGGAACAACATAATACCAGCTAACCTCATAGTAGAACAACATAATGCCAGCTAACCTCATAGTAGAACAACATAATACCAGCTAACCTCATAGAACAACATAATACCAGCTAACCTCATAGTGGAACAACATAATACCAGCTAACCTCATAGTAGAACAACATAATACCAGCTAACCTCATAGTGGAACAACATAATACCAGCTAACCTCATAGTAGAACAACATAATGCCAGCTAACCTCATAGTAGAACAACATAATACCAGCTAACCTCATAGTGGAACAACATAATACCAGCTAACCTCATAGTGGAACAACATAATACCAGCTAACCTCATAGTAGAACAACATAATACCAGCTAACCTCATAGTAGAACAACATAATACCAGCTAACCTCATAGTGGAACAACATAATACCAGCTAACCTCATAGTGGAACAACATAATACCAGCTAACCTCATAGTAGAACAACATAATACCAGCTAATCCTCATAGGTGGAACAACATAATACCAGCTAACCTCATAGTGGAACAACATAATACCTCATAGTGTAACAACATAGCTAACCTCATAGTGGAACAACATAATGCCAGCTAACCTCATAGAACAACATAATACCAGCTAACCTCATAGTGGAACAACATAATACCAGCTAACCTCATAGTGGAACAACATAATACCAGCTAACCTCATAGTAGAACAACATAATACCAGCTAACCTCATAGTAGAACAACATAATACCAGCTAACCTCATAGTAGAACAACATAATACCAGCTAACCTCATAGTAGAACAACATAATACCAGCTAACCTCATAGTAGAACAACATAATACCAGCTAACCTCATAGTAGAACAACATTATACCAGCTAACCTCATAGTAGAACAACATAATACCAGCTAACCTCATAGTAGAACAACATAATACCAGCTAACCTCATAGTGGAACAACATAATACCAGCTAACCTCATAGTAGAACAACATAATACCAGCTAACCTCATAGTGGAACAACATAATACCAGCTAACCTCATAGTAGAACAACATAATACCTGCTAACCTCATAGTAGAACAACATAATGCCAGCTAACCTCATAGTAGAACAACATAATACCAGATAACCTCATAGTAGAACAACATAATACCAGCTAACCTCATAGTGGAACAACATTATACCAGCTAACCTCATAGTAGAACAACACAATACCAGCTAACCTCAGAACAACATAATACCAGCTAACGTCATAGTGGAACAACATAATACCAGCTAACCTCATAGTAGAACAACATAATACCAGCTAACCTCATAGTAGAACAACATAATACCAGCTAACCTCATAGTAGAACAACATAATACCAGCTAACCTCATAGTAGAACAACATAATACCAGCTAACCTCATAGTGGAACAACATAATGCCAGCTAACCTCATAGTGGAACAACATAATGCCAGCTAACCTCATAGTGGAACAACATAATACCAGCTAACCTCATAGTGGAACAACATTATACCAGCTAACCTCATAGTAGAACAACATAATACCAGCTAACCTCAGAACAGAACAAGTTCCTCGGCGTACATATCGCGGACAAATTGAAATGGTCCACCCACACAGACAGCGTGGTGAAGAAGGCGCAACAGTGCCTCTTCAACCTCAGGAGGCTGAAGAAATGTGGCTTGTCACCTAAAACCCTCACAAAATGTTACAGATGCACTATTGAGAGCATTCTGTCGGGCTGTATCACCGCCTGGTACTGCAACTGCACCGTCCGCAACCGCAGGTCTCTCCAGAGGTCGGTGCGTTCTGCACAACGCATCACCGGGGGCAAACTACCTGCCCTCCAGGACACTTGTCGTTTTGCCCCTGAACAAGGCAGTTAACCCACTGTTCCTAGGCCGTCATTGAAATAAGAATTTGTTCTTAACTGACTTGCCTAGTTAAAAAAAGGTAAAATATGTCACAGGAAGGCCAAAAAGATCATCAAGGACCACAACCACCCGAGCCACTGCCTGTTCACCCCGCTATCATCCAGAAGGCGAGGTCAGTACAGGTTCATCAAAGCGGGGACCGAGAGACTGAAAAACAGCTTCTATCTCAAGGCCATCAGACTGTTAAACAGCCATCACTAACAGAGTCTGCTGCCTACATACAGACTTGAAATCATTGTGCACTTTTAATAAATGGAACACTAGTCACTTTAATGGCACTTTAATAATGTTTACATATCTTGCATTACTCATCTCATATGTATATACTGTATTCTATACTATTCTACTGTATCTTAGTCATCTCATATGTATATACTGTATTCTATACTATCATTTCAAATCATATCAAATTTTATTTGTCACATACACATGGTTAGCAGATGTTAATGCGAGTGTAGCGAAATGCTTGTGCTTCTAGTTCCGACCATGCAGTAGTATCTAACAAGTAATCTAACAAATTCACAACAAATACCTTATACACACAAGAGTAACGCCTTCTTCACCACGCTGTCTGTGTGGGTGGACCATTTCAGTTTGTCCGTGATGTGTACGCCGAGGAACTTAAAACTTTCCACCTCCATTACTGTCCCGTCGATGTGGATAGGGGGGTGCTCCCTCTCCTGTTTCCTGAAGTCCACGATCATCTCCTTTGTTTTGTTGACATTGAGTGAGAGGTTATTTTCCTGACACCACACTCCGAGGGCCCTCACCTCCTCCCTGTAGGCCGTCTCGTCGTTGTTGGTAATCAAGCCTACCACTGTAGTGTCGTCAGCAAACTTGATGATTGAGTTGGATGCGTGCTTGGCCACGCAGTCATGGGTAAACAGGGAGTACAGGAGAGGGCTGAGAACGCACCCTTGTGGGGCCCCAGTGTTGAGGATCAGCGGGGTGGAGATGTTGTTTCCTACCCTCACCACCTGGGGCCAGCCCGTCAGGAAGTCCAGTACCCAGTTGCACAGGGCTGGGTCGAGACCCAGGGTCTCGAGCTTAATGACGAGCTTGGAGGGAACTATGGTGTTAAATGCTGAGCTTAGTCTATGCCGCTCTGACATTGCTCATCCATATATTTCCATTCATTACTTAGATATGTGTGTATTAGGTATTTGTTGTGGAATTGTTCGATTACTTGTTAGATATTGCTGCACTGTCTGAACTAGAAGCACAAGCATTTAGCTACACTCGCATTAACATCTGCTAACCAAGTGTATGTGACCAATAAAATTTGATTTGATTTAAATTTATTGACTTCATGGACTTGGTTTCTCAGGCTGCAAATGTTTATATGAGCTATTTTTAGCACTTTTCTGGGTTGCTTGATTGTTTTTAATGCTTTACTGGGAAGCTTATCAGAAGTAGACATGCTCATGTTATTTACATTGGAGCTGATAGTGCAGGGTGAGCTGCATAAAGTGGTCTTCCTACTAGGACACACCGTCTCAGTGCTAACAGTGTAACTCTGGTTTATAGGCTCATGATTACTGCTTACAATAGCTGTAGGATCAACAGAGGTATTCGTTGCAATTAGGGGTACATAAATTAAATTACTTACATTGTGTTTGCCAATGTCCCTAAAATCATGTACATTGGATGCAGCATAACGACGACTCATTGTCACAATGGGAGGGATTAACTGAGCTGGTCTTGAATCATTTACCAGTCATTGCCTTCCTTCTGCAGTTAGCCATGTAAATATTTTGACCAAGGTGCTGGTCCCTAACTCTAACCCTGCCCAGTGTCCTTTTCTCTCCTGTCCTGTTGTCTTCCTTCTGTAGTAAGAAGGCGTGTAAGTACTTTGACCAGGGCCGGGGAACCTGTCCGTTTGGAGGGAAGTGTTTCTACATGCATGCATACCCTGACGGAACACGGGCTGAGCCGGACAAACCTCGCAAGCAGCTGGGCTCTGAGGGGAACGTGAGGGTAAGACACATCACTACTACTATCACTACTCAATGACCATGCTCTGATTAGACATCACTATTACTGTTAGCAATGCTAATGATAACCTAACAGTCTTTGAGTAGAAGGAAAGGCAATGTAATAGGTAACTACAAAGTAGCATATGCCTACCTGGCAGAATCATGATTATTTGCATCAATCGAGTGGCAATTGTTTTTGAAAACTCAATCACAAGTGAACTACAGACATACTGTCTGCGGCCTGTCCATAAGCTCATTTTCCCTAAAGTACATTTGAATTAAATTGCCAAAATTATGTAGCCGAATTATCAGACTCCTGTCTATACAGACATAAATTGAAAATAGGCTACTATACCAGAAATAGGCTACTACACCAGAAATAGGCTACTACACCAGAAATAGGCTACTACGCCAGAAATAGGCTACTACACCAGAAATAGGCTACTACGCCAGAAATAGGCTACTACGCCAGAAATAGGCTACTACGCCAGAAATAGGCTACTACGCCAGTAATAGGCTACTACGCCAGAACTAGGCTACTACGCCAGAACTAGGCTACTATACCATGATTTGGCCACAGAAAAGCATTTGCTTCTTTTAAAGGAATAAGCTGTGGATTGTTTTAAATGGCATTTCCTACAGTCGGAAGGGCCCACAATTTGTTGAGTTGCGTCGGTCTGTAAAGCCTAGCGCCCCACCACTCCCTAAGTAGTTAAATGTGTATATAAAACACCAAGAAACATACAGTGCATTCGGAAAGTATTCAGACCCCTTGACTTTTTGTTGTTTTTCCCCACATTTTGTTATGTTACAGCCTTATTCTAAAATTAATACAATTATTTTTCCCCCTCATCAATCTACACACAATACCCCATAATGACAAAGCAAAAACTGTTTTTTTGAAATGTTGGCAAATGTATTAAAAATAAAAAACGATTACATTTACCTAAGCATTCAGACCCTATACTCAGTACTTTGTTGAAGCACCTTTGCCAGCGATTACAGCCTTGAGTCTTCTTGGGTATGATGCTACAAGCTTGGCACACCTGTATTTGGGGAGTTTCCCCCATTCTTCTCTGCAGATCCTCTCAAGCTCTGTCAGTTTGGATGGGGA
This sequence comes from Brachymystax lenok tsinlingensis, assembly GCA_030435695.1. NCBI lineage: Eukaryota > Metazoa > Chordata > Actinopteri > Salmoniformes > Salmonidae > Brachymystax > Brachymystax lenok. Next base: position 1,188,646 of record CM059797.1, read on the forward strand.
GCATCGCTACCCAGCTAATTTCGGGTCTCTCCAGAGATGTTCAAATCTGGGCTCTGGCTGGGTCACTCAAGGACATTCAGAGACTTGTCCCGAAGCCACAATCTTGGATTCATCAAACCAGAGAATCTGGTTTCTCATGGTCTGCGAGTCCTTTAGGTGCCTTTTGGCAAACTCCAAGTGGGATGTTAAATGTAGTACTTTTCTCCAGATATTTTTTTATTTTTATTTTATTTCACCTTTATTTAACCAGGTGGGCAAGTTGAGAACAAGTTGTCATTTACAACTGCAACCTGGCCAAGATAAAGCAAAGCAGTTCGACACATACAACACAGAGTTACACATGGAGTAAAACAAACATACAGTCAATAATCTCTCCTTCCTGCAGAGGGGGGAGGGATTGGGATGGGGGTTTTATGACACCTCACGCCCATAGTAAATTGTAAGGCAGCAGACGATTCCTTTGTGCTCTAGCATGGGCGACTGGAATTTTAGTTAACATACCAGACTAGGATGACCACGTGCTGCAGCCGAGGTCTACGATTAGTCACAACCCCAAAACGCAACACGAGGTTGAAGACAAATAAAACCAATCAATGCTACGGTTGAGTACTGTATCTAAGAAGGTGAATTTAAGCAGGGCCATCCGGCTCTTCTCTTCAAGTCATTGTTTGTCTACACTGCTCTCATCCCCACGCTGGGATCAGCTACACGGCTGATTAGCCGTCATCAGAAGACCACTCTTCCAGAACTAGTACAAGGAAACAGACAACTAAGGGAAAGGACATTGTGACATCTTGTGGACAATCAGAGACTTACACCTGGGAACGAAGGAGACGGCCATCCAAAGAACAAGGCCTATGTCGAGTCTCTCTCACTAAGCGGAACTCGGCCCATGAAGGCCTGGGCCCCACAGAGATGCCCAACGGAGACCTTCAACACGTAAATACATGCATTACACTTCTTACCCATAAGAGCGGCAGTTCGGGGCAAGGTATTAGGGCTAAACTAAGTGTTGTATCCAAGTGTTATTTTCTGAATACTTATCTAAATAAGGTATTTTTATTTTGAATAAATTTGCAAACATTTATTAGCCTGTTTTCGCTTTTTCATTATGGGGTATTGGGATGTCATTATGGGTTATTGTGATGTCATTATGGGTTATTGTGTGTAGATTGATGAGGGGGGAAAGATACTTTGATCCATTAACAAAATAACAAAATGTGCTAAAAGGGAAGTGGTCTGAATACTTTCTGAATGCACTATACCTGATATAGCCTAGGACTACTCTACGCCACTACTTACTCAGCCACCAGTGATTGGATAGTCATAATTGAGCCTAATAATATAACTCAATCTAATTAGTAATAGTAGGCTTTCTTACATAAGTCTACAAATGTGATGATAGATGCATGGAATGCTTTATTATAAAGGTGCAATTTTATGGGTTAGGGTTAATGACTGCTCTGATAAGACTCACCACTACTTTTCATTTTTATTTATTTAACTAGGCAAGTCAGTTAAGAACAAATTCTTATTTACAATGACTGCCTACCTGGGAACAGTGGGTTAACTGCCTTGTTCAGGTGCAGAACGACAGATTTTTTCCCTTGTCAGTTCGGGGCTTCGATCCAACAACCTTTCGGTTACTGGCCCAACGCTTTAACCACTAGGTCATTACACCGAGATGGTGCCATTGTTAACACAATGTATACAACACTACCATACTGAACCTCTATACAACACTACCATGATACAACATTACCTTGATGCTAATCTCAAAATGGCGCTCAATCCCAAAATGGCACCGACAGAGGGCTGCCTTGCTTCTAGGCCTTAGGAAACTTTGCAGTATTTTGTTTATGCATTATTTCTTACAATGTTAGCCCAGAAACCTTAAGTGTTATTACATACAGCCGGGAAGAACTATTGGATATCAGAGTAACGTCAACTTACCAGCACTACGACCAGGAATACGACTTTCCCGAAGCGGATCCTTTGTCCGAACCACCCAGGGCATACAAGGCCCTCCTCCGCCCTCCTTTCAGGCAAATCTGACCACGACTCCATTTTGCTCCTCCCTATAGGCAGAAACTCAAGCAGGATGTACCTGTGCTGAGGACTATTCAACGCTGGTCTGACCAATCGGAATCCACGCTTCAAGATTGCTTTGATCACGTGGACTGGGACATGTTCCGGGTAGCCACAGAGAATAATATCGACGTATACGCTGATTCGGTGAGGGAGTTGATAAGGAAGTGTATAAGAGATGTTGTACCTACTGTGACTATTAAAACATACCCTAACCAGAAACTATGGATAAATGGTGGCATTCTTGCAAAACTGAAAGCGCGAACCACAGGATTTAACCATGGAAAGGTGACTGGGAATATGGTTGAATACAAACAGTGTAGTTATTCTCACCGCAAGGCAATCAAACAAACAAAATGTTAGTATAGAGACAAAGTGGTGTCTCAATTCAACAGCTCAGACACAATACGTATGTGGCAGGTTCTACAGACAGACTACAGAAGGAAAACCAGCCACGTCACCGACATCTTGCTTCCAGACAAACTAAACAGCTTTGCCAGCTTTGAGGATAATACAGTGCCACAGACGCGGCCCGCTACCAAGGACTGTGGGCTCTCGTTCTCCATGGCTGACGTGAGTAAGACATTTAAAAGTGTTAACTCTCGCAAGGCTTCCGGCCCAGAAGGCATCCCTAGCCGCTTCCTCAGAGCATGTGCAGACCAGCTGGATGGTGTGTTTACGGACATATTCAATCTCTCCCTATCCCAGTCTGCTGTCCCCACATACTTCAAGATGGCCACCATTGTTCCTGTACTCTAGAAGGCAAAGATAACTGAACTAAATGACTACTGCCAATTAGCACTCAATTCTGTCATCATGAAGTGCTTTAAGAGTCAAGGATCATATCACCTCCACCTTACCTGTCAACCTAGACCCACTTCAATTTGCTTACCGCCCCAATAGGTCCACAGACGCTGCAATCGCCATCACACTGCACACTGCCCTAGCCCATCTGGACAAGAGGAATACCTATGTAAGAATGCTGTTCGTTGACTATAGCTCAGCATTCAACACCATGGTACCCTCCAAGTTCATCATTAAGCTTGAGGCCCTGGGTCTCAACCCCGCCCTGTGCAATTCGATCCTGGACTTCCTGACGGGCGGCCCCCCAGGTGGTGAATGTAGGAAACAACATCTCATCTTTGCAAATCCTCAACACTGGGGCCCCACAAGGGTGCATGCTCAGCCCCCTCCAGTACTCCCTGTTCACCCATGACTGCGTGGCCAAGCACGCCTCCAACTCAATCATCACGTTTGCAGACGACACATCAGTAGTAGACATGATTACCAACAATGACGAGCCCGCGTACAGGGAGGAGGTGAGGGCCCTCGGAGTGTGGTGTCAGGAAAACAACCTCTCACTCAACGTCAACTAAACGAAGGAGATGATCGTGGACTTAAGGAAACCGCAGAAGGAGCATCCCCCTATCCACATCGACGGGACAGCAGTGGAGAAGGTGGAAAGTTCCTCTGCGTACATATCACGGACAAACTGAAATGATCCAACCACACATACAGTGTGGTGAAGAAGGCGCAACAGCGCCTCTCCAACCTCAGGAGGCTGAAGAAATGTGGCTTGTCACCTTCACAAACCTTTACAGGTGCACAACTGAGAGCATCCTTTCAGGCTGTATCACCACCTGGTAGGGCAACTGCACCGCCCTCAACCGCAGGGCTCTGAGTTTGGTGCCGTCTGCACAATGCATCACTGAGGGCAAACTACCTTCCCTCCAGGACACCTACAGCACCTGATGTCACAGGAAGGCCAAAAAGATCATCAAGGACCACAACCACCCGAGCCACTGCCTGTTCACCCCGCTATCATCCAGAAGGCGAGGTCAGTACAGGTGCATCAAAGCTGGGACCGAGAGACTGAAAAACAGCTTCTATCTCAAGGCCATCAGACTGTTAAACAGCCATCACTAACAGAGGCTGCTGCCTACATACAGACTTGAAATCATTGGGCACTTTTAATAAATGGATCACTAGTCACTTTAATGGCACTTTAATAATGTTTACATATCTTGCATTTCTCATCTCTTATGTACAGTTGAAGTCGGAAGTTTACATACACTTTAGCCAAATACATTTAAACTCAGTTTTTCACAATTCCTGACATTTAATCCTAGTAAACATTCCCTGTTTTGGGTGAATTAGGATTACCACTTTATTTTAAGAATGTGAAATGTTAGAATAATAGTAGAGAGAATTATTTATTTCAGCTTTTATTTCTTCATTCACATTCCAAGTGGGTCAGTTTACAAAAAGCTTCCCACAATAAGTTGGTTGAATTTTGGCCCATTCCTCCTGACAGAGCTGGTGTAACTGAGCCAGGTTTGTAGGCCTCCTTGCTCGCACACGCTTTTTCATTTCTGCCCACACATTTTCTATAGGATTGAAGTCAGGGCTTTGCGATGGCCACTCCAATACCTTGACTTTGTTGTCCTTTGTTGCCATTTTGCCACAACTTTGGAAGTATTCTTGGGGTCATTGTCCATTTGGAAGACCCATTTGCGACCAAGCTTTAACTTCCTGACTGATGTCTTGAGATGTTGCTTCAATATATCCACATAATTTTCCTCTCTCATGATGCCATCTATTTTGTGAAGTGCACCAGTCCCTCCTGCAGCAAAGCACCCCCACAACATGATGCTGCCACCCCCTTTTTCCTCCAAACATAACGATGGTCATTATGGCCAAACAGTTCTATTTTTGTTTCATCAGACCAGAGGACATTTCTCCAAAAAGTATTATCTTTGTTCCCATGTGCAGTTGCAAACTGTAGTATGGCTTTTTTATGGCGGTTTTGGTGCATTGGCTTCTTCCTTGCTGAGCAGGCTTTCAGGTTATGTCGATATAGGACTCATTTTACTGTGGATATAGATACTTTTGTACCTGTTTCCTTCAGCATCTTCACATGGTCTTGTTCTGGGATTGATTTGCACTTTTCAAACCAATGTACGTTCATCTCTAGGAGACAGAACGTGTCTCCTTCCTGAGCGGTATGACTGCTGCATGGTCCCATGGTGTTTATACTTGCGTACTATTGTCTGTGGTACCTTCAGGCGTTTGGAAATTGCTCCCAAGGATGAACCAGACTTGTGGAGGTCCCAATTATTTTTTTCTGAGGTCTTGGCTGATTTATTTTGATTTTCCCATGATGCCAAAAAAGGAGGCACGGAGTTTGAAGGTAGGCCTTGAAATACATCCACAGGTACACCTCCAATTGACTAAAAGTATGTCAATTAGCCTATCAGAAGCTTCTAAAGCCATGACCTCATTTTCTGGAATTTTCCAAGCTGTTTAAAAGCACAGTCAACTTAATGTATGTAAACTTCTGACCCACTGGAATTGTGATACGGTGAATTATAAGTGAAATAATCTGTCTGTAAACAATTGTTGGAAAAATTACTTGTGTCATGCACAAAGTAGATTTCCTAACTGACTTTCCAAAACTATATTTTGTTAACAAGACATTTGTGGAGTGGTTGAAAAAACATTTTTAATGATTCCAACCGGAGTGTATGTAAACTTCCGACTTCAACTGTATATACTGTATTTTATACCACCTATTGCATCTTGCCAATGCCGCTCTGTAATTGCTCATCCATATATTTATATGTATATATTCTTATTCCATTCCCTTAGATTTGTGTGTATTAGGTAGTTGTTGTGGAATTGATAGATTACAGGTCAGATTGCTGCACTGTCAGAACTAGAAGCACAAGTATTTTGCTTGTGTATCTGCTTTTGCAGACTGTATCTGCATATAAATGGATGAGAGTGCTTCCTACTGCCTGAGCTATGTTGTTGGTGTAAATTGAGAAGAGTGTGGAGCCTAGGATCCAGCCTTGGGGTACTCCCTTGGTGACAGGCAGTGGCTGAGACAGCAGGTGTTCTGACTTTCTACACTGCACTCTTTGAGAGAGGTAGAAAACCAGGCCAAAGACCCTCAGACACCAAATCGCCTTAGCAGGCCCACAAGAATGGAATGGTCTACAGTATCAAAAGCTTTGGCCAAGTCAATACAAATAGCAGCACAACATTGCTAATACTGAACCTCTATAAAACACCACCATGATGCTAATACTGAACCTCTATACAACACCACCATGATGCTAATACTAAACCTCTATACAACACCACCATGATGCTAATACTGAACCTCTATAAAACACCACCATGATGCTAATACTGAACCTCTATACAACACCACCATGATGCTAATACTAAACCTCTGTACAACACCACCATGATGCTAATACTGAACCTCTGTACAACACCACCATGATGCTAATACTAAACCTCTGTACAACACCACCATGATGCTAATACTGAACCTCTATACAACACCACCATGATGCTAATACTAAACCTCTATACAACACCACCATGATGCTAATACTGAACCTCTATACAACACCACCATGATGCTAATACTGAACCTCTATACAACACCACCATGATGCTAATACTGAACCTCTATACAACACCACCATGATGCTAATACTAAACCTCTATACAACACCACCATGATGCTAATACTGAACCTCTATAAAACACCACCATGATGCTAATACTGAACCTCTATACAACACCACCATGATGCTAATACTAAACCTCTATACAACACCACCATGATGCTAATACTGAACCTCTATACAACACCACCATGATGCTAATACTGAACCTCTATACAACACCACCATGATGCTAATACTGAACCTCTATACAACACCACCATGATGCTAATACTGAACCTCTATACAACACCACCATGATGCTAATACTGAACCTCTATACAACACCACCATGATGCTAATACTAAACCTCTATACAACACCACCATGATGCTAATACTGAACCTCTATACAACACCACCATGATGCTAATACTAAACCTCTATACAACACCACCATGATGCTAATACTGAACCTCTATACAACACCACCATGATGCTAATACTGAACCTCTATACAACACCACCATGATGCTAATACTAAACCTCTATACAACACCACCATGATGCTAATACTGAACCTCTATACAACACCACCATGATGCTAATACTAAACCTCTATACAACACCACCATGATGCTAATACTGAACCTCTATACAACACCACCATGATGCTAATACTAAACCTCTATACAACACCACCATGATGCTAATACTGAACCTCTATACAACACCACCATGATGCTAATACTGAACCTCTATACAACACCACCATGATGCTAATACTGAACCTCTATACAACACCACCATGATGCTAATACTGAACCTCTATAAAACACCACCATGATGCTAATACTGAACCTCTATACAACACCACCATGATGCTAATACTGAACCTCTATAAAACACCACCATGATGCTAATACTGAACCTCTATACAACACCACCATGATGCTAATACTAAACCTCTGTACAACACCACCATGATGCTAATACTAAACCTCTGTACAACACCACCATGATGCTAATACTGAACCTCTATACAACACCACCATGATGCTAATACTAAACCTCTATACAACACCACCATGATGCTAATACTGAACCTCTATACAACACCACCATGATGCTAATACTAAACCTCTATACAACACCACCATGATGCTAATACTGAACCTCTATACAACACCACCATGATGCTAATACTGAACCTCTATACAACACCACCATGATGCTAATACTGAACCTCTATACAACACCACCATGATGCTAATACTGAACCTCTATACAACACCACCATGATGCTAATACTGAACCTCTATACAACACCACCATGATGCTAATACTGAACCTCTATACAACACCACCATGATGCTAATACTGAACCTCTATACAACACCACCATGATGCTAATACTGAACCTCTATACAACACCACCATGATGCTAATACTGAACCTCTATACAACACCACCATGATGCTAATACTGAACCTCTATACAACACCACCATGATGCTAATACTGAACCTCTATACAACACCACCATGATGCTAATACTGAACCTCTATACAACACCACCATGATGCTAATACTGAACCTCTATAAAACACCACCATGATGCTAATACTAAACCGGTATACTGGTACTAAAGTTTAAGTACTTGCTGTGACTTCTCCTGTGTTGTTGTCTTGTAGTTCCTGAACTCTGTCCGTCTGTGGGACTTCATCGAGGAGCGTGAGCAGCGCGGCGTTGCCCAGCCGCAGGAAGATGAGGTCAACGAACTGAGAGAACTCTTCATGCAGATGTCTGGTCCAGGAGGGGAGGAGAGCAGTGCAGTGTCTGCCCAGCCCTGAGCCCTCAACCTGGGGCCCTAACTACTCGTTATCCAGGCCTAGCCCCAGCCCCAGCACTCTGACCAACGGCTCATTTCAAACTGCAAACATACATACAACACTGGACAATAAAATGTACTCACTAGTGAGCCTTTCATGTTGATGGTTTCAGGCTTTTTTTAAATGATATTTTTACTCATGGTACATTTGTGTGGAAAATAACATAGTAAATCTGTACATAGAGCTGTAATGGTTCTGTTAGAGAAGCTGCTATATTTTCCTTATATGTTTTAGAATTTATCTCTGGAAGGCTTTTTATATGAATGGGGTAGACCTCTATAGAATGAACCATGAAGTCAAAGTTTTCAAGTACAGTAAAATGCCTTTACTTTCTTTTCATTGGATCTATAGAATCAGTTTGAGGTTGTATAGATATAGAGCTATGTAATGATCAGACAGCCTCTCAGCCAGGCCACAACATGTTACAGGTAGGTCACATATAGACATTCTAAAAAGAAACAAAACATTGAATTCAAATCAATGCACCCAGGGGCTCTATTCAAGCTGGATTGCTGAAGTGATCGGAATTGCTATTAATTTTCGATTGAGCCAACATATTGTTCACCGTGATACCAGTCTCTGCTAACACAGGAACATTGGTTTTAAATTTAAGTCCCGCTGTAACGCTGAACTTCCACGATACGGATTAAATAGAGCCCCAAGTCTGTTTCATACTCGATGTCTATGAAATGATGGTGTGTTAATTTAGAGGCTTTTACATTTCTGTTGCAACTAGTTCCTTCTATAGGAACTATTTAGTGTTGTTGGATGCTCACATTATGAGGTTTAGTGACTTTATCCTTTTAATGGTATAAAATGATGTTGACCTTATTATCCCACATCATTCATCTATAGTAAGAGAATAAAGCACACCCTGGGTGATCTGTCTATCAGTCAGCCTGTAGAAGTGCAGAGGAATGAGTTCCTACCAGTAGTCCTCTATCTATTATCTAATGTATTGAGTGAAGCTGCCTGGGGAGCCTAAACTATAGTGTTTAGATAATATTATGCTACAGTGTTTAATGTATATTCTATGGGAAATCAGAATCATTATGTTCGCTTTTATTTATCCAATTTATTTTCAGTTTGAATGATTATTTCCATTTTTTTTTCAATAGCAGCAGTCCATTCATTTATTAAAGAAAATGTTTGACAGCAGAGGAATATGAGTGTTATTTCATCTCCCTTTAACATAGGGGTCAATGTATGGATTGATGCCAGACAATACAGTACTGCAACAGTTGATGTCGGAAGTTTACATACACTTAGGTTGGAGTCATTAAAACTAGTTTTTCAACCACTCCACAAGTTTCTTGTTAAGAAACTATAGTTGGTCGGTTAGGACATCTACTTTGTGCATGACACAAGTAATTTTTCCAACAATTGTTTACAGACAGATTATTTCACTTATAATTCACTGTATCACAATTCCAGTGGGTTATAAATGTACATACAAAGTTAACTGCATTTAAACAGCTTGGAAAACTCCAGAAAATGATGTCATGGCTTTAGAAAATTCAGATAGGCTAATTGACATAATTTGAGTCAATTTGAGGTGTACCTGTGGATGTATTTCAAGGCCTACCTACAAACTCAGTGCCTCTTTGCTTAACATCATGGGAAAATCAAGAGAAATCAGCCAAGACCTTGGGAGCAATTTCCAAACACCTGAAGGTACCACGTTCATCTGTACAAACAATAGTACGCAAGTATAAACACCATGGGACCACGCAGCTGTCATACCGCTCAGGAAAGAGACGTGTTCTGTCTCCTAGAGATGAACGTACTTTGGTGCGAAAAGTGCAAATCATTCCCAGAACAACAGCAAACGACCTTGTGAAGATGCTGGAGGAAACAGGTACAAAAGTATCTATATCCACAGTAAAATGAGTCCTATATCAACATAACCTGAAAGGCCACTCAGCAAGGAAGAAGACACTGCTCTAAAACCGCCATAAAAAAGCCAGACTACGGTTTGTAACTGCACATGGGGACAAAGATCTTACTTTTTGGAGAAATGGTCTGATGAAACAAAAATAGAACTGTTTGGCCATAATGACCATTGTTATGTTGGGAGGAAAAAGGGGGAGGCTTGCAAGCCGAAGAACACCATCCCAACCGTGAAGCATGGGGGTGGCAGCATCATGTTGTGGGGGTGCTTTGCTGCAGGAGGGACTGGTGCACTTCACAAAATAGATATAGGCATTATGTGCCATCTCTTTTGTGGATATATTGAAGCAACATCTCAAGACATCAGTCAGGAAGTTGAAGCTTGGTCGCAAATGGATCTTCCAAATGGACAATGACCCCAAGCATACTTCCAAAGTTGTGGCAAAATGGCTTAAGGACAACAAAGTCAAGGTATTGGAGTGGCCATCACAAAGCCCCGACCTCAATCCTATAGAAAATTTGTAAATTGAAAAAGCGTGTGCGAGCAAGGAGGCCTACTCAGTTACACCAGCTCTGTCAGGAGGAATGGGCCAGAAATCACCCAACTTATTGTGGGAAGCTTGTGGAAGGATACCTGAAACGTTTGACCCAAGTTAAACAATTTAAAGGCAATGCTACCAAATACTAATTGAGTATATGTAAACTTCTGACCCACTGGGAATGTGATGAAAGAAATAAAAGCTGAAATAAATAATTCTCTCTACTATTATTCTGCTTCTGTAGGGCTGAACCCAAGCTATAGGCTTCTGTTTTATTTATTTTTTTATTTCATCTTTATTTAACCAGGTAGGCAAGTTGAGAACAAGTTCTCAATTACAACTGCGACCTGGCCAAGATAAAGCAGAGCAGTTCGACATATACAACAACACAGTTACACATGGAGTAAAACAAACATACAGTCAATAATACAGTAGAAAAAAACAAATCTACATACAATGTGTGCAAATGAGGTAAAAACTGGGGTTCAAAGGAACAAGATAAATAAATAAATACAGTAGGGGATGAGGTAGTTGGTTGGGCTATTTACAGATGGGCTATAAACAGGTGCAGGGGTCTGTGAACTGCTCTGACAGCTGGTGCTTAAAGCTGGTGAGGGAGATAAGTGTCTCCAGTTTCAGAGATTTTTGTAGTTCGTTCCAGTCATTGGCAGGAGAGAACTGGAAGGAGAGTCGGCCAAAGGAGGAATTGGCTTTGGGGGTGACCAGTGAGATATACTTGCTGGATCGCGTGCTACGGGTTGGTGCTGCAATGGTGACCAGCAAGCTGAGATAAGGCGGGACTTTACCTAGCAGGGACTTATAGATGACCTGGAGCCAGTGGGTATGGCGACGAATATGAAGCGAGGGCCAGCCAACGAGAGCATACAGGTCGCAGTGGTGAGTAGTATATGGGGCTTTGGTAACAAAACGGATGGCACTGTGATAGACTGCATCCAATTTGTTGAGTAGAGTATTGGAGGCTATTTTATAAATGACATCACCGAAGTCGAGGATCGGTAGGATAGTCAGTTTTACGAGGATATGTTTGGCAGCATGAGTGAAGGATGCTTTGTTGCGAAATAGGAAGCCAATTCTAGATTTAATTTTAGATTGGAGATGTTTGATGTGAGTCTGGATGGAGAGTTTACAGTCTAACCAGACACCTAGATATTTGTAGTTGTCCACATAATCTAAGACAGAATCGTCCAGAGTAGTGATGCTGGACGGGTGGGCAGGTGCGGGCAGCGATCGGTTGAAGAGCATGCATTTAGTTTTACTTGCGTTTAAGAGCAGTTGGAGGCCACGGAAGGAGAGTTGTATGGCATTGAAGCTTGTCTGGAGGGTAGTTAACACAGTATCCAAAGGGTGTCCAGAAGTATACAGAATGGTGTCGTCTGCGTAGAGGTGGATCAGAGACTCACCTGCAGCAAGAGCGACATCATTGATGTATACAGAGAAGAGAGTCGGCCCAAGCATTGAACCCTGTGGCACCCCCATAGAGACTGCCAGAGGCCCGGACAACAGGCCCTCTGATTTGACACACTAAACTCTATCGGAGAAGTAGTTGGTGAACCATGCGAGGCAATAATTTGAGAAACCAAGGCTGTCGAGTCTGCCGATAAGGATGTGGTGATTGACAGAGTCGAAAGCCTTGGCCAGATCAATGAATACGGCTGCACAGTAATGTCTCTTATCGATGGTGGTTATGATGTCATTTAGGACCTTGAGCGTGGCTGAGGTGCACCCATGACCAGCTCTGAAACCAGATTGCATAGCGGAGAAGGTACGGTGGGATTCGAAATGGTCGGTCATTTGGTTGTTAACTTGGCTTTCAAAGACCTTAGAAAGGCAGGGTAGGATAGATATAGGTCTGTAGCAGTTTGGGTCAAGAGTGTCTCCCCCTTTGAAGAGGGGGATGACTGCAGCTGCTTTCCAGTCTTTGGGAATCTCAGACGCCATGAAAGAGAGGTTGAACAGGCTAGTAATAGGGGTTGCAACAATTTCGGCAGATAATTTTAAAAACAAAGGGTCCAGATTGTCTAGCCCGGCTGATTTGTAGGGGTCCAGATTTTGCAGCTCTTTCAGAACATCAGCTAACTGGATTTGGGAGAAGGAGAAATGGGGGAGGCTTTGGTGAGTTACTGAGGGGGGTGCAGGGCTGTTGACCAGGGTAGGGGTAGCCAGGTGGAAAGCATGGCCAGACGTAGAAAAATGCTTATTGAAATTCTCAATTATTGTGGGTTTATCGGTGGTGACAGCGTTTCCTATCCTCAGTGTAGTGGGCAGCTGGGTGGAGGTGCTCTTATTCTCCATGGACTTTACAGTGTCCCAGAACTTTTTTGAATTTGTGTTACAGGAAGCAAATTTCTGCTTGAAAAAGCTAGCCTTTGCTTTCCTAACTGCCAGTGTATATTGGTTCCTGACTTCCCTGAAAAGTTGCATATCACGGGGGCTGTTCGATGCTAAAGCAGAACGCCACAGGATGTTTTTGTGCTGGTCGAGGGCAGTCAGGTCTGGAGAGAACCAAGGGCTATACCTGTTCCTGGTTCAACATTTCTTGAATGGGGCATGCTTATTTAAGATGGTGAGGAAGGCACTTTTAAAGAATAACCAGGCATCCTCTACTGACGGGATGAGGTCAATATCCTTCCAGGATACCCGGGCCAGGTCGATTAGAAAGGCCTGCTCACTGAAGTGTTTGAGGGAACGTTTAACAGTAATGAGGGGAGATCGTTTGACCGCAAACCCATTACGGATGCAGGCAATGAGGAAGTGATCGCTGAGATCTTGGTTGAAAACAGCAGAGGTGTATTTGGAGGGCAAGTTAGTTAAGATGACATCTATGAGGGTGCCCTTGTTTATGGCTTTGTGGTTATACCTAGTAGGTTCAATTAGGATTTGTATGAGGTTGAGGGCATCAAGCTTAGATTGTAGGATGGCCGGGGTGTTTAGCATGTCCCAGTTCACCTAGCAGCACGAACTCTGAAGATAGATGGGGGGCAATCAGTTCACATATGGTGTCCAGAGCACAGTTGAGGGTGGTCTATAGCAAGCCGCAACAGTGAGAGACTTGTTTCTAGAAAGGTGGATTTTTAAAAGTAAAAGTTCAAATTGTTTGGGTACAGACCTGTATAGTAAGACAGAACTATGCAGGCTATCTCTGCAGTAGATAGCAACACCGCCCCCTTTGGCCGTTCTATCTTGTCTGAAGATGTTATAGTTAGGGATGGAAATTTCAGGGTTTTTGGTGGTCTTCCTAAGCCAGGATTCAGACACGGCTAGGACATCCGGGTTGGCAGAGTGTGCTAGGGCAGTGAATAAAACAAACTTAGGATGGAGGCTTCTAATGTTAACATGCATGAAACCAAGGCTTTTATGGTTGCAGAAGTCAACAAATGAGAGCGCCTGGGGAATAGGAGTGGAGCTAGGCACTGCAGGGCCTGGATTAACCTCTATATCACCAGAGGAACAGAGGAGGAGTAGGATAAGGGTACGGCTAAAGGCTATAATGACTTGTTTAGGACGTTATGAACAGAGAGTAAAAAGAACAGGTTTCAGGGGGCGATAAAATAGATTAAAGGCATAAAGTATGGACAAAGGTATGGTAGGACGTAAATACAGTGGAGGTAAACCTAGGCATTGGGTGGTGATGAAAGAGATATTGTCTCTAGAAACATTTAAACCAGGTGATGTCATCGCATGTGTGGGTGGTGGAACTGAAGGGTTGGATAAAGTATATTGAGCAGGCCTAGAGGCTCTACAGTGAAATAAGACAATAAACACTAACCAGAACAGCAATGGACAAGGCATATTGACATTGAGGAGAGGCACGCTTAGCCGAATTATCATAAGGGTTCAGTTAGTAGTGAGGCTGGTTGGGGACACGGCGATTCAGACAGCTAGCTGGGGGTAGCAAGCTAGCAAAGGCTAGCAGGCCGGCTAACAAAGACGGAGGAAGTCTGTTTCTAACCTCCTCGTACGTTTCCCTCGGTAGACCAGTCGTGATGGGTTAGTGGGGTTCCGTGTGGTGAAGGGGACCAGGCCGATTGGCAAAAATAGGTAATAGTGGCCCTAGAAATTGTCCGATGAACCTGTTTAGCCGATATGCTCTAGACAGCTAACGTTAGCAGGCCGCAGTTAGCTGATGGGCGTTCAGGTGACGTCGCAACGGAGGGCCGGTTGAACGTCGGTAGTCCACTCGTGAAGGCCCGGTGAGGCTCCGCACCGGCAGTAAAAAACGGGTCCGGATAGGTGTTGTAGCCCAGGAATGGCTGATGGGATTCTTCAGCCAGCCAGAAGATGGGCCAAGCACGGGCTAGCTTCAGGCTAATTGGTGCATTGCTCCGGGACCAACGTTAGCCAATAGTCACTCAGATATCAGCTAGCTAGCTGCAAGATCCAGGTGAAAATGTCCAGAGCTTGCGGTAGGAGTCCGGGGATATGGAGAGAAAAATAGGTCCGGTATGCTCTGGTTAGAGTCGCGTTATACGAACGGCGAGAGCTTTTCCGAGCTAAGGTTAGCTGCTGCTGTCCATTAGCAATGGTTAGCTAAATACAAACGTTAGCTTGTGAGCTAGCTTCTGTTAGGGAATTCCGGATTCGAGGTGGATAATACTTGAAAAAAAACAGATCCGTACCACATTGGGTGAGGTGGGTTGCAGGAGAGTGTTTTAAAGTTAAGTTTTAGAAAAAAATATATAAAATTATATGCGAAGAAAATATATAAAAAGATATGTACACGACAGGACAAGGTCAAAAGACGTCTGACTGCTGCGCCATCTTGGAAGAATAGGGCTGAACCCTAGCTATAGTCTTCTGTAGGACTGAACCCTAGCTAAAGTCTCCTGTAGGACTGAACCTTAGCTATAGTCTCCTGTAGGGCTGAACCCTAGCTATAGTCACCTGTAGGACCGAACCTTAGCTATAGTCACCTGTAGGACTGAACCTTAGCTATAGTCTCTTGTAGGGCTGAACCCTAGCTATAGTCTCCTGTAGGGCTGAACTCTAGCTATAGTGTTCTGTAGGGCTGAACCCTAGCTATAGTCTTCTGTAGGGCTGAACCCAAGCTATAGTCTCCTGTAGGGCTGAACCCTAGCTATAGTCTCCTGTAGGACTGAACCCTAGCTATAGTCTTCTGTAGGGCTGAACCCTAGCTATAGTCTCCTGTAGGGCTGAACCCTAGCTATAGTCTCCTGTAGGACTGAACCCTAGCTATAGTCTTCTGTAGGGCTGAACCCTAGCTATAGTCTCCTGTAGGGCTGAACCCAAGCTATAGTCTTCTGTAGGACTGAACCCTAGCTATAGTCTCCTGTAGGGCTGAACCCTAGCTATAGTCTCCTGTAGGGCTGAACCCTAGCTATAGTCTCCTGTAGGGCTGAACCCAAGCTATAGTCTTCTGTAGGGCCGAACCTGCCAAGTTGATGTATGTACTTCAGAATGTTTGAATTATATACCTGTGCTTTTCTCAGTTTTATTTTACAATTGTGTCATGTTAAATATTAGCCATTATTGCGAGTCACCGTCAATAATACCAACATACATCCACATTCGGAAAGTATTCAGACCCCTTGACATTTTCTACATTTTGTTATGTTACAACCTTATTCCAAAATGGATTAATGAGGAAAACAATTAACTTAATCTACACACAATACGCCATAATGACAAAGCGAAAACAAGCTTTTAGAAATATTTATTTATTTATTTACATATGTATTCAGACCTATTGCTATGAGGCTTACAATTGAGCTCAGGTGCATCATGTGTCCATTCAATCAATCAATAAAATGTATTTATAAATCACAAAGTGCTATACAGAAACCCAGCCTAAAACCCCAAACAGCAAGCAATGCAGATGTTGAAGCACGGTGGCTAGGAAAAACTCCCTAGGAAGAAACCTAGAGAGGAAACAGGCTCTGAGGGGTGGCCAGTCCTCTTCTGTCTGTGCTGGGTGGAAATTATAACAGTACATGGCCAAGATGTTCATAGATGACCAGCAAGGTCAAATAATAATAATCACAAAGGTTGTAGAGGGTGCAACAGGTCAGCACCTCAGGAGTAAATGTCAGTTGGGTTTTCATAGCCGATCATTCAGAGTTAGAGACAGCAGGTGTGGTAGAGAGAGAGAGTCGGAAACAGCAGGTCCGGGACAAGGTAGCACGTCCGGTGAACAGGTCAGAGTTCCATAGCCTCAGGAAAAACAGTTGAAACTCGAGCAGCAGCACGACCAGGTGGACTGGGGTCAGCAAGGAGTCATCAGGCCAGGCAGTCCTGAAGCATGTTCCCAGGGCTCAGGTCAAAGCACAGCCCCCCACAACACTAGAGGGATATCTGCAAACCACCAACTTACTACCCTGAGACAAGGCTTAGTATAGCCCAGGAAGATCTCCCCCCACAGCACGATCTTCCTGTACGCCAACTTGGCACCCCTCCTACGGGCAGCATGGAGAGCAGTAGTAAGCCAGTGACTCAGCCCCTGGATCAGAGGCAGAGAATCCCAGCGGAGAGATGGGAGCCGGCCAGGCAGAGACAGCAAGGGCGGTTCATCGATCCAGTGCCTTGCCGTTCACCTTCGCACCCCTGGGCCAGACTACACTCAATCATAGAACCTACTGAAGAGATGAGTCTTCAGTAACAACTTAAAGGTTGAGACCGAGTCTGTGTCCCTCACATGGATAGGCAGACCATTCCATAAAAATGGAGCTCTATAAGAGAAAGCCCTGCCTCCAGCTGTTTGCTTAGAAATAAGGAGGCCTGCGTCTTGTGACCGTAGTGTACGTGTAGGTATGTACGGCAGGACCAAATTGGAGAGATAGGTAGGAGCAAGCCCATGTCATTTTATATATTTTTTAATTTAACCTTTATTTGAACAGGGAGTCAGATTCCAAATCAAATCAAATTCTATTAGTCACATGCGCCGAATACAGGTGTAGACCTTACAGTGAAATGCTTACTTACGAGCCCCTAACCAACAATGCAGTTAAAAAAAATACGGATAAGAATAAGAAATAAAAGTAACAAGTAATAGTGAGACTATATACAAGGGGATACCGATACAGAGAAAATGTGCGGGGGCACCGGTTAGTTGAGGTAATATGTACATGTAGGTAGAGGAATTAAAGTGACTATGCATAGATGATAACAACAGAGAGTAGCAGCGGTGTAAAAGAGGGGGGAGGGGCAATGCAAATAGTTTGATTAGGTGTTCAGGAGTCTTATGGCTTGGGGGTAGAAGCTGTTTATAAGCCTCTTGGACCTAGACTTGGTGCTCCATTACTGCTTGCCGTGCGGTAGCAGAGAGAACAGTCTATGACCAGGGTGGCTGGAGTTTTTGACAATTTTTAGGGCCTTCCTCTGACACCGCCTGGTATAGAGGTCCTGGATGGCAGGCAGCTTGGCCTCAGTGATGTACTGGGCCGTTCGCACTACCCTCTGTAGTGCCTTGCGGTCGGAGGCCGAGCAGTTCCCATACCAGGCAGTGATGCAACCAGTCAGGATGCTCTCGATGGAGCAGTTGTAGAACCTTTTGAGGATCTGAGGACCCATGCCAAATCTTTTCAGTCTCCTGAGGGGAATAGGTTTTGTCGTTCCCTCTTCGCGACTGTCTTGGTGTGCTTTACCATGTTAGTTTGTTGGTAATGTGGACACCAAGGAACTTGAAGCTCTCAACCTGCTCCACTGCAGTCCCGTCGATGAGAATGGGGGCGTGCTCGGACTTCTTTTTCCTGTAGTCCACAATCATCTCCTTTGTCTTGATCACGTTGAGGGAGAGGTTGTTGTCCTGGAACCACACGGCCACGTCTCTGACCTCCTCCCTATAGGCTGTCTCGTCATTGTCGGTGATCAGGCCTACCACTGTTGTGTAATCTGCAAACTTAATGATGGTGTTGGAGTCATGCCTGGCCGTGCAGTTGTGAGTGAACAGGGAGTACAGGAGGGGACTGAGCACGCACCCCTGAGGGTCCCCTGTGTTGAGAATCAGCATGGAGGATGTGTTGTTACCTACCCTTATCACCTGGGGGCGGCCTGTCAGGAAGTCCAGGATCCAGTTGCAGAGGGAGGTGTTTCGACCCAGGGCCCTTAGCTTATTCATGAGCTTTGAGGGAACTATGGTGTTGAATGCTGAGCTGTAGTCAATGAATAGCATTCTCACATAGGTGTTCCTTTTGTCCAGGTGGGAAAGGGCAGTGTGGAGTGCAGTAAAGGTTGCATCAGCTGTGGATCTGTTGGGGCAAATTGGAGTGGGTCTAGGGTTTCTGGGATAATGGTGTTGATGTGAGCTTTGATCAGCCTTTCAAAGCACTTCATGGCTACAAACATGAGTACTACAAGTCGGTAGTCATTTAGGCAGGTTACCTTAGTGTTCTTAGGCACAGGCACTATGGTGGCCTGCTTAACTACTCCCGACACTACCCGGTGAAATGTGAGGCGCCAAATTCAAAATCCAAAAGTTGAATTATTAAACATTCATCAATATACAAGTGTTGCATAGTCATCAAAAGCTCTGATTCTTGGCAATATCACAGCGTTGTCAGATTTCAAAAAGTCTTTACGGCGAAAGCACAACATTTGATTGTTTGAGGGTAGCACCTCTAATATTTACGCATTAGCAGAAATCCATAACCCAACACGGGTCTCACAAAACGCATAAAATCGCGAATATAAAATCGCTTATGTGGTAGTTAAAACAGGGCTAAGACACATTAATTAATTTAATTAATGCACTATGTGATAGCAGACAACATGATTGACATAACTTAGATTGCATTTCTAATATTGGCTGAGGCTTAAGTGCTAAAACAGGTATGCAAGATAACTATAGATATAGGTGACACCAATCAAGAACTGAAATAACCATAGGGCCAACGGGAAGTAGTTTATGAACATATAAGGAGTGATCTTATGGTGAGCAGAGACAGAGGACGCCAAGCGCATCTCAGAATGCCACTTAGTCTATTTTGCCACTTGTGAGCAGAACATAGGTCAAAGGTTGTCTTGGCTAGTGACAAGGCTGCAAAGCTGAGACCCATAGATACATATGTTAAGAGTCAGACATAGATTACAGGGTCTGTAAAATTAGACAGAGCCCAAGCAGCTGTCAGGTGTGAGTGACAGCAAGCAATTGTTAAGACAGAGAGAGTGGTGAGGAGAGTTAGACAAGCTATTTTTCATATACAGAGAACAATGCATTGAAGCCATAAGGTAAATCAAGTAGAGACATAATACTAATTTAATCCATTAGGGTCTAAGGGATGATGGCAGAATGGTCAACACAAGTAATATATGTACACAATAAATGTATTATTGAAGGGCTGCCACCATATGATCTCAACTTGGAACAGATAGGGCGTGAACAAGCAAGTGGGCGTGAACAAGCAAGACCTCAGATCAAAAGATGATAGGTGGTATGAGAGAAAGAAGGAGTGACTGCATACATATGGGTTGTACTCAAATGCTGTAAGGGTATAAATGATAAGTGTGGGGTTAATGCTGTTAGCTTTTTTCCTGGGGAAGCTCGGCCTTTGATTACTCTGAACTAAAGGTCTTATTGAATTCACAAGTTTCTTGTATGAGTGTCATAATTTGAAGATCATTTTTTCCATTACATATTTGGTGAGCTTCAGCCAGGAGTAGAAGGGATCGCTAGACAGTGGCGCTTTGGGACCGACGGCGGGTCTTCTGGGCAAATTGTGCAAACGGGGTGGCCACCCAGCTATTAAAAAGGTAAGCATAGTTCTTACGAATAGTTGAAAGTTTGTGTGATTTGCCACAGGAGATCTGTCTCGGCGATAAGGTAACACGTGGATCTCTCTAAAAACTCATAAAAATAACCTAGTAATATTAAGAACTTTTGATTTCAATAAACTGCATGCATGCATGAACTTTTGGGGGGTTGTTAAAAGTAATCACATTTGTGGGGACTGGGTGAAAGGAGCGCTGCTTATCTTGCTGACGTCGGGTGACCAGTGGAGGGGGGCCTTGCATTTGCTCTGTTTCATTGGGCTGCCTGGCCTGGAGGGGTGCTGTGGCTACCTGGACATATGGTCAACGCAAATGGAGAGTAGAAAATCCTGTGATACCGTTTTTTATACTTAGATAAAAAAGTCTGCCTGGACAGGTTGCTTATTTTATGTAGAGGTCTACATAGGATGAGTATTTAGGGCACTTTGCAATACCGCTCTCAGGAGGAGGGGCCTGCTTGGGTAAAGTGTACAGCTATGACGGGAATTTGGCTGAAGTGTAGATTTGGAAAAACTCCCATCATACCGAAATAAATGTTTACCTGTGTAGTGGAAGTGTATCAGGATAACATTAAAACTGTAGGTCGCTTTAGGAAAAGCGTATTGTGTATGTAAATCCTATAGAGAATAAATGTCTACCTGTGTAGTGGAAGTGTATCAGGATAACATTAAAACTGTAGGTCTCTTTCGGAAAAGCTTATTGTGTATAAAAATCCTGTGATACCGTCTCCATACGTTAACTTCTTAGGGATCGGCTCATGAGGTGACCGTTTTGGAGAGCCTGGCATGCCCAAAGTAAAATGCCTCCCATTCAGGCCCAGAAAATAGGATATGCACATATTTAGTACCATTGGATAGGAAACACTCTGAATTTTCCAAAAGTGTTAACCATTTGTCTGTGAGTAAAACAGAACGCATATGGCAGGCGAAACCCCGAGGAATTTCTGTCCTGGAAAAAGTGATTTTGACACATTGCTCATTTGGAACCCCTCCCTCATGAAAATGACCATATAAGGGCATATGAATGCAGTACCCATCGCTTCCTTTAGATGTCAACTGTCTCGAGACAGTGTAAATTTTCATTTTGGATGCTTTAGACCAGAGAATAAGAGCAAACCAGGAAGTGTACTTTTTATGTCAACAGTACCCAGCGCGCGCTCCCGACAAGGCGCACTGTGTCTTTTTTACCGTCTTTATCGATCAGTTTATATTCCGGTTGATTTATAATAGTAAATATACGTAAAAGTGTTCCTAAGGATACATTTAAAACTATGTTTGATTGTTCTTGGACAAGTTTATAGGTATAAGATGAACGAGTTCTCGTCACGTTTCAATGGAGGAGTGGAGGCTGTCGTTTCTGATTATAACGCGCGAACCAAATGGAGATTTATGGATAAAATACATTACTTTTTCTAACAAAAGAACCATGGATTGTCTTCGTTGGACATTTAGGATGACCTCAGCAGAAGTTCTTCAACAGGTATTTGATTTGTTTTCGCTGTGAAATGTGTTATGTGTGTGCCATGATGGCTAATGGATTCATGGCTATGGGAAAAATATGTGAGGTGCTACCCTCAAACAATCAAATGTGCTGCTTTCGCCGTAAAGCCTTTTTGAAATCTGACAACGCTGTGATATTGCCAAGAAACAGAGCTTTTGATGAGTATGGAACACTTGTATATTGGTGGATGTTTAATAATTCAACTTTTGGATTTTGAATTTGGCGCCTTGCATTTCACCTGGTAGTGTCGGGATTGGGGCGCTAGCGCCCCAGCAATCCCTAATCTTTGGGAGAATCCGTAAATTACCAAATTAAATAAAGTCTGGAAATTGTTTGTTTGTTTTACCTTAAGGGTTGCAAATACCCACACATAACACATTTGTCATGACTATTTGTTCCTGTGTTTAGTGAGTTTTTCATTTTGTCTGAGTGCCAACGTATCTTAAAGGGGCACGCACACATATGGCAAGTTTTTCTTTTCTGAGTTTTAATTATAAACGTGAATTCTTTTGACAAAAGAATGTTTGACTATTTTTCATTAATTTGTCTGATATAGTAAGAAACACTTCTTTAAAGGGTTTGTATGACCTCTGACCTCTGTCATGACTTTCCATTGTGGTTTGATCACCCTCATTGGAAAGCCATTTGGATAATGAATTTAAGGTCATTTGTCATACTGATTTTCGGGGTTATTTGTAAAATGTATTATTATGATGGAGTTTCTAGTTCTTAGCCATATTTGTGAATTGGACTAAGGTGAAGAAGGAGAGGGCGTTGCCTTTGACTGAGGGTAGGCTGCCTTACGTTTATTTTCCTATGGCCATATGGGTAAAATATTTTTCTTTGTGGAGTTCTTAAAAGTAGTGATTTTAATTTGATGTTGTGATTTGAAATGTTGTATTTTTGACCAGTAGTAGTGTTATTTATTTTACACATTACTCCCATGGAGAGTTGTGTGGTAAAAATGGGGTAGGGTACAGTCCTTTGAGGTTTTGGATTGAAGTTTACACACCTTGAGTGCTGTGTAGGAGTGTATGGAGTTGTATGTGAAGGAGTGTATTGTTGTGGTATTTGTTCTGTCCTATTCCTGATGGATTATAGGTCTAACTTTCTGATGCTGTGGCTCTGATGAAGCTGACAGTGTGTTGGGGAGTATTAGTAGCCAATTTGAATGATTAGTTTCAATAGAATGCGTTGTTATTCTCTCTATTCTGACATATGTTTAGACAATTGAATTAAGAATGATTGGTAAAAGTAATAATTTATTATAGAGTTAATGAACTAAACTAAAATGTTGTTCTGATCTGTTATCTCAAGGTTATCATGAAAAGTGACATCAGACGGTATCTTAATGCATGCAAGGGATAATTGGACCGAACAGTGGTTATACCTAAAAAAAAAACTCTAACTGTCTGAAGAAGACAAAAAGGATGCCAGAAGATACAGTACCTGAAAGAGGGGGTTGGTCAACTGTGCCCAAAATTGTTTTAGATCAGGTTGATTGTAGAGGTCCATACACTACATACAATTATAGTAATTTAGATTAAGAATGCATTGAGATACTTATCTGTATTATAATTGTGATTAAAAAGTTATGAAATATGAAATAATTATACTGGATGTTAATATAAATGTACATTCTGCTAATATTGATGTGTGTTAAATTTAGTTTTTTACTTTGGGCGATAGGACCAATTTGAATCACTGAGCAATGTCATTTTACAATTTGGTTGGATAATTAATTGGGTTTTTAATTATGATTTTAAAACTGAAGGATTGATTTGAGTTTAGTAATTAATGTATTAGGGATTGATAGTTTCTGATTGTTGCTTGGTTTAAATGTTTTGATAACACCAGTGGATTTGAGCAGGAAGTTAATGTATTAATGGTATGTGCAAGAAGCAAGAAGGCCAAAAAGGGAACAAGGGCTAATAAACTATAAATGAGTATAGTCTGTGGATGCATAGGAATAACTTGCTTTTCGTTCTAGGCCTCTCATGTCAGACAAACAGGGGCAAAGGGGTTGTAATGAGAATAGCTATTACTTGTACTGACAGTAAAATGTTTATAAGTATACATTTTAATAGGGTTGTCTGGGTTATAGAATACAAGTCATTGCGTATAAGGTTTATAGTCTGTGTTTTGAAATGACACCCAATTTTATTTATTTATTTTATTTCACTTTTATTTAACCAGGTAGGCAAGTTGAGAACAAGTTCTCATTTACAACTGCGACCTGGCCAAGATAAAGCAAAGCAGTTCAACACATACAACAACACAGAGTTACACATGGAGTAAAACAAACATACAGTCAATAATACAGTAGAAAAAAACAAATCTATATACAATATGTGCAAATGAGGTAGGATAAGGAACATAAGGCAATAAATAGGCCATGGTGGCAAAGTAACTACAGTATAGCAATTTAACACTGGAATGGTAAATGTGCAGTAGATGAATGTGCAAAGTAAAAATACTGGGGTGCAAAGGAGCAAGATAAATAAATGATTATGGTAGGGGATGAGGTAGTTGGTTGGGCTATGTACAGGTGCAGTGATCTGTGAGCTGCTCTGACAGCTGGTGCTTGAAACTAGTGAGGGAGATAAGTGTCTCCAGTTTCAACGATTTTTGTAGTTCGTTCCAGTCATTGGCAGCAGAGAACTGGAAAGAAAGGCGGCCAAAAGAGGAATTGGCTTTGGGGGTGACCAGTGAGATATACTTGCTGGAGCGAGTGCTACGGTTGGGTGCTGCTATGGTTACCAGCGAGCTGAGATAAGGCGGGGCTTTACCTAGCAGGGACTGGTAGCCAGTGGGTCTGGCGACAAGTATGTAGCGAGGGCCAGCCGACTAGAGCATACAGGTCGCAGTGGTGGGTAGTATATGGGGCTTTGGTGACAAAGGGGATGGCACTGTGATAGACTGCATCCAGTTTGCTGAGTAGAGTGTTGGAGGCTATTATTTTGTAGATGACATCGCCGAAGTCGAGGATCGGCAGGATAGTCAGTTTTACTAGTGCAAGTTTGGCAGCATGAGTGAAGGATGCTTTGTTGCGAAATAGAAAGACGATTCTAGATCTAATTTTGGATTGGAGATGTTTAATGTGAGTCTGGAAGGAGAGTTTACAGTCTAGCCAGACACCTAGGTATTTGTAGTTGTCCACGTATTCTAGGTCAGAGCCGTCCAGGGTAGTGATGCTAGTCGGGTGGGCGGGTGCAGGCAGCAAACGGTTGAAGAGCATGCATTTGGTTTTACTAGCGTTTAAGAGCAGTTGGAGGCCACGGAAGGAGTGCTGAATGGCATTGAAGCTCGTTTGGAGGTTAGTTAACACAGTGTCCAAAGAAGGGCCAGAAGTATACAGAATGGTGCCGTCTGCGTAGAGGTGGATCAGAGACTCACCAGCAGCAAGAGCGACATCATTGATGTATACAGAGAAGAGAGTCGGCCCAAGAATTGAACCCTGTGGCACCCCCATAGAGACTGCCAGAGGGCCGGACAACAGGCCCTCCGATTTAACACACTGAACTCTGTCGGCAAAGTAGTTGGTGAACCAGGCGAGGCAATCATTAGAGAAACCAAGACTGTTGAGTCTGCGGATAAGGATTTGGTGATTGACAGAGTCGAAAGCCTTGGCCAGGTCAATGAATACGGCTGCACAGTAATGTCTCTTATCGATGGTGGTTATGATATCGTTTAGTACCTTGAGCGTGGCTGAGGTGCACCCGCGACCAGCTCGGAAACCGGATTGCACAGCGGAGAAGGTACGGTGGGATTCAAAGTGGTCAATGATCTGTTTATTAACTAGGCTTTCAAAGACTTTAGAGAGGCAGGGCAGGATTGATATAGGTCTATAGCAATTTGGGTCTAGGGTGTCACCCCCTTTGAAGAGAGGGATGACCTCAGCAGCTATCCAATCTATTGGGATCTCGGACGACACCAAAGAGAGGTTGAGCAGACTGGTAATAGGAGTTGCAACAATGGCAGCAGATAGTTTTAAAAAGAGAGGGTCCAGATTATCTAGTCCAGCTGATTTGTACGGATCCAGATTTTGCAGCTCTTTCAGAACATCTGCTAACTGGATTTTGGTGAAGGAGAAGCTGGGAAGGCTTGGACAAGTAGATGCAGGGGGGGCGGAGCTATTGACCGGGGTTGGGGTAGCCAGGAGGAAAGCATGGCCAGCCGTAGAGAAATGCTTGTTGAAATTTCCGATTATCGTGGATTTGTCGGTGGTGACCGTGTTACCTAGCCTCAGTGCAGTGGGCAGCTGGGAGGAGGTGCTATTGTTCTCCATGGACTTGACAGTGTCCCAAAACTTTTTGGAGTTAGAGCTACAGGATGCAAATTTCTGTTTGAAAAAGATAGCCTTTGCTTTCCTGACTGATTGTGTGTATTGGTTCCTGACTTCCCTGAACAGTTGCATATCGCGGGGACTATTCGATGCAATAGCAGTCCGCCACAGGATGTTCTTGTGCTGGTCAAGGGCAGTCAGGTCTGGAGTGAACCAAGGGCTGTATCTGTTCTTAGTCCTACATCTTTTGAAAGGGGCATGCTTTTTAAGATGGTGAGGAAGTTGCTTTTAAAGAACGACCAGGCATCCTCGACTGACGGAATGAGGTCAATATCCTGCCAGGATACCCGGCCAGGTCGATTAGAAAGGCCTGCTCGCAGAAGTGTTTTAGGAGCGTTTGACAGTGATAAGGGGTGGTCGTTTGACCGGGCCCATAAGCGGATGCAGGCAATGAGGCAGTGGTCACTGAGATCCTGATTGAAAACAGCAGAGGTGTATTTGGAGGGCAAGTTGGTCAGGATAATGTCTATGAGGGTGCCCATGTTTACAGATTTAGGATTGTACCTGGTGGGTTCCTTGATGATTTGTGTGAGATTGAGGGCATCTAGCTTAGATTGTAGGACTGCCGGGGTGTTAAGCATATCCCAGTTTAGGTCACCTAACAGAATGAACTCTGAAGATAGATGGGGGCAATCAATTCACATATGGAGTCCAGGGCACAGCTGGGAGCTGAGGGGGGTCTATAACAGGCGGCAACAGTGAGAGACTTATTTCTGGAGAGATACATTTTTAGAATTAGAAGTTCGAACTGTTTGGGCATAGATCTGGAAAGTATGACAGAACTATGCAGGCTATCTCTGCAATAGATTGCAACTCCTCCCCCTTTGGCAGTTCTATCTTGGCGGAAAATGTTGTAGTTGGGTATGGAAATCTCAGAATTTTTGGTGGCCTTCCTAAGCCAGGATTCAGACACGGCCAGGACATCAGGGTTGGCGGAGTGTGCTAAAGCAGTGAGTAAAACAAACTTAGGGAGGAGGCTTCTGATGTTAACATGCATGAAACCGAGGCTTTTACGGTTACATAAGTCAACAAAAGAGAGTGCCTGGGGCCTGGGAATAGGTGTGGAGCTGGGGGCTACAGGGCCTGGGTTTACCTTCACATCACCCGAGGAACAGAGGAGGAGCAGGATGAGGGTACGGCTAAAGGCTATCAGAACAGGACGTCTAGTGCGTTGGGAACAGAGAATAAAAGGAGCAGATTTCTGGGCGTGGTAGAATAGATTCAGGGTGTAATGTGCAGACGGGGGTATGGTGGGTGAGAGTACAGTGGAGGTAAGCCCAGGCACCGAGTGATGATAAGAGTGGTTGCATCTCTGGAGGTGCTGGTAATGCTGGGTGAGGTCACCGCATGTGTGGGAGGTGGGACAAAGGAGGAATCTGAGGCATGTATAGTGGGCCTAGGGGCTCCACTGTAAACTAACACAATGATAACTACCCTAAACAACAGTAAACAGGGCATATTGACACTTGAGAGAGACATAAAGCAAGGCATAAAGCAAACACAGGTGTTGGTTGGGAGAGCTAGCTAGGACAACAACGGGTAAGACCGCAAGGCTAGTCAGCTAAGACAACAACAACAGGTAAAACTGGCGATGAATGGGCAGAGGGTTGTTTAGCAACACACAGGGTCTGAGTACACGGCTGGGGCTGACAGATAAACAAAATAAATAAATAAAAATAAACAGAAAGGAGTACCGTGATTAATGAATAGTCCTGCAGGCATCAGCTATGTAGCCGAGTGATCATAGGGTCCAGTGAACAGCAATAGATGGGGCAGGGAAGCCGCGAGGTAGTCGTTACTACGCCGGCACGCAGGAGACACGGCGTTTAAAGTTAAGAGTTAGCAGGCTGGAGTTGGTAGAACCGTCTGCTCCGACGTCCGACGGAGGCCGGTTGCAGGCAGAGCGGATGGAGTAATCGTCCGCAGACCAGTCGAGGTGGTACGACGGGGCGTCGTGACGAGAGGGATCCAAGCCAGATGGCGAGAGAGGTATTATTGTTGCAGGCCGGGAGATGCGCCTGGGTCGCGGCTAGCTGGAGTTGGCTCCGAGGCAGGGGCGTTAGCCACTCGGTGGCAGCTAGCTAGCTGTGGAGATCAGGTGTAGTGGTCCAGGGTTTACGGCAGGGATCCGGCGTTGTGGTGGAGAAACAGTCCGATGGTGGTAGGCTGGCAAGTATTATCCGGGCTAAAAAAGGCTGGTGTCTGTGCAGTAGGTTAAAGGCCGCTAGTGGTGGCTAACAGTGACTGAATAGCTAGTAGCTGGTTAGCTCGCTAGCTCCCTATGGAATTCAGTCTAAAAAGGTTAACTTCTCAAGGACCAGTGGGTCGCTAGCGGGCTCCTCCCGACACTACCAGGTAAAATGTAAAGCGCCAAATTCAAAATCCCAAAGTTGAATTATTAAACATCCACCAATATACAAGTGTTCCATACTCATCAAAAGCTCTGTTTCTTGGCAATATCACAGCGTTGTCAGATTTCAAAAAGGCTTTACGGCGAAAGCAGCACATTTGATTGTTTGAGGGTAGCACCTCACATATTTTTCCCATAGCCATGAATCCATTAGCCATCATGGCACACACATAACACATTTCACAGCGAAAACAAATCAATTACCTGTTGAAGAACTTCTGCTGAGGTCATCCTAAGTGTCCAACGAAGACAATCCATGGTTCTTTTGTTAGAAAAAGTCATGTATTTTATCCATAAATCCTCCATTTGGTTCGCGCGTTATAATCAGAAACGACAGCCTCCACTAGTCCATTGAAACGTGACGCGACCTCGTTCATCTTATACCTATAAACTTGTCCAAGAACAATCAAACATAGTTTTAAATGTATCCTTAGGAACACTTTTACGTATATTTACTATTATAAATCAACCGGAATATAAACTGATCGATAACGACGGTAAAAAAGACACTGCGCGCTTTCACGGGAGCGCGCCCAGCCTACTGTTGTCATCAAGGGGGGACTTCCTTGTTTGGTCTTATTCTCTGGTCTTACTCATCCAAAATGAAGAAAATACACTGTCTCGAGACTGTTGACATCATAAGGAAGCGATGGGTACTGCATTCATATGCCCTTATATGGTCATTTTCATTAGGGAGGGGTTCCCAAATGAGCAATGTGTCAAAATCACTTTTTCCAGGACAGAAATTCCTCAGGGTTTTTCCTGCCATATGCGTTCTGTTTCACTCACAGACAAATGGTTAACAGTTTTGGAAAGTTCAGAGTGTTTCCTATCCAATGGTACTAAATATATGCATATCCTATTTTTTGGGCCTGAATGGGAGGCATTTTACTTTGGGCACGCCAGGCTCTCCAAAACGGTCACCTCATGCACTGCTCCCTAACAAGTTTTAAGGACATTGAACATTACACATATCTAAATTATGGTGAGAGGAAAAGTGATGATGATGGGAATTTGAACACTACGGTGCAAGTTTAAGAAACTTATGACTTAAGAGTTTGGTTAGGTTGGTTATTCTTCCAACTCAGTGGTATGCTTTTTAAATATTTTTACTGGTAGAAGACACTTAACTAATTACGTGCAGTAATACATCTTATGACTGTTGCGGTAGGGATCGCAGTTGGGCAATCATTATGTGTAAATGTAGCAGGAGAAGGGGTGGTTGAGATAGAATGTTTACATAGGGATGTTAATTAAATATTGCGAATTAGTGATCTTGACATAAGAAGAGAGTCTGTTGTCAGGAAATGACCCATGCTGGAGTGTGTATATCCTCAGGTGTAAGCAGCACATAAGGAGCCAGAGATAACCAAGGGCATGGACTGAATTCCGGAGATTGAGAGAACATCCAGATACACCAGGAGGGGATGTTGGGATAGATTTGGTGTGGTCCACACATACGGTACTCCTTACAACACCTGCAGTGGTAAAGATTGACATGTCTCTCTTAGGTGGGTGCATCATTCTCACAAGAAGTAAGGTACACCATGTAAGGGATGAGCTTGAAAACACCGTAACAGAAGAAGAGGAGTTAAAGAAAGAGATTATATTTCACTGTGGATATACATGCAGATGGGTTAAGTTAGGAGTTAATTGCTTTATAGGGTAATGCTACATATGAAAAAAGATGTTAGGGTAATTGTACTCTAAATAACATATTGAAGGCATTGATATGAAAGCATATACAGTTTTGATTTACTTAAAGTGGATGTAATGTTGATTAGGGATATGCATAGCAGGTGACATGCCTATTAGTTGAGATGGAGAACTAAGTGAAAATGACATGTCTTGGGAACACCTCTCAGAACCTGGGGCCGAAAGGGGAAGACTGGATGAAAGCATGAGGAAGCTTTTTAGGGCTTTTATTTTTGCAGAGTCCAGCAGGAGAGCATCCTTAAGGCGTAGAGGCAGGTGAAGAGAGAGTGGGAATTGTCATGGTCTTAGATTTAGGTTTTTGGGCATATATATATTTATGTATAACATATCACATTGTCAAAACTGTTATGTTTTATTTTGCTTTCCAAGTATTCTGCTATCACTCTCTTAGGAACCAGAAGAAGAGAGGGTCGCCAGCTTCAGCTGGAATGTCAGTGTGTTGTGTGATGAGTAATGGACATAAGAGGGTGTATGGTGTAATCATAGAACAGAGTGTGAATGCTTCACAGAAAGAAGGGAGATAATCTGCACCAGGACCAGAGGTTCCACATCCGGTGATCTGAGGTGACCAGGTCTGAGTGTTCTGTAAGAATGGAATGAGCCAAAGAGGGAAGGACCCTACGAGGTGGCTACAGCGACACCAACTGCCATCCAGGTGAAAGGAAGCAAGACGTGGAAACATCTAAACCATTGCTCCAGAGTCCGTCAGAAAGGAGGAGACAACCATTGAGACATGAGAACGCAGAGAATGCTAATCCACCAGGCAGGAGCTCGGAGGGAACGGGAGCAGCAGAGGAGATCGAGGCGCCAGGGAGGGGGCAGGATGTCAGTAGACCAAGTGGAAGCCAGGATGCGACTAATCCACCGAGAGGAAGGTGAAAGAAAGAAGATGCAGAAGCCAAAACCTGCGAGGAACAACTTTTCTCTCCTGGAGGATCTGAGAGTCCAGGGGTGGGGGAAAGTGGCATGCCTGATGCTCATAATGAGATATCTATTCTGGCAGATCTCCCTGACAGAAGGCCGTTACGATGGGACCCCGAAATACCAACTGAAGAGTGGGAACAACATTTCCCTGAAATCAATGCATTCCCTGAGGGGGGCCCATTCAGACTGGAAGGAGGGCTTCCACCAGGTGAAGAGGAAGGACTATGTCCACAGGTTACAGGAGAGTGTGAACCTTCACAAGTGGCAAGACAAGGTGAACTTATACAGGTTGAAGAATAGGGGGATTTCCCCACAATTGACTTTTCTGCCCTTGAAGACTGCTAATGGCAATCAATGGAACCTGAAACAACAGAAGAACAATGACATTTAAATGATAGTAGCACCAGTAATTCTAAGTGAAGTGACTGTTAACCTACTGCATTGTGTTACAAATAGGCAAGAAGAAAAGTGCCTATTTGAACCTCATGGGGAGGATGTCAGTTAGTATTCGTATTTCGACTCAGCTGATAACAGAAGGAGAACAGAAGTCAATTTCAATCAAGAGGATACAACTTCTGCCAGAGACAGCCTTCTGTGGATGGACACGTCATCAGACGAAGGGAGAAGTCATCTGGGATCCAAAAGGATGTGACCTGACATTAACCAAAGAAGAAGACACTTGGATACTCACCATTAAGAAGTTTGAACATGTGGAAGGAGAGGAGTTCATTGTTGAAATAGCAAGTACTAGAGTTACTGATGGACATAGTTTGACAATCATCAGACTGGGACGAGCACTGACACCTGAACAGGATGAGCCTGTGATGACTACAGGAATGACAACAACAGTGGTTGCCTTGAACACTACAGCAGTTACTACGTTGACTATATCTACTGCTACTACGAAACAGTCTACAGCAATCACAAAGGAACTAGATGTGTCAGAGACTGGTGGGTTCTTTACCAACATTTGGAACCTTTTCACCATGTCTAATAGCCTGCCTTATGTAAAGGACTCTGTATCTTCAACTGATATTTCAATCCCTGGACCGTATAAGGATACAGTTCTAGAAGACATAGTAAAGAATTAATGGTATAAATGGGCTCAATATACAGCAATAAAATAAAAAATTGACAAATTGCTTATCATGCGTACCCACTCCACTGACAGAATTAGTGGTGGTACCTAATCCTTATGATTATAGGGATTGTGCTGAATTTAATAAAAACTTTTGTTATTTGAGTAGATCAGAAAGGTCTTACTGTCCAGCTGAATGTTTGTATTGAGCAGCTGGTAGTTGGGGGACAAAAGTTATTATTCAAGTTGGCTGTCAAAATCAAACTCTAGCACTACCATTTATTGCACCATATGAAGAACAGACTGTGGTAGTAGCTGATTTCTTCTGGATATGTGGAGGGCAAAGATTAAGGGTAACATTACCAAAAGGATGGACAGGCCTTTGTGCGGGGGTTGGGTTAATTCAACAGCTAACTGTCACTGTATGGAATCCTAGTGATAGTAAGCAGTTGTTTGCTTAACATATAGTAAGGAGAGTCTGACAATAAGGTCTATGATAAGATACAATTGGACTACCTGGAGGTGTCCCTAATGAATTTAAAGCCGGAGATGAGATTAAATCAGGTTTTGAATCTGTATTCCTGTGTATGATGGGTTCCTGATTGTGATGACTTTGTTTGTTCATGTGCATGGATCTTGTCATGGGAGAGGAAGTTTCAAGTGGTGCTCTTAGTCTCACAGTGATTGACATATGCTTTATGATGATCTAAGGTTTGTGATTTGTGTCAGAGGGGGGCCTGTTCTCTATGTAAGGATAAAGAATGTGTTTAACTGGTGTATAGATTTTTGTTATTATGCCCATGTTTCATCCTCCTTTCTTTTATAATTTTTTTAAATTAATGATGTTTAGGTCTTCTGAAACGCTAATTATTCATTACGTGTTGGGTAACATAGGGTATTCAGATTATAGGTGTCTACGGATAGTGTCCTTAATCTTCTGATGGGCTTTTCATATTTGGTATGTTACCTGTTAAGAGTGATGTCTGTGAGGGAGGATCTTGTTTGAATTTGGTGTTGTAGTATGTGCTTATTCTGTATTGTTTGGTTTTTGTTTCTGTGTATTTCTTATTTTTCTGTGGACTGAATCTTTTCCTCCTTTCTCGTTCGAGTGGGGTTTTTCATTCCTGTTATTTGAGTTGGTGTGTTTGAGGTCATTCTGTGGTCATCCTTTTGTCTCCTGGTGGTCCTGTTCTGTATTTAGTGGAGTTTTTTCATTCCTGTTATTTGAGTTTGTGTGTTTGAGGTCATTCTGTGGTCATCCTTTTGTCTCCTGGTGGTCATGTTCTGTATTTAGTGGAGTTTTTCATTCCTGTTATTTGAGTTGCTGTGTTTGAGGTCATTCTGTGGTCATCCTTTTGTCTCCTGGTGGTCATGTTCTGTATTTAGTGGAGTTTTTCATTCCTGTTATTTGAGTTGGTGTGTTTGAGGTCATTCTGTGGTCATCCTTTTGTCTCCTGGTGGTCATGTTCTGTATTTAGTGGAGTTTTTCATTCCTGTTATTTGAGTTGATGTGTTTGAGGTCATTCTGTGGTCATCCTTTTGTCTCCTGGTGGTCATGTTCTGTATTTAGTGGAGTTTTTCATTCCTGTTATTTGAGTTGGTGTGTTTGAGGTCATTCTGTGGTCATCCTTTTGTCTCCTGGTGGTCATGTTCTGTATTTAGTGGAGTTTTTCATTCCTGTTATTTGAGTTGGTGTGTTTGAGGTCATTCTGTGGTCATCCTTTTGTCTCCTGGTGGTCATGTTCTGTATTTAGTGGAGTTTTTTCATTCCTGTTATTTGAGTTGGTGTGTTTGAGGTCATTCTGTGGTCATCCTTTTGTCTCCTGGTGGTCATGTTCTGTATTTAGTGGAGTTTTTCATTCCTGTTATTTGAGTTGGTGTGTTTGAGGTCATTCTGTGGTCATCCTTTGTCTCCTGGTGGTCATGTTCTGTATTTAGTGGAGTTTTTTCATTCCTGTTATTTGAATTGGTGTGTTTGAGGTCATTCTGTGGTCATCCTTTTGTCTCCTGGTGGTCATGTTCTGTATTTTTTAGACTATTTAGTCTCAGAGGGGGGTATGTGGTAGTAAAAACAGGGCTAAGACACATTAATTAATTTAATTAATGCACTATGTGATAGCAGACAACATGATTGACATAACGTAGATTGCATTTCTAATATTGGCTGAGGCTTAAATGCTAAAACAAGTATGCAAGATAACTTAGACAGTTGTCAAGATATAGGTGACACCAATCAAGAACTGAAATAACCATAGGGCCAACGGGAAGTAGTTTATGAACATATAAGAAGTGATCTTATGGTGAGCAGAGACAGAGGACGCCAAGCGCATCTCTCAGAATGCCACTTAGTCTATTTTGCCACTTGTGAGCAGAACATAGGTCAAAGGTTGTCTCGGCTAGTGACAAGGCTGCAAAGCTGAGACCCATAGATACATATGTTAAGAGTCAGACATAGATTACAGGGTCTGTAAAATTAGACAGAGCCCAAGCAGCTGTCAGGTGTGAGTGACAGCAAGCAATTGTTAAGACAGAGAGAGTGGTGAGGAGAGTTAGACAAGCTATTTTTCATATACAGAGAACAATGCATTGAAGCCATAAGGTAAATCAAGTAGAGACATAATACTAATTTAATCCATTAGGGTCTAAGGGATGATGGCAGAATGGTCAACACAAGTAATATATGTACACAATAAATGTATTATTGAAGGGCTGCCACCATATGATCTCAACTTGGAACAGATAGGGCGTGAACAAGCAAGTGGGCGTGAACAAGCAAGACCTCAGATCAAAAGATGATAGGTGGCATGAGAGAAAGAAGGAGTGACTGCATTTACATATGGGTTGTACTCAAATGCTGTAAGGGTATAAATGATAAGTGTGGGGTTAATGCTGTTAGCTTTTTTCCTGGGGAAGCTCGGCCTTTGATTACTCTGAACTAAAGGTCTTATTGAATTCACAAGTTTCTTGTATGAGTGTCATAATTTGAAGATCCTTTTTTCCACGACACTTACCTTTGATGAACTTCTGCTGAGGGCTTCCCAAGTGTCCAACGAAGACAATCCATGCTTCATTTGTTAGAAAAAGTCATTTATTATATCCATAAATCTCTGTTTGGTTGGCGCGTTACGATCATAAAATACACCGCTGAGTCGCCCATTGAACCGTGAAGAGAACACATTCAAATTATACCTATACACTTTCTACAAACAAATCAAACATGATTTTTAATGTATCCTTAGGTATCCTTTTGGGTATATTTGCTGTAATATTTCAATCGGATGATAACGTGAATGATAGGAAAGAAAAATAAAGTGGTGCGCATTCACAATCTCGCGTGCGTCAAACCTTGTTTACAAAAGTGGTCGCCTGACAATTTCCTGTTCCTATCTGTTCTGGTCACTCTTAGAATTCCCAGACTTTGTATATAGACTGTTGACATCTAGTGGAAGCCATAGGTACTGCAGTCTCAGTCCCACATAAAGTTGTATGCAATAGGCACAATGGAGAAGATGCTCATTTACAAAAAAACTGCAAATCCGGATGGATTTTCCTCTGGTTTTTGCCTGCTATATCAATTCTGTTATACTCACATACATTATTTTAACACTCTTAGACACTTCAGAGTGTTTCCTATCCAATAGTACTAATTATGTGCATATCCTATTTTCTGGGCCTGAGTGGCATGCATTTTACTTTGGGCACGCCAGACTCTCCAAAACCGTCACCTTTGCAGCCGCTCCCTAAGAAGTTAAAACATGTTGGTATTACAGACTCGGACAGGGAGAGGTTAAAATGTCAGTGAAGTCACTTGCCAGTTGGTCAGCGCATGCTCACAGTACACGTCCTGGTAATCCATCTGGCCCTGTGGCCTTGTGAATGTTGACCTGTTTAAAGGTCTTACATCGGCTGCGGAGAGCGTGATCACACAGTCTTCCGGAACAGCTGGTGCTCTCATGTATGTTTCAGTGTTATTTGCCTCGAAGCGAGCATAGAAGTAGTTTAGCTTGTCAGGTAGGCTCGTGTCACTGGGCAGCTCTCGGCTGTGCTTCCTTTGTAGTCTGTAATAGTTTGCAGGCCCTGCCACATCCGACGAGCGTCAGTGCTGGTGTAGTACGATTTGATCTTAGTCCTGTATTGACACTTTGCCTGTTTAATGGTTCGTCGGAGGGCATGGCAGGATTTCTTATAAGCTTCCGGGTTAGAGTCCCGCTCCTTGAAAGCGGCAACTCTAGCCTTTAGCTCAGTGCGGATGTCCTTGGCTTCTGGTTGGGGTATGTACGTACGGTCACTGTGGGGACAACGTCATCAATGCACTTATTGATGAAGCCGATGACTGATGTGGTGTACTCATCAATGCCATCGGAGGAATCCCAGAACATATTCCAGTCTGTGCTAGCAAAACAGTCCTGTAGCTTAGTTTACATTTTTTATTACATTTAATTTTTGCTTGTAAGCAGGAATCAGGAGGATAGAATTATGGTTAGTGTCATGCCCTGATCTGTTTCACCTGTCCTTGTGTCCTCCACCCCCTCAAGGTGTTGCTTATTTTCCCCAGTATATTTATCCCTGTGTTTCCTTTTTCTCTGTGCCAGTTCGTCTTGTATGTTTCCAAATCAACCAGCGTTTTCCCCATTCTCCTGCTTTTTGCATTCTCCTTTTTCTAGTCCTCCCGGTTTTGACCCTTGCCTGTTTATGGACTTTGAACCCGCCTGCCTGACCATTCTGCCTGCCTTGACCACAAGCCTGTCTGCCACTCTGTACCTCCTGGACCCTGATCTGGTTTTGACCTTTTTGCCTGTCCACGACCATTCTCTTGTCTACCCCTTTGCATTAACTTGTTAGGGAGTGGCAGCTGAGGGGTCGGTTTTGGAGAGCCTGGCGTGCCCAAAGTAAAATGCCTCCCATTCAGGCCCAGAAAATAGGATATGCACATATTTAGTACCATTGGATAGGAAACACTCTGATTTTTCCAAAGGTGTTAACCATTTGTCTGTGAGTGAAACAGAACGGATATGGCAGGCGAAACCGCGAGGAATTTCTGTCCTGGAAAAAGTGGTTTTGACAGAGTGCCTCATTGGGAACCCCTCCCTAATGAAAATTACCATATAAGGGCATATGAATGCAGTACCCATCGCTTCCTTAAGATGTCAACAGTCTCGAGACAGTGTAAAATGTCATTTTGGATGAATTAGACCAGAGAATAAGAGCAAACCAGGAAGTTACCTTTTTATGTCAACAGTACCCAGTGCGCGTTCCCGAGAAGGCGTGCAGTGTCTTTTTTACCGTCTTTATCGATCAGTTTATATTCCGGTTGATTTATAATAGTAAATATACGTAAAAGTGTTCCTAAGGATACATTTAAAACTATGTTTGATTGTTCTTGGACAAGTTTATAGGTATAAGATGAACGAGTTTGCGTCACGTTTCAATGGACTAGTGGAGGCTGTCGTTTCTGATTATAACGCGCGAACCAAATGGAGGATTTATGGATAAAATACATTACTTTTTCTAACAATAGAACCATGGATTGTCTTCGTTGGACACTTAGGATGACCTCAGTAGAAGTTCTTCAACAGGTAATTGATTTGTTTTCGCTGTGAAATGTGTTATGTGTGTGCCATGATGGCTAATGGATTCATGGCTATGGGAAAAATATGTGAGGTGCTACCCTGAAACAATCAAATGTGCTGCTTTCGCCGTAAAGCCTTTTTGAAATCTGACAACGCTGTGATATTGCCAAGAAACAGAGCTTTTGATGAGTATGGAACACTTGTATATTGGTGGATGTTTAATAATTCAACTTTTGGATTTTGAATTTGGCGCCTTACATTTCACCTGGTAGTGAAATGTAAGGCGCTAGCGCCCCAGCAATCCCTGAGAAGTTAATAAACATTATAAGACTCCAACCATCTGCCTCCTGTGTCTGCATTTGGGTCTCGCCTTGTGCCTTGATAGATTTGTCAAATGGAGGGCTTCGGGAGAGTTTTTTATGCATCTCTGTGTGTGGAGTAAAGGTGGTCCAGAGTTTGT
Source organism: Brachymystax lenok tsinlingensis (assembly GCA_030435695.1). Taxonomy (NCBI): domain Eukaryota; kingdom Metazoa; phylum Chordata; class Actinopteri; order Salmoniformes; family Salmonidae; genus Brachymystax; species Brachymystax lenok. The sequence goes on from CM059797.1 coordinate 1,227,257, forward strand.
TTTCCTCTGGTTACACATTTAACATGCTGAGAGAAATTTGGTCAAACGGATTTAAGTTTCCCTGCAGTAAAGTCCTCGGCTACTGTCGTGGAAAATCAATCTTAAAAAATATGACACTCGTACAAAAAACTTGTGAATTCAATAAGACTTTAATTCAAATTAATTAAAGTCGAGCTGACCTGGGAAACAGCTGATCCTATTGATCACAGAACTCTGCTTTATACCCTTACAGTATATGAGTGGTCAAAGTCAAAAAAAGTCAAAGTCACCATTATTAGTCAGTTGTACAACTGAATGCCTTCAACTGAAATGTGTCTTCCGTATTTAACCCAACCCCTCTGAATCAGAGAGTACAGCCCATATGTAAATGCATTCACTCCCTTTCTCTCCTGCCACCTATTATCTTTTGATCTGAGTTCTTGCTTGTTCACGCCCAGTAACGCCCCTATCCTTTGTCTCTTGACAACTGTCCAAGTTATCTTGCATGCTTGTTTTAGCACTTAAGCCTCAGCCAATATTAGAAATGCAATCTAAGTTATGTCAATCATGTTGTCTGCTATCACATAGTGCATTAATGAATGTGTCTTAGTCATGTTTTTACTACCACACTACTAAGAGGGCCGCCTCTGGGTGAGCGTTTTCTTGTTTTCTTATGGCGGAATACTCCTCATTCAATGCTGTCTTAGTGCCAGCCTCTGACTGGGGTGGTATGTAAACAGCTAATAAAAATACAAATGAAAACTCTCTAGTTAGATAGTGTGGTCTACAGCTTATCATGAGATACTCTACCTCAGGTGAGCAATAGCTCGAGACTTTCTTAGATATCGTGCACCAGCTGTTATTTACAAAAATACATAGTCCGCCACCCCTTGTCTTACCAGACGCCGCTGTTCTATCTTGCCGGTACAGCGTATAACCAGACAGCTGTATGTTGATAGTGTCGTCGTTCGCCACGACTCTGTGAAGCATAAGATATTACAGTTTTCTATGTCCCATTGGTAGTTTAATCTTGCGCGTAGGTCATCGATTTTATTCTCAAAAGATTGCCTGTTTACTAGCAGAATGGAAAGAAGGGGGGGGGGGTTATTCGATTGCCTACGAATTCTCAGAAGGCAGCCCGCCCTTTGGAAACTTTTTCTCCACCTCCTCTTCACGGAAATCACGGGATCTGGGCCTTTGTAGGTTAGCAGTAAAACCTTGAAATCAGCCCTAGCCTTAACAGGAAGCTAGTGTAGAGAGGGTAGCACTCACTCCGTGAGTTCCTCTGTCCAGTGTCTGCATTCTTTTGCCCATCTTAATCTTTTCTTTTTATTGGCCAGTCTGAGATATGGCTTTTTCTTTGCCTTCTCTGCCTAGAAGGCCAGCATCCCGGAGTCGCCTCTTCACTGTTGACGTTGAGACTGGTGTTTTGCGGGTACTATTCAATGAAGCTGCCAGTTGAAGACTTGTGAGGCATCTGTTTCTCAAACTAGACACTAATGTACTCAGCACAACATGCCATTGGAACATAGGAGTGATGGTTGTTGATAATGGGCCTCTGTACGCCTATGTAGATATTTCAATAAAATCTGCCGTTTCCAGCTACAATAGTCATTTACAACTAACAATGTGTACACTGCATTTCTGATCAATTTGATGTCATTTTAATGGACAAAAAATTGCTTTTCTTTCAAAAACTAGGACATTTCTAAGGGACCCAAAACTTTGTGTCGTCCGCATAGCAGGGAAAGTTGACATTGTGTTTCCGAATGACATCACCAAGATGTAGAATATATAGTGAAAACAATAGTGGTCCTAAAACGGAACCTTGAGGAGCACCAAAACGTACGATTGATTTGTCAGAGGACACACCATCCACAGAGACTAACTGATATCTTTCCGACAGATAAGATCTAAACCAGGCAAGAACATGTCCATATAGACCAATTAGGGTTTCCAATCTCTCCAAAATAATGTGGTGATCGATAGTGTCAAAAGCAGCAGTAAGGTCTAGAAGCACGAGGACAGATGCAGAGCCTGGGTCTGACGCCATTAACCTCTTGGTGATAATTAAGGAGCAGTGGGGTGCTAGCGCCCCATCCTTGACAACATCCGGAAAAATGTAGAGCGCCAAATTGAAATTACAAATATAGTAATATAAAACATTCATGAAAATACAAGTGTTGCAGACTCTTCAAAAGCTTAGAATCTTGGCAATTTCACAGTGTTGTCAGATTTCAAAAAGGCTTTACGGCGAAAGCATAACATTTGATTGTCTGAGGACAGCACCCCATGTACTTCCCTCCATTAGCATAATAAAACCAGCTCGGGTGTCACAAAACACATAAAAAGAGCTCAAATAAATCGCTTAACTTTGAAGATCTTCTGCTGATGGCAATCCGAAGTGTCCAAGCAAGACAATCAATGTTCCTTTTGTTCTAAAAAGTCCCTCTATATCCATAAAGCTCCGTTTGGTTGGCGCGTTCTGTTCAGAAAATCCACCATCCACTCGTCCGTTATACAAGACAAAAAATATACCTATCAACTTTGTCCAAACAAATAAAACAATGTTTCTAATCGATCCTTAGGTACACTGTTATGTATATTAACGATTATATTTCCCACAGATAATATCTTGGGCGATAGTAACGGAAAAAGCCGAGGCGCACGCTCCCGGTCCCGCGCACCACAGACAGAAGTTACTTCCTCACTCTCCTTGGATAATCTTCTTCTACTCCTCTATTTTTCAAGGTAAACACATGAAACCTTGTCTAAAGACTGTTGACATCTAGTGGAAGCCGTAGGTACTGCAACCTGGGACTTGGAATAAGCATTTCCAATAGCAACTCAATGGAAAATGAGCCAGCTCACAGAATCACATTTTCTCGGATGGATTTTCCTCTGGTTTTCACCTGCCATATCAGTTTTGTTATACTCACAGACATTATTTTAACAGTTTTAGAAACTTCAGGATGTTTTCCATCCAATACTACTAATCATGTGCATATCCTAGTTTCTGGGCCTGAGTACCAGGCATTTTACTTTGGGCACGCCAGACTCTCCAAAACTCTGAACACTGCTGCCGCTCTCTAACTAGTTTTAAAAGGTAATTTACCAACTTCACAAGTGCAGTCTCAGTGCTATGATGGGGTCTAAAACCAGACTGAAGCATTTCCTGTACATTATTTGTCATCAGGAAGGCAGTGAGTTGCTGCGCAACAGATTTCTCAATTATGGGAGATTCAATATAGGCCGATAGTTTTTTACATTTTCCGGGTCAAGGAGAGGCTTTTTTTTCAGGAGAGGCTTTTATTTTCTGCCACTTGTAGTGAGATTGGTACACATCCAGAGGATAGGGAGCCATTTACTATGTTCCACATAAAAGGGCCAAGCACAGGAATTACTCTTTCAGTAGTTTAGTTGGAATAGGGTGCAGTATGCATCTTGACAGTTTAAAGGCCATTACTATTTTCATGAATGTGTCAAGAGGTACAGGATTAAAAAACTTGAGTGTCTCCATGGATTCTAGGTCCTGGTAGTTCTGTGCAGACTCAGAACAACTGAGCTTTGGAGAAAAACACAGATTCAAAGAGTCCGTCATTTGCTTTTTAATGATCATGATCTTTCGTCAAAGAAGTTCATGAATTCATCACTGCTGAAGTGAAAGCCGTCTTCTCTAGGGGAATTCTGCTTTTTAGCTTTGCAACAGTATCAAAAATACATTTTGGATTGTTCTTATTCTCCTCAATTAGGTTGGAAAAATAGGATGATCGAGCAGCAGTGAGGGCTCTTCGATATTACACGGTACTGTCTTTCCAAACTAGTTGGAAGACTTCCAGTTCGGCGGAGCGCCATTTCCATTCCAGTTTTCTGGAAGCTTCAGGGCTCGGGTATTTCCTGAATACCAGGGAGCTAATTACGTGTGACAAATGTTTTTGGTGGTTAGGGGTGCAACTGCATCTAAGGTATTATGCAAGGTTAAATTGAGTTCCTCAGTTAGGTGGTTACCTGATTTCTGTACTCTGACGTCCTTGGGTAGGTGGAGGGAGTCTGGAAGAGCATCTAGGAATCTTTGGGTTGTCCGAGAATTTATAGCATGGTTTTTGATGATCCTTGGTTGGGGTCTGAGCAGATTATTTGTTGTGATAACGTAATAAAATGGTGGTCCGAAAGTCCAGTATTATGAGGGAAAAGATTTACTGTGACAAGAAAAAGTATGTGAACCCCAGTCAATGAGATGAGATTGGAGATGTTGGTTAGAGTTGCCTTACCCTATAAAAAACACTCACAAAATTTGAGTTTGCTATTCACAAGAAGGATTGCCTGATGTGAACCATGCCTCGAACAAAACTGATCTCAGAAGACCTAAGATTAAGCATTGTTGACTTGCATAAAGCTGGAAAGGGTTACAAAAGTATCTCTAAAAGCCTTGATGTTCATCAGTCCACGGTAAGACAAATTGTCTATAAATCGAGAAAGTTCAGCACTGTTGCTACTCTCCTTAGGAGTGGCCGTCCTGCAAAGATGACTACAAGAGCACAGCGCAGAATGCTCAATGAGGTTAAGATTAATCCTAAAGTGTCAGCTAAAGACTTACAGAAATCTCTGGAACATGCTAACATCTGTTGACGAGTCTACGATACGTAAAACACTAAACAAGAATGATGTTCATGGGAGGACACCACGGACGAAGCCACTGCTGCCCCCCAAAAAATATTTCTGCACGTCTGAAGTTTGTAAAAGTGCATCTGGATGTTCCACAGCGCTACTGGCAAAATATTCTGTGAACAGATTAAACTACAGTTGAGTTGTTTGGAAGGAACACACAACACTATGTGTGGAGAAAAAAAGGCACAGCACAACAACATCAAAATCTCATCCCAACTGTAAAGTATGGTGGAGGGAGCATCATGGTTTGGGGCTGCTTTGCTGCCTCAGGGCCTGGACAGCTCGCTATCATCGACTGAAAAATGTATTCCCAAGTTTATCAAGACATTTTGCAGGAAAATGTTAGGCTATCTGTCCGCCAATTGAAGCTCAACAGAAGTTGAGTGGCGCAACAGGACAACGACCCAAAACAGAGAAGTAAATCAACAACAGAATGGCTTCAACAGAAGAAAATACACCTTCTGGAGTGGCCCAGTCAGAGTCCTGACCTCAACCTGATTGGGATGCTGTGGCATGACCTCAAGAGAGCAGTTCCCACCAGACATCCCAAGAATATTGCTGAACAGTTTTGTGAAAGAGGAATGGTTCAAAATTCCTCCTGACCGTGGGGCAGGTCTGATCTGCAACTACAGAAAACGTTAGGTTGAGGTTATTGCTGCCAAAGGAGGGTCAACCAGTTATTAAATCCAAGGGTTCACATACTTTTCACCCTGCACTTTTAATGTCTACAAGGTGTGCTCAATAAAGACATGAAAATGTACGATTGTTTGGGCGTTATTAGTTTAGCAGACTGTGTTTGTCTATTGTTGTGACCTAGATGAAGATCAGATCAAGTTTTATGACCAATTTATGCAGAAATCCAGGTATTTCCAAAGAGTTCACATACTTTTTCTTGCCACTGTAGATCCACAAAATGTATTCCATGGGACAAAACTAGATCCAGGGTATGACTATGGCAATGAGTGGGTCCGGAGACATGTTGGAGATGACGGCTCTATCTGCCATGACTACAAGGTTCGATAGGAATTCAGGGAACTCAGTGAGGAACTCTTTATATGACCCAGGAGGCCTGTAAACAGTAGCTATAAAAAGTAATTGATTAGGCTGCATAGATTTCATGACTAGAAGCTCAAAAGACAAAAAAGACAATTTTTGTAAATTGAAATTTGCTGTCGTACATGTTAGCAACACCTCCGCCTTTGCAGGCTGCACGGGGGATATGGTCACTGGTGTAACCAGGAGGACAGGCCTCGTTTAACACAGTAAAAAAAATGCTTGAGCCATGTTTCAGTCAGGCCAATCACATCAGGATTATGATCAGTGATTAGTTCATTGACTATGACTGCCTTGGAAGTGAGGGATCTAACATTAAGTAGCCCTATTTTGAGATTTGAGATATCACAATCTCTTTCAATAATGGCAGGAACTGAGGAGGTCTTCATTCCTGTGAGATTGCTAAGGCGAACACTGCCATGATTAGTTCTGTCTAACCTAGATCAAGGCACAGACATGGTCTCAATGGGGATAGCTGAGCTGACTACACTGACTATGCTAGTGGCAGACTCCATTAAGCTGGCAGGCTGGCTGACAGCCTGCTGCCAGTCCTGCACCCTATCTCATTGTGGTGCTAGAGGAGTTAGAGCCCTGTCTATGTTGATAGATAAGATGAGAGCACCCCCTCCAGCTAGGATGGAGTCCATCACTCTTCAGCAGGCCAGGTTTGTTTGTTGGTAAGTCTCAGGGGGGGACAGAAAACAGTTTTCAACCAGCGATTGAGTTGTGAGACTCTGCTGTAGAGCTCATCACTCCCCCTAACTGGGAGGGGCCAGAGACAATTACTCGATACCGACACATCTTTCTAGCTAATTGACACTGAAGCTATGTTGCGCTTGGGGACCTCTGACTGTTTCATCCTAACATCGTTGGTGCCGACGTGGATAACAATATCTCTATACTCTCTACGCTCGCCAGTTTTAGCCTTAGCCAGCACCCTCTTCAAATGAGCCTTTACGTCGGTAGCCCTGCCCCCATGGTAAACAGTGTATGATCGCTGGATGATTATTTTTAAGTCTAATATTGCGGGTAATGACGAGGGTTTTCAATTTGTCAGAGCTAATGGTGGGAGGCTTTGGCGGCTCAGACCCCGTAGGCACGACCTGAGAAGGCTCGGCCTCTGACTCCGACTCGTTGCTTTAATGGAGAGAACCGGTTGAACGTTTTTGTTGGCTGAATGAGCGACATTGGTTGAGCATGCCGACAGAATTTCTTTCCAGAAGCCTTGAGAAAATTGTCCAGCTGCGGGGACTGTGCGGGGGGATTTATACTACTATCTGTACTTACTGGTGGCACAGACGCTGTTTCATCCTTTCCTACACTTAAAATGCCCTTGCCTGATGATTGCATCGGAACCTGGGCTTGCAACACGGCTATCCTTACCAAAAGGCGATAGTTCTCCTGGATATTATGAGTACTATGACTGCAATTAGATGGCACAGTGTTAATGTTACTACTTAGATTTTGGGCTGGTGGAGGTCCTGTAGAACCATGTCCAGATAAAGCGTCCGGGGTGAAAAAGTTGAATGGAAAAAGTTGAGTGAGGAAAAAACTAAGTCAATGGTAAATGTGTTAAATGCAGAGTTTGATTAAACGGTTCTTAAAAGACGTTGGAAAATGTGTTAAACGCAGAGTTTTAAAAACGATCAGAACCTTTTTTTCAATTTCCGCCTAAAATGACATACCCAAATCTAACTGCCTGTAGCTCAGGAACTGAAGCAAGGATATGCATGTTCTTGATACCATTTTAAAGGAAACACTGTGGAAGTTTGTGGAAATGTGAAAAGAAAATCATCTTTGAAATGCTCTAGAAAGGCCAGACAGTGATGTAGGATTCTAGGTGTAATTTAGATGTTGTCCACAAGATAGCAGCAGTGTGTGTGCAAAGTTTAAGACTGATCCAGTGAAGAATTACATCACAACACAATATTTTGATTCAAGTCTGCCCAAATGTGCCGAATTGGTCAATTTATACATTTTCAAGTACATAACTATAGAGAACATACAAAAATGCTATGGTAATAAAAAAATGTAAGTTTACACACTCCCAGGAATGTCATACATGATGGATCATTAGCTTCCCTACAGAAAATACACCAACCTTCACACATCTAGATGGCTGGGCAGGGTGGGTGTGGAGCCAGAGACAGCAGTGAGGTCAAACTGTAGAACCCAGTTCCTACATTTGAATATAAAAATTGATTTTTTCAAACAAAACTACTACTCTACATTTTATCTCTGGGACCCTCAGAATGGCAAATCAGAGCAAGATTACTGAATGTAAGTACATTATTTACCTTCAGAGGTGAATGTATCAAACCAGTTGCTGTGATAAAACTGTTTGTTGTGCACTATCCTCAGACAATAGCATGGTATTTTTTCCGCTGTAATAGCTACTGTGAATTGGACACTGCAGTTAGATTAACAAGAATTTAAGCTTTCTATCTTTTTAAGACATGTCCTGGAAAGTTGGCTATTGTTTAAAACTTCATTCTAGTCACATTATCAAAGTCAAAGTCACCATTATTAGTCAGTTGTACAACCGAATGCCTTCAACTGAAATGTGTCTTCTGCATTTAACCCAACCCCTCTGAATCAGAGAGGTGCAGGTGGCTGCTTTAATCGACAGTGGGTTAACTGCCTTGTTCAGGGGCAGAACGACAGATTTTTACCTTGTCAACTCGGGGATTTGAACTTGCAACCCTCCGGTTACAAGTCCAACGCTCTAACCACTAGGCTACCTGCCACCCCCCTTGAGCAAGACCTGTCCCGGTTTAGGGACACCGATCCCGTTGAGGTTAAAAGACATTGGTAAATGTTCTGATTCAACAGTTATTAAAAGAAAATAACTGTTTAACTGAAAACTTTGGCTGGTAGGCAAGTAGCAACAAACTGCACAGCAGCACGGAGACATGTCCGGAAGTTGTGACGTTGTGGCTGTGGTCATGTACATAACAGACAATGATACAGCGTGTTGCCAATCTAGAAGACAGTGGTTAGGGTTAGGTCTAGAAGACAGTGGTTAAGGTTAGGTCTAGAAGACAGTGGTTAGGGTTAGGTCTAGAAGACAGTGGTTAGGGTTAGGTCTAGAAGACAGTGGTTAGGGTTAGGTCTAGAAGACAGTGATTAGGGTTAGGTCTAGAAGACAGTGGTTAGGGTTAGATCTAGAAGACAGTGGTTAAGGTTAGGTCTAGAAGACAGTGGTTAGGGTTAGATCTAGAAGACAGTGGTTAAGGTTAGGTCTAGAAGACAGTGGTTAGGGTTAGGTCTAGAAGACAGTGATTAGGGTTAGATCTAGAAGACAGTGGTTAAGGTTAGGTCTAGAAGACAGTGGTTAGGGTTAGATCTAGAAGACAGTGGTTAAGGTTAGGTCTAGAAGACAGTGGTTAGGGTTAGGTCTAGAAGACAGTGGTTATATACAAAATTGTTTAAAGTGGCTAGTGATACATTTGTTACATCCAATTCCTATTATTTAAAGTGGCTAGAGATTTGTCAGTATGTTGGCAGCAGCCTCTCTGTCACAACTTCCGGACATGTCTCCGTGCTGCTGTGCAGTTTGTTGCTACTTGCCTACCAGCCAAAGTTTTCAGTTAAACAGTTATTTTCTTTTAATAACTGTGTTAGTGATGGCTGTTTAACAGTCTGATGGCCTTGAGATATATTTTCAGTCTCTCGGTCCCAGCTTTGATGCACCTGTATTGACCTCGCCTTCTGAACAGGCAGTGGCTCGGGGGGTTGTTGTCCTTGATGATCTTTTTGGCCTTCCTGTGACATCGGGTGGTGTAGGTGTCCTGGAGGGCAGGTAGTTACCCCCGGTGATGCGTTGTGCAGTCCTCACTACCCTCTGGAGAGCCTTACGGTTGTGGGCGGAGCAGGGAGCAGGGAGTACAGGACGGGGCTAAGCACGCACCCTTGTGGGGCCCCAGTGTTGAGGATCAATTTATTTATTTATTTACGGCACAATATTCTCCTTTATAATGACCTGGAGAATAATTACAGGGGAGAATAGGGGGGGATGAATGAGCCAATTGTAAACTGGGGAGGATTAGGTGGCCAGGATGGTATGAAGGCCAGATTGGGAATTTAGCCAGGACACCGGAGTTAACACCCCTACTCTTACGATAAGTGCCGTGGGATTTTTGGTGACCACAGAGTCTGGACACCTGTTTAACGCCCCATCCCGAAATAGATATCTACCACAATATATCAGTCATAGAGATATCTACCACAATAAATCAGTCATAGAGATATCTACCACAATATATTAGTTAGAGATATCTACCACAATATATCAGTCATAGAGATATCTACCACAATATATCAGTCATAGAGATATCTACCACAATAAATCAGTCATGGCGATATCTACCACAATATATCACATTAATGGTCCCTTCCGCCACCTTCTGGACAGAAAGAACAGCAGAAAGAACATTTATCCATTCATAACAGAACAAGTTAGTCATTGTAAATGGAGGAGTCAGTAGTACAGATACATTAGTGGAATGATTTACCACATCTTTATTTATTGACATTTATGCACAGGTAACATTACCATGGTACCAAGGGTCACTGGGTCATAGTGGTCATGCAAGGCAGTACTGCATACGGACAAATAAAACAGTACCGGAACCTACAATACATTATAAACGATTCATTATTACAAAATAAACTTCTGAATGACTCACATACAGTAACGTTACAATACAACATTTACATAACATTAAACACGATAACATGTTAGATGGCTTTAAGTTGATATAAGCTGACAGGTTGATAGAACTGCTGGACACCAAGGTGTTTACAGGACAGATGATCTGAAACGTTATTGAAACTGACCGGTTATGGTGTTGGCTTGACAACTTAAATAGTGGTCGGATACCTAAAATGAAGGTCTGACACCATAAAGGAGAGGTCTAACTGAGTTAAAGGAGAGGTCTGGCTGATTAAAGGAGGGGTCTGACTGATTAAAGGAAGGGTCTGACTGATTAAAGGAAGGGTTTGACTGATTAAAGGAGAGGTCTGACAGATTAAAGGAGGGGTCTGACAGATTAAAGGAGGGGTCTGACTGATTAAAGGAGGGGTCTGACAGATTAAAGGAGGGGTCTGACTGATTAAAGGAGGGGTTTGACTGATTAAAGGAAGGGTCTGACTGATTAAAGGAAGGGTTTGACTTATTAAAGGAGAGGTCTGACAGATTAAAGGAGAGGTCTGACAGATTAAAGGAGGGGTCTGACAGATTAAAGGAGGGGTCTGACTGATTAAAGGAGGGGTCTGACAGATTAAAGGAGGGGTCTGACTGATTAAAGGAGGGGTCTGACAGATTAAAGGAGGGGTCTGACTGATTAAAGGAGGGGTCTGACTGATTAAAGGAGGGGTCTGACTGATTAAAGGAGAGGTCTGACTGATTAATGGAGGGGTCTGACTGATTAAAGGAGGGGTCTGACTGATTAAAGGACGGGTTTGACTGATTAATGGACGGGTCTGACTGATTAAAGGAGGGGTCTGACTGATTAAAGGAGAGGTCTGACTGATTAATGGAGGGGTCTGACTGATTAATGGACGGGTCTGACTGATTAATGGACGGGTCTGACTGATTAAAGGAGGGGTCTGACTGATTAAAGGAGGGGTCTGACTGATTAATGGAGGGGTCTGACTGATTAATGGACGGGTCTGACTGATTAATGGACGGGTCTGACTGATTAAAGGAGGGTCTGACTGATTAAAGGAGGGTCTGACTGATTAATGGAGGGTCTGACTGATTAATGGAGGGGTCTGACTGATTAATGGAGGGGTCTGACTGATTAATGGAGGGGTCTGACTGATTAAAGGAGAGGTCTGACTGATTAATGGAGGGGTCTGACTGATTAATGGAGGGGTCTGACTGATTAAAGGAGAGGTCTGACTGATTAATGGAGGGGTCTGACTGATTAATGGAGGGGTCTGACTGATTAATGGAGGGGTCTGACTGATTAAAGGAGGGGTCTGACTGATTAATGGAGGGGTCTGACTGATTAAAGGAGAGGTCTGACTGATTAATGGAGGGGGTTGACTGAATAAAGGAGGGTTTTGACTGATTAATGGAGGGGTCTGACTGATTAATGGAGGTGTCTGACACCTTAAAGGAGAGGTTTGACTGATTAAAGCAAAGGTATACTTGTATGTATGAGTGACAGTGGTTAGCAGCCACTACAGAGGTATTATTATTCAACAACTGTTAATGATGAAGAACGTACTGCAGATATCTGTACTACTCAGGAAGTACATGTGGTGATACAGGAGTCAGGAGTCACCACTCACAGACACTAATCTGTAATAAAACACATCATCACATTAAGGCTACAACATCCAGAGGCAATGGGTTACATCAACTCAACACAAACATCCATTCTGCTCCACAACACCTACTGATGGAGCCGTCATCTTCATGCATTAGAATGTAATATATATCTCCTACTCCGAACTTAACGCAAGTAGATAGTTACAGGTAGCTGGCACTTTGACATCATCACACTCAACTGGCCAATCGAGTCCTCAGAGACACAGGGAGGGGATGGAGGCGGGACTTGGGAGGTATACAGTTACACACAGTTAATCTCAGACTGGGTCACGTTTATGTCAATGAAGTCATCTACCAATCCTAGAGCATGTGGGAGAGGACTAATCAGAGAAGAGGCTGGCGAAGGACTTGCGGATGTTCCGGATGGTCTCAGCCTTGGCTTCGTCCTCTCCGCCCGCCGAGGAGCTGGTTGAGCTGGAGCGGAAGAACGACGCATCTCCCAACGCGCTGAAGGCATTGGTCAGGGACTGTGACTTACTGAAACACACAGAGACATAACATTAACCCTAACAATACTCCTAACCTAACCCCTAACCTGGTCAGGGACTGGGACTTACCGCAGAGACATCACATTAAACCTGACCTTAAACCTTAACCCTGAACTTAACCTGGTCAGGGACTGGGACTTACCGCAGAGACATCACATTAAACCTGACCTTAAACCTTAACCCTGAACTTAACCTGGTCAGGGACTTACCACAGAGACATCACATTAAACCTGACCTTAAATCTTAACCCTAAACTTAACCTGGTCAGGGACTGGGACTTACCGCAGAGACATCACATTAAACCTGACCTTAAATCTTAACCCTAAACTTAACCTGGTCAGGGACTGGGACTTACCGCAGAGACATCACATTAAACCTGACCTTAAATCTTAACCCTGAACTTAACCTGGTCAGGGACTGGGACTTACCGCAGAGACATCACATTAAACCTGACCTTAAATCTTAACCCTAAACTTAACCTGGTCAAGGTCTGGGACTTACCGCAGAGATATCACATTAAACCTGACCTTAAACCTCTTAAGGATCGGATCCTTTTTTTTCAATTGCTGTTTAAAATGACATACCCAAATCTAATTGCCTGTAGCTCAGGACCTGAAGCATGGATATGCATATTCGTCAAACCATTTGAACGGAAACACTTTGAAGTTTGTGGAAATGTGAAATTAATGTAGGAGAATATAACACATTAGACATGGTAAAAGATAATACAAACAAAACCACATGAGTTTTCTATTATACATTTTTTTCATAATATTTGAAATGCAAGAGAAAGGCCATAATATAATATTGCAGTTTTGCACAATTTAGATTTTGGACACTAGATGGAAGCGGGGTGTGTGCATAGTTTCACAGTATTTTGTATCAAGTCAGCCCAAATGTGCCGAATTGGTCAATTTATACATTTTCAAGTACATAACTATAGAGAACATACAAAAATCCTAAGGTAATACAACATTTAAGTTTACACACTCCCAGGAATGTCATACATGATGGATCATTAGCTTATACACTAACTTTCACACATCTAGATGGCCGGGCGGGGCCGGGCGGGGTGGCTGTGGAGTCAGAGACAGCAGGGGTTCAAACTGTAGAACCCAGTTCCTACATTTGAATATAAAAATGTATTTTATCAAACAGAACTATGCTACATTTTATCTTTGGGACCCTCAGGATGACAAATCAGAGCCAGATTACTGAATGTAAGTACATTATTTACCTTCAGAGGTGAATGTATCAAACCAGTTGCCGTGATAAAGGTGTTGTTGTTGTTGTGCACTCTCCTCAAGTAATAGCATGGTATGTTTTCACTGTAATAGCTACTGGAAATTGGACATTGCAGTTAAATTAACAATATAAGACATGTCTATGTCCTGGAAAGTTTGTTGTTACTTACACTGTCATTCTAGTCACATTAGCGCACGTTAGCATCAACCGTCCCAGAATAGGGACAGCGATCCCATAGAGGTTATTAAACCCTAAAGCTAACCTGGTCAGGGATTTACTGCAGAGACAGAGACATCCCATTTAACCAGACCTTAAACCCTAACACTAAAGCTAACCTGGTTAGGGACTGGGATTTACTGCAGAGACAGAGACATCCCATTTAACCAGACCTTAAACCCTAACACTAAAGCTAACCTGGTTAGGGACTGGGATTTACTGCAGACACATCACATTAAACCAGAACTTAAACCCTAACACTAAAGGTAACCTGGTTAGGGACTGGGATTTACTGCAGAGACAGAGACATCACATTAAACCAGACCTTAAACCCTAACACTAAAGCTAACCTGGTCAGGGACTGGGATTTACTGCAGAGATAGAGACATCACATTAAACCAGACCTTAAACCCTAACCCTAAAGCTAACCTGGTCAGGGACTGGGATTTACTGCAGAGACAGAGACATCACATTAAACCAGACCTTAAACCCTAACCTTGAAGCTAACCTGGTCAGGGACTTACCGCAGAGACAGAGACATCCCATTTAACCTGACCTTAAACCCTAACCCTAAAGTTAACCTGGTCAGGGACTTACCGCAGAGACAGAGACATCCCATTTAACCTGACCTTAAACCCTAACCCTAAAGCTAACCTGGTTAGGGACTTGGACTTACTAGAACAAACACACACTACATCAGGGTAATGGCTCTGAAAACATTGTCACCATGTCACATTATTTGGTTAATGTAGCTAAAACTCTTACTTCAGCAGTGGATGGCCCTTGGGTGCTGGCTGTTCTTCAACCGGAGGCTGAGCTTCAGCTGATTCAGGGGCTGGGGCTGAGACTGTTAGTGGGGATGAGGCTGAGACTGGGGCTGAGACTGGGGCTGGGGATGAGGCTGAGACTGGAGCTGGGGATGAGGCTGAGACTGGAGCTGGGGATGAGGCTGAGACTGGAGCTGGGGTTGAGGCTGAGACTGGAGCTGGGGATGAGGCTGAGACTGGAGCTGGGGATGAGGCTGAGACTGGGGATGAGGCTGGGGATGGGAATGAGGCTGAAACTGAGGCTGGAGTAGGCTCTGGAGCTGGCTCAGGGGCCGTGGCAGTGCCAGTGGAGGACATGGGCATCAGAATAGGGGTGGGGTCTGGGTGAAAGTCTGGGGAAAGGACCGTTGGTGGCTGAGCTTTAACTGGAGACTTGGGCAAGAAAGGGGACTGCACCCTCCCAGGGGATCTCTTTGGGGACAGGGACTGGCCTGGCGCTCTGGATGGGGACACAGAATCAGGATTGGGCTTCGGGCCAAGGGGTGGAAGGGGGGTCTGGGGTTTGGGCTGGATCAGGGGCTTGGAGTTGCGGCGTACAGGAGGTATAGGCTTGGGTGGAAGGGGCTTGGGAGGCAGAGGGGGCAGCTCTGCTGACTTCCCTGGGGCAGGGGCTGCTAATGGAGACACCTGAGGCTGGGGCTTGGGCTGCTGTGTAGTGGGGGTAGGGGATGGAACTGGGGGTGAGACAGGAGCAGGGGTTGGGGATAGGGCTGGGAGTAAGGCAGGTGCTAGGCTGGAGGTTGGAACTGAGACAGGGGCAGCAGCTGGGGCTGGGGGTGAGACAGGGGCAGGGACTGAGACAGTGGCCAGGATTGGGGATAGGACTGGGGCTGAGACATGGGTTGGGGCTGGAGCTGGGGCTGGGGGTGAGACAGGAGCAGGGACTGAGACAGTGGCCAGGGTTGGGGATAGGACTGGGGCTGAGACATGGGCTGGGGCAAGGACTGGAGCTGGGGCTGGAGCAGGCTTTTGCACCGGGGAAGAGATAGGCTTTGGTACTTGAGCAGAGGTCGTCTTTACCACCGCAGGAGGGGGTGGCTTTGGTGGAGGGGAAGAGGATTGCTTTTGCACTGGGGCAGGGGCTGGCCTAGAGACTGGAGCAAAGTATGGTTTTGCCACTGGAGTGGAGGCTTGCTTTTGAATGGGGATGGTGGCCGCTCTTGAAACCAGAGGGGGGGTGGGCTTTGGCGGAGGGGACACCTTGGGGGCTAACTCTGCTGGAGGCTCCACACTCTGTGGTTGAGAGAGCTGGGCCTGCACTGCACCCCCTAAAGGTAGGACACAGAACAATATCATGTTATAATACATACTGGAAAATACAATACAAAACACAAAATAAAGAAAAACCCTGACAAAAACAAAACATCTTTTGTTTAAAATCTTTGTCAATCAAGTGTATAGAGACAGACATGCAGACAGAAAGGCAGACAGGCAGACAGACAGTTAGACATCACCAATCTCAGCAAGGGAATAGAGTCAATGTGTTGGAGGGTTAAGAGTGTTAGAGAATGAAGATTGTGGTGTGGCCAGCAGGGGAGCCTGCAGGTTGTGGTGTGGCCAGCAGGGGGTTCAACATAACAGGAGGATTGCCTAGATCAACATGGTGGAAACATGCTCAACCAGATCAACATGGGGGTTAGCCTGCCCTATGGGATCAATAATCTTATCTTCATCAATGTATGTCATGAACATCCCAATGTTTGCTTGTGACTCAAATAAGACCTAAAGACATAATTAAAACATAATTTACACCAACATATGCATGAAAATACATAATGTGTTTTTATGCTGGGAGATGTGGGATAATGTGTTGAATATCGTATATGTAGCATTCCAGTTCTATATGTTGTATTCTATGTAGTTCTATATGTGGTAGATTATATCTTTATACATTCTATATGTAGTATTCTCATATAGAAAGTATTGCAGCTCCAGGGTACTGAAGTGGATGCTAGCGTCAACTGGAAGCCAGTGGAGTGTGCGAGGAGCGGGGTGACATGGGAGAACTTGGGGAGGTTGAACACACATACCGTAATATTCAAACTTATGTCTGTAATGTATAAATACAAGCAGAGTATCAAACTATAATTCATCTGACAAACTGACTAATCAACTGAGATGAAGGACCAGAGTATAATATATGATCTACATTACTGCACTATGTATTACTGTACTATGCATTACTCTACTATGCATTACTGTACTATGTGTTACTGTACTATGCATTACTCTACTATGTATTACTGTACTATGCATTACTGTACTATGCATTACTGTACTATGTATTATTGTATTATGTAAAAAAGGTGATGGGATATCAGTCCTTGCCTGAAACAGGTAACCCTCATTTAGTCTTGTATTAATCCACATCTTTGTTCAAGGCATAGATTAAGTGGCACAGTTCTAAGCAATCTTGTATCTACATCATTTCAAACCAACCCTATGGCTATTTCATATAGAGTGTTAACTACTGATCATAGAAGTTAGAGACTCCATCTGATCTGAAATTCTGCATCTGTGTTCTTGAACTGATTTCAGAAGTTTGATTTAAAAAATGGATCTCATTGTAATTCTGGCTTCTCAAACTAACTCAGCCATTTTGATAATTACTGAGACTTGGTTAAAAAAAGTCTGTGCCAGACTTCTGTGTGTCTGAATGGATAACAGGTTTATAGATCTGGCAACGGTGGGGGAGGTGGGGGTGTCACCATATTCATAATGAATAACTTGAATGTTGCTGTTTGAGTTACCACCTCTGTCCCAAGCAATTTGAATGTCTGGTCCTAAATATGGTCCTTAGTAATAATGCCCAACTAACGTTAGTGGGAGTTTATCACCCTCCCTAGGCCATCCCAATTCCTCTTAGCAAATTGTCTGACTTGCTGTCTAACTATGCTAAATCAGAATAATTAATATTGGGTGATCTTAACCTGGATTGGTTGATGCCAGTATCAGATAGACGGAAAGATATTTGTACTGAGCTAAATTTAACTCCACTGATAACTAAACCAACCTGCCCCAACTTAAAACAGATAACAGATAAAAATACACCTGGGACTGTGAAGCAACGCAAACATATGCAAAGACACATGCATACACACACATGATAAAATACGTACTATACACACACATACACATTAATGTTGTGTTGTAGATATGTTGTAGTAGAGTAGGGGCATGAGGGCACACATCTAATGTGTTGTGGAATCTGTTGTGAATGTATTGTAATGTTTTTAAATTGTATAACTGCCTTAATTTTGCTGGACCCCTGGAAGAGCCTTGGCAGGAACTAATGGGAATCCGTAATAAACTCCAGGAAGAGTAGCTGCTGCTTTGGCAGGAACTAATGGGGATGCATAATAAACCCCAGGAAGAGTAGCTGCTGCCTTGGCAGAAACTAATGGGGATCCATAATAAACCCCAAGAAGAGTAGCTGCTGCCTTGACAGGAACTAATGGGGTTTCATAATAAACCCCAGGAAGAGTAGCTGCTGCCTAGGCAGGAACTAATGGGGATGCATAATAAACCCCAGGAAGAGTAGCTGCTGCCTTGACATGAACTAATGGGGATCCCATAATATACCCCAGGAAGAGTAGCTGCTGCCTTGGCAGGAACTAATGGGGATCCATAATAAACCCCAGGAATAGTATCTGCTGCCTTGGCAGGAACTAATGGGGATCCATAATAAACCCCAGGAAGAGTAGCTGCTGCCTTGGCAGGAAGTAATGGGGATCCATAATAAACCCCAGGAAGAGTAGCTGCTGCCTTGGCAGGAACTAATGGGGATCCATAATAAACCCCAGGAAGAATAGCTGCTGCCTTGGCAGGAAGTAATGGGGATCCATAATAAACCCCAGGAAGAGTAGCTGCTGCCTTGGCAGGAACTAATGGGGATCCATAATAAACCCCAGGAAGAATAGCTGCTGCCTTGGCAGGAAGTAATGGGGATCCATAATAAACCCCAGGAAGAGTAGCTGCTGCCTTGGCAGGAACTAATGGGGATCCATAATAAACCCCAGGAAGAATAGCTGCTGCCTTGGCAGGAAGTAATGGGGATCCATAATAAACCCCAGGAAGAGTAGCTGCTGCCTTGGCAGGAACTAATGGGGATCCATAATAAACCCCAGGAAGAGTAGCTGCTGCCTTGGCAGGAACTAATGGGGATCCATAATAAACCCCAGGAAAAATAGCTGCTGCCTTGGCAGGAAGTAATGGGGATCCATAATAAACCCCAGGAAGAGTAGCTGCTGCCTTGGCAGGAACTAATGGGGATCCATAATAAACCCCAGGAAGAGTAGCTGCTGCCTTGGCAGGAAGTAATGGGGATCCATAATAAACCCCAGGAAGAGTAGCTGCTGCCTTGGCAGGAACTAATGGGGATCCATAATAAACCCCAGGAAGAATAGCTGCTGCCTTGGCAGGAAGTAATGGGGATCCATAATAAACCCCAGGAAGAGTAGCTGCTGCCTTGGCAGGAACTAATGGGGATCCATAATAAACCCCAGGAAGAGTAGCTGCTGCCTTGACATGAAATAATGGGGATCCATAATAAACCCCAGGAAGAGTAGCTGCTGCCTTGGCAGGAACTAATGGGGATCCATAATAAACCCCAGGAAGAGTAGCTGCTGCCTTGACATGAAATAATGGGGATCCATAATAAACCCCAGGAAGAGTAGCTGCTGCCTTGACATGAAATAATGGGGATCCTTAATAAACCCCAAGAAGAGTAGCTGCTGCCTTGGCAGGAACTAATGGGGATCCATAATAAACCCCAAGAAGAGTAGCTGCTGCCTTGGCAGGAACTAATGGGGATCCATAATAAATACAAATAGAAAACACCCTGAAAAGTCTACTCTTTTGGATACCATTTTGACATCACAAGTACAGTATACAGCCAATGGAATCAGTGACCATTGTCCCATTTCCTGCGTTAGAGATACGCATTATTATAAAGAGACATTTTAGAACTCAATTAGCAAAATGTCCTGGTTGACCTGGGGAGGGCATGTCTTCTATCTCTGATTCAGATCCTTAAATGTTTTAACTCTCTGTTTAACTCTGTTGTAGATAAGCATGATCCATATACTGTAAGAGATTAAGGGTAAAGGACAGATCTAACCCATGGTTCACGTATGAATTGTCTGAAAGATTTCCTGTAAGAAACTTAGCTTAGCTAAGGCTAGATTGACTGATTGAATTGTGTATCTGAGAGTGGTGGAAATCCAGTTCAATTCCTGAAAGTGGTCAAATCTTTGCTAAAAAATCTCCAGCCCCCCATTGCCCCAGCGGCTTATGACAGCTTCCAGTCCCACAACAGACAAAGATTACATTTGTGGTATTTTTGATAACCATTTTTCCTCAGCTGGCCATCTGTTTGAAAGAATGGTTTCTGAAAATACCACTAGGAAGTACTTTATTAACCTCAAAAAAGATAGCGGAGAATAATGCCCCTCCACTCACTCACTTCAATTATGTATTAAGTGCCTTGCAAAAAAGTTATGCAAAGATATCCACCCGGAGCTGATTTGCTTGATCTATTTCTACTGCAGCTTTCTGCCTCCTCATTGTATAACCTTTTTTATTTAATAATTGCTTCTGATGCTGTCCATGATCTGGAAGTTGGAACATATCCTCCCCTTTACAAAGTGGGGTCCATCTGACCTAGATAGCTACCATCCGATTTCTAAACTATCATTCCTTGCAAAAATATTAGAAACACTGGCAAACTCTCAGCTAAGAACTTTTTAAACTTCAAATGATACTCTTAATGTGCACCAGTCTGGTTTTAGACCTGGACATAGCACCGTTTCAGCTGCTATGCTTGTCTTAAATTATGTATTAAATTGCTTAGATCAGAGGAATCACTGTGCTGATTTATAAACCTATCCAAGGCTTTTGATACTGTCGACCATCCCCTACTCATTCAAAGGTTGTCTGAAATGGGCATGGAACAGGTTTCTTGCAAGTGGTTTGGGAACAATCTGTCAGATAAGGCACAATGTGTGCTTTCTAATGGTGCCAAGTGAAGTTACCTCAATATTACTAAAGGTGTCTCACAGGGATCGATTTTGGGACCTGTCCTCTTTACTAATTAGATAAATAATGTTAGTCTATCTGGAAAAACCTGTAACATTCATCTGTATGCAGATTACACTGCTATGTACGTTATTTCCCTTATGGCTGACCAGGCTATGTTGGAGCTGAAATCTGATTTTGTTGCCCTGCAGAAAGTCCTGGTTGATTTAAAATTGGTACTTAATGCAGGAAAAACTAAATGTATGTTGTTTTCTAATTCTTAGAGCTGTCCTCCTGGCCAAACTGAGCAATTGGGGGAGAAGGGCCTTGGTCAGGGAGGTGACCAAGAAAGGATGGTCACTCTGATAGAGCTCCAGAGTTCCTCTGTGGAGATGGGAGAACCTTTTAGAAGGACAACCATCTCTGCAGCGCTCCACCAATCAGGCCTTTATGGTAGAGCGGCCAGACGAAAGCCACTCCTCAGTAATAGGCACATGACAGCCAGCTTGGAGTTTGCCAAAAGGCACCTAATGACACTCAGACCATAAGAAACAAGATTCTCTGGTCTGATGAAACCATGGCCTGATGGCCTGAATGCCAAGCGTCAAGTCTGGAGGAAACATGGCACCATCTCTACTGTGAAGCATGCTGTGTTTTTCAGCAGCAGGGACTGGGACACTAGTCAGGATCGAGGCAAAGATGAACGAAGCAAAACCAGAGCGCTCGGGACCTCAGACTGGGGCAAAGGTTCACCTTCCAACAGGACAACAACCCTAAGCGCACAGCCAAGACAACGCAGGAGTGGCTTCGGGACAAGTCTCTGAATGCTTTTGAGTGGCCCAGCCAGATCCCGGGCTTGATCGAACATCTCTGGAGAGACCTGAAAATAGCTGTGCAGCGACACTCCTTCCAACCTGACAGAGCTTGAGAGGATCTGCAGAGAAGAATGGGAGAAACTCCCCAAATACAGGTGTGCCAAGCTTGTAGCGTCATACCCAAGAAGACTTGAGACTGTGATCTCTGCCAAAGGTGCTTCAACAAAGTATTGAGTAAAGGGTCTGAATACTTATGTAAATGTGATATTACATTTTTTATATTTTTAATACATTTGCAAAAAAAAATGTAACGTTTTTGTTTTGTCATATTGGGGTATTTATTCCGTTTTAGAATAAGGATGTAACGTGAAAAAATTTGGAAAAGGTCAAGGGGTCTAAATACTTTCTGAATGCCCTGTAGCCTGCTGGCCTTACCGGGTGGATAGGAACATTTGCCCTGTAGACCAATGAAAGACTAGCCTGCTGGCCTTACCGGGTGGATAGGAACATTTGCCCTGTAGACCAATGAAAGACTAGCCTGCTGGCCTTACCGGGTGGATAGGAACATTTGCCCTGTAGACCAAAGAAAGACTACCCTGCTGGCCTTACCGGGTGGATAGGAACATTTGCCCTGTAGACCACTGAAAGACTAGCCTGCTGGCCTTACCGGGTGGATAGGAACATTTGCCCTGTAGACCACTGAAAGACTAGCCTGCTGGCCTTACCGGGTGGATAGGAACATTTGCCCTGTAGACCAAAGAAAGACTAGCCTGCTGGCCTTACCGGGTGGATAGGAACATTTGCCCTGTAGACCAATGAAAGACTAGCCTGCTGGCCTTACCGGGTGGATAGGAACATTTGCCCGAGCTGTTTAGGAGGTATATCACACCTGGCACAAATGATTGTATAGTTCTGTTTTTCATGCTGTGTGGTGCCCCATACCTGCACCCAGAGGGAATAGTTCAAAGTCTGGGTACGGGGGTGGCTTGGGTCTAAAAGGATTTTGTGAGCTTTGCTGAGGGCCCTAACTTTAAAGATCTCATCCAGGCCTGTCTGTTTGACTCCAAGTACCTTGGGGAGGGACCTTAAAGATCTCATCCAGGCCTGTCTGTTTGACTCCAAGTACCTTGCTTGCTGTGGTGATAATCCTTCTCAGCATATTTCTCTGGCTGACAGTGGCATTGCCAAACCAACAAACAATACAACAAGTTAAAATACTCTCAATTAAAGATTTGTAAAACAGAGTCAGTACAGTCCAGTCTACATTAAAAGATCCCAGCTTTTTGAGAAAGTACAGTGTCTGTTGGCTCTTTTTGTAGATCAGGTTTGTACATTTACTCCACTGAAGCTTATTGTCCAAGAGGACACACAGATATTTGTATTCCTCTACAATCTCTATGTTCTGACCTCTGATAGATGTTGCAGAGGTAGATGTTGTACACCTCCTGAAGTCTCTGCACATCTCTTTGGTCTTGTTGGTATTGAGGACCAAGTGTGATTCGTCACACCTCTCTACCTAGTCATTTAGGACCGGGCCAGGATGTTCCTCGTCATCATGCAACAGGCTGATCAAGGCAGTGTCATCAGCCAACTTAACCAGGTGTCTGTCAGGATGGGAACTAGTACAACTATTAGTGTACAAGATGTACAGGAGTGCTGACAAAACACATCCCTGAGGAGAACCTGTGTTGGTGGTGGAGTGGGGACAAAACACATCCCTGAGGAGAACCTGTGTTGGTGGTGGAGTGGGGACAAAACACATCCCTGAGGAGAACCTGTGTTGGTGGTGGAGTGGGGACAAAACACATCCCTGAGGACAGCCTGTGTTGGTGGTGGAGTGGGGACAAAACACATCCCTGAGGACAGCCTGTGTTGGTGGTGGAGTGGGGACAAAACACATCCCTGTGTTGGTGGTGGAGTGGGGACAAAACACATCCCTGAGGACAGCCTGTGTTGGTGGTGGAGTGGGGACAAACATCCCTGAGGACAGCCTGTGTTGGTGGTGGAGTGGGGACAAAACACATCCCTGAGGACAGCCTGTGTTGGTGGTGGAGTGGGGACAAAACACATCCCTGAGGAGAACCTGTGTTGGTGGTGGAGTGGGGACAAAACACATCCCTGAGGAGAACCTGTGTTGGTGGTGGAGTGGGGACAAAACACATCCCTGAGGACAGCCTGTGTTGGTGGTGGAGTGGGGACAAACATCCCTGAGGACAGCCTGTGTTGGTGGTGGAGTGGGGACAAAACACATCCCTGAGGACAGCCTGTGTTGGTGGTGGAGTGGGGACAAACATCCCTGAGGACAGCCTGTGTTGGTGGTGGAGTGGGGAAAAAACACATCCCTGAGGACAGCCTGTGTTGGTGGTGGAGTGGGGACAAAACACATCCCTGTGTTGGTGATGGAGTGGGGACAAAACACATCCCTGAGGACAGCCTGTGTTGGTGGTGGAGTGGGGACAAAACACATCCCTGAGGAGAGCCTGTGTTGGTGGTGGAGTGGGGACAAAACACATTCCTGAGGACAGCCTGTGTTGGTGGTGGAGTGGGGACAAAACACATCCCTGTGTTGGTGGTTTAGTAGGGACAAAACACATCCCTGAGGAGAGCCTGTGTTGGTGGTTTAGTGGGGACAAAACACATCCCTGAGGAGAGCCTGTGTTGGTGGTGGAGTAGGGACAAAACACATCCCTGAGGAGAGCCTGTGTTGGTGGTGGAGTAGGGACAAAACACATCCCTGAGGAGAGCCTGTGTTGGTGGTGGAGTGGGGACAAAACACATCCCTGAGGACAGCCTGTGTTGGTGGTGCATATGTCTGGCACGTGGGGACATACTTTGACCCGCTGTGACCTCTGGTTCACAAAACCACTCCCCCATCTAAGGAGAAGTCCCGAATGAGTCTCTGTGTCAGAATGTAAGGCTGGATTGTGTTGAAGGCAGAAGAAAAGTCAACAAACAAAACCCTGACATGGGATTTGGCATCCTAGATGTCTGTAGACCATGTTGAGGAGAGGAAGAAAGGCATCATCAACTCCTCTGCTGGGCTGATAGTCAAACTGAAACGGGTCGAGGAACTTCTGGGGGGCTCTGAGGATATGACTTTTCACAATGTTCTCAAAGAATATCATTACTGGGGCGGCAGGTAGCCTAGTGGTTAGAGCGTTGGACTAGTAACCGAAAGGTTGCAAGATTGAATCCCGGAGTTGACAAGGTAAAAATCTACCATTCTGCCCCTGAACAAGGCAGTTAACCCACTGTTCCTAGGCCGTCATTGAAAATAAAAATTGCCTAGTTAAATAAAGGTAAAATAAAACTACTAAGGCTGGACATGGACGTGTTAAAGCCCAGACTGGACATGGACATGTGTTAAAGCCCAGGCTGGACATGGACATGTGTTAAAGCCCAGGCTGGACATGGACATGTGTTAAAGCCCAGGCTGGACATGGACATGTGTTAAAGCCCAGGCTGGACATGGACATGTATTTATTACCAAATAAACAAAAATAAAAAATAAAACAAATTACATAATAAAAATAATGAGTACTTCTACACATTTTTCTTCCCAATTTCACGATATCCAATTGGTAATTACAGTCTTGTTCCATTGCTGCAACTCCCCTACGGACTCAGGAGAGGTGAAGGTCGAGAGCCATGCGTCCTCCGAAACATGATCCCGCCACTACTTCTTTACACACTCCTCACTTAAACCGCAAGCCAGCCGCACCAATGTGTCGCAGGAAACACTGTACACCTGGCGACCGAAGTCAGCTTGCATGTGCCTGGCCCGCCGCAAGGAGTCTCTAGAGCACGACGGGACAAGGACATCCGGGCCGACCAAACCATTGCCTAACCAGGACGACACTGGGCCAATTGTGCGCCGCCTCATGGGTCTCCCGGTCATGGCCAGCTGTGAAACAGCCTGGGATCGAACCCGGGTCTATAGTGACGCCTCAAGCACTGCGATGCAGTGCCTTTGACCGCTGCGCCACTCGGGAGGCCAGCCTGAGATTTCTAACTGGCCAATCACTTGGCCTGAACCTGAGTGGTTTCTACGGCAACACCATTACGGTCTAGGATGTAATGTAAACAACCTTGAGATTGGCGCCACTGTCCGGGGTTCTTGGTTGGCTCTGCCACTTCCTTCTGAAACAGACAGAGACATGGACAGACATCATGACAGGTAGCGCGGGTATAGTTACATGGTGGAATAGGTCAGGTATCAGCAACATAAGCAGAAGTACAAGACAGGTCTGTGACAGCTGTAACATATAGTTAACATTGATTACATTTTTTATGGATTTCTAAGACACTTTTAATAAAACTGGGGTCCACTTGATCTCCATCAGAACTTAATGAGCACAACAGTATTATTTTTAGCTAAAGTGTAAGCAATTTCTCATTGCTTTCACACACAATGCAAACGCTAAGCACATTTTTGCAAAACAGTAAACACTCCAAAAAACGCAAAAGCTGATACAAATTACTCCCATGAATGTAAAGCTCTTCTGCACGTGTGCAAAACTTCTTTGCACAATTGTTCAATCAGTCCTTATTTATGCATAAAAGAGGTCACCTCTAAATAGCTTTTTGCAAGAATGGACCAAGTAAGAGGCCAAGGGCAAGGACAAAGGAGAGGTAGAGGGGCCCATAGACGAAGATAGTTCAGCTCTAAGTTCAAATGGAAAAAAATAAAGAAAAGCCTTTTGTTTCTGGATATTCATGCTCTTTAGTGGCATTCTTTCTGCATTGGTCATCTTCGGTCAAATCATTTTAGGAAAAAATAATATAGCCCATGCTGTGATAATATTTTTACTGTCTATTATTGGGCATACTATAATTATATACTAAGCTATATAGAATTGTTTTAAGAAGGTCATACCAAGGATAATTTAGCTGTTTGATTTTGAATTAAAACCCTGTGAAGTATAAATATATATATATACAGTACCAGTCAAAGGTTTTCTTAATTTTTTACATTGTAGAATAATATTGAAGACATCAAAACTATGAAATAACACATATGGAATCATGTAGTTAACAAAAAAAGTGTTAAACAAATCAAAATATATTTTATATTTGAGATTCTTCGAAGTAGACACCCTTTGCCTTGATGACAGCTTTGCACATTCTTGACATTTTCTCAACCAGCTTCATGAGATAGTCACCTGGAATACATTTCAATTAACATGTGTGTCTTGTTATAAGTTAATTTGTGGAATTTCTATCCTTCTTAAATACGTTTGAGTCAATCAGTTGTGTTGTGCCAAGGTTGGGGTGGTATACCAGAAGATAGCCTTATTTGGTAAAAGACCAAGTCCATATTATGGCAAGAACAGCTCAAATAACCAAAGAGAAACAGTCCATCATTACTTTAAGACATGAATGTCAGTCAATCTGGAACATTTCAAGAACTTTTAAAGTTTCAAGTGCAGTCGCAAAAACAATCAAGCGCTATGATGAAACTGGCTCTCATGAGGCCCGCCACAGGAAAGGAAGACCCAGTTACCTCGGCTGCAGAGAACAAGTTCATTACAGTTACCAGCCTCAGAAATTGCAGCCCAAATAAATGCTTGTAACAGACACATCTCAAACTCTCAAGAAACATAAGCAATGGACATTAGACCGGTGGAAATCTGTCCTATGGTCTGATGAGCCCAAATTTGAGATTTTTGGTTCCAACCACCATGTCATTGTGAGACGCAGAGTAGGTGAACGGATGATCTCTGCATGTGTGGTTCCCACCGTGAAGCATGGAGGAGGAGGTGTGATTGTGTGGGGATTCTTTGCTGGTGACACTGTCTGTGATTTATTTAGAATTTAAAGCACACTTAACCAGCATGGCTACCACAGCATTCTGCAGCGATACGGTATCCCATCTGGTTTATGCTATCATTTGTTTTTCAACAGGACAATGACACAACACACCTTCAGGCTGTGTAAGGGCTATTTGACCAAGAAAGAGAGTAATGGAGTGCTGCATCAGATGACCTGGCCTCCACAATCACCCGACATCAACCCAATTGAGATGGTCTGGGATTAGTTGGACCGCAGAGTGAAGGAAAAGCAGCCAACAAGTGCTCAGCACTTGTGTGAACTCCTTCAATACTGTAGGAAAATCATTCCAGGTGAAGCTGGTTGAGAGAAGGCCACGAGTGTGCAAAGCTGTCATCAAGGGTTTACTACTATTTTGGTTACTACATGATTCCATATGTGTTATTTCATAGTTTTGATGTCTTCACAATTATTCTACAATGTAGAAAATAGTACAAATAAAGAAAAACCCTTGAATGAGTAGGTGTGTCCAAACTTTTGACTGGTACTATATATATTTGATGAAAACATTTTTGGGGCCTTACTGCTATTAGCCCATACAAACACAGAGAATAACTTATATTCACTACATGGAACAACAGATAGTCCCCCCAAATATTTAAAGGAGGTTTGTTCTGAAGTGTCTTTCCTGTGTCTGAGAGATATAAGAAAGATCAAGAAACATTTGTTCATTTTTTTTTTACATGTATTTAAGCCCCATATTTTTGGCACTAAATAGTCTCCATGTACAGTGCCTTCGGAAAGTATTTAGACCCCTTAACTTTTTCCAAATTTTGTTACTTTACAACCTTATTCTAAAATGGATTAAATAAAAAAAAATCCTCAGCAATCTACACACAATGCCAGAAAAGGACAAAGCGAAAACAGGTTTCTAGAAATTTTGGCAAATGTATTAAATAAAAAAAAACTAAAATACCTTATTTACGTATGTATTCAGACCCTTGAGAATCAACTTCATTATAGGGTATTGTGTGTAGATTGATGAGGGGAAAAAACAATTTAATCAATTTTAGAATAAGGCTCTAACGTAACAAAACGTGGAAAAAGTCAAGGGGTCTGAATTAAAAAAATAATTTTATTCAACTGGTACTGAGGGACCTTCAGATGAGTGTTGTGAGGCCTGTGGGCATACTAGAGCACAACAACCGACACATGTTTGTGGGAGTCTCACATTTCCACAGAGGGAAAAGCCCAAACTGGTGTAGCCCAAACTGGTGTAGCCCAAACTGTTCATACGCTACAGACAGAAGTTGGCAGATCGGCTGTACCAACTTCACACGCTTGTGGGGGTCTTATAGCAAAATGTAGGCCAAACCATTCAGACGATTTTGTGGGATGTCTCATGGTCTGACGAACACAACTTTCACAGCGGAAGTGCAACATCGGCAGATGCGGTGGATTGAGACACTTCCAAAAAAAAAAACAGATATCTCTAGCTTAAACTGACAGATTTGTATGGGAATTGTTGTATTATGCTAATTAGATTTTTGCAGGAGCCCAGACATCGACTATAGGGGTTTAATGCATTTTGCAAATTAAGTGGGTTCTTTTGGCCGTCGTGTTTCAGTTTGGGGCTGCGTGTTAATGGTTTTGAAAAAGGGAATTCTGATTGGACAAATGTGCTCAAGAAATTGAGAAAAACATATAAGGCTGTTGACAAATAAAGACAAACATGACAGAATGTACAGTGAGGAAGGACTGATAATGAGTCTCCCCTCCAGGGAGCGTCGTGAGCAAAGACAAACTGTTCTGAAAAAAACATGACAGAAAAGATCAAACTTCATCTGCATTTCACTCCTCACATCTTCAACCTGCACCTCAGATATAGTGTCTATTGAGGGATGCAGATGCACAGTAGTCATAGCTTCCTTACCGGTCTCTGGACAGAACAGTGGTAGCTTCCTTACCGGTCTCTGGACAGGACAGTAATAGCTTCCTTACCGGTCTCTGGACAGAACAGTGGTAGCTTCCTTACCGGTCTCTGGACAGAACAGTGGTAGCTTCCTTACCGGTCTCTGGACAGAACAGTAATAGCTTCCTTACCGATCTCTGGACAGAACAGTGATAGCTTCCTTACCGGTCTCTGGACAGGACAGTAATAGCTTCCTTACCGGTCTCTGGACAGAACAGTGGTAGCTTCCTTACCGGTCTCTGGACAGAACAGTGATAGCTTCCTTACCGGTCTCTGGACGGGACAGTAATAGCTTCCTTACCGGTCTCTGGACAGAACAGTGGTAGCTTCCTTACCGGTCTCTGGACAGGACAGTGATAGCTTCCTTACCGGTCTCTGGACAGGACAGTAATAGCTTCCTTACCGGTCTCTGGACAGAACAGTGGTAGCTTCCTTACCGGTCTCTGGACAGGACAGCTTCCTTACCGGTCTCTGGACAGGACAGTGATAGCTTCCTTACCGGTCTCTGGACAGAACAGTGGTAGCTTCCTTACCGGTCTCTGGACAGGACAGTGATAGCTTCCTTCCCGGTCTCTGGACAGAACAGTGATAGCTTCCTTACTGGTCTCTAGACAGGACAGTGATAGCTTCCTTACCGGTCTCTAGACAGAACAGTGGTAGCTTCCTTACCGGTCTCTGGACAGAACAGTGATAGCTTCCTTACCGGTCTCTGGACAGGACAGTGATAGCTTCCTTACCGGTCTCTGGACAGGACAGTGATAGCTTCCTTACCGGTTTCTGGACAGGACAGTGATAGCTTCCTTACCGGTCTCTAGACAGAACAGTGATAGCTTCCTTACCGGTCTCTAGACAGGACAGTGATAGCTTCCTTACGGGTCTCTAGACAGGACAGTGATAGCTTCCTTACCGGTTTCTGGACAGGACAGTGATAGCTTCCTTCCCGGTCTCTGGACAGAACAGTGATAGCTTCCTTACTGGTCTCTAGACAGGACAGTGATAGCTTCCTTACTGGTCTCTAGACAGGACAGTGATAGCTTCCTTACTGGTCTCTAGACAGGACAGTGATAGCTTCCTTACCGGTCTCTGGACAGGACAGTGATAGCTTCCTTACCGGTCTCTGGACAGGACAGTGATAGCTTCCTTACCGGTCTCTAGACAGGACAGTGATAGCTTCCATACTGGTCTCTGGACAGGAGGGTGATAGCTACCTTCTCGGTCTCTGGACAGGAAAGTGTTAGCTTCCTTACCAGTCTATGGACAGGACAGTGATAGCTTCCTTCCCGGTCTCTGGACAGAAAAGTGATAGCTTCCTTACTGGTCTCTGGACAGGACAGTGATAGCTTCCTTACTGGTCTCTGGACAGGACAGTGATAGCTTCCTTACCAGTCTCTGGACAGGAGAGCGAGCGGCCGTCCTTGGCTGAGCCTGGTTCATCTTAGTCAGCACCAGATCAGAGATGAGCTGTCTGTCCTCTGCCTGGTGCTCTCCGATCAGCTGCATGGAGGAACCCACAACCTGACAACCCAAAGGCACAGTATACAGCAGTTAGAATTACAACCAACCTGGCAACCCAAAGACACAGTATACATTAATTAGAACTAGAACCAACCTAGCAAACAAAATAAACAGTAAATGGAGTCCGGTATGGTGTCCGGCAGAGTCAATAGTGGGGGTACTATGGAGTCTGGCAAAATAAATAGTGGGGTTACTATGGAGTCCGGCAAAATAAATAGTGGGGGTACTATGGAGTCCGGCAAAATAAATAGTGGGGGTACTATGGAGTCTGGCAAAATAAATAGTGGGGGTACTATGGAGTCCGGCAAAATAAATAGTGGGGTTACTATGGAGTCTGGCAAAATAAATAGTGGGGGTACTATGGAGTCTGGCAAAATAAATAGTGGGGGTACTATGGAGTCTGGCAAAATAAATAGTGGGGTTACTATGGAGTCCAGCAAAATAAATAGTGGGGGTACTATGGAGTCTGGCAAAATAAATAGTGGGGTACTATGGAGTCTGGCAAAATAAATAGTGGGGGTACTATGGAGTCCGGCAAAATAAATAGTGGGGGTACTATGGAGTCTGGCAAAATAAATAGTGGGGTACTATGGAGTCTGGCAAAATAAATAGTGGGGGTACTATGGAGTCCGGCAAAATAAATAGTGGGGGTACTATGGAGTCCGGCAAAATAAATAGTGGGGGTACTATGGAGCCAAGCAAAATAAATAGTGGGGGTACTATGGAGTCCGGCAAAATAAATAGTGGGGGTACTATGGAGCCAAGCAAAATAAATAGTGGGGGTACTATGGAGTCCAGCAAAATGAATAGTGGGTATATGCTGTACTGGTAAAATACAGTGGGGAGAACAAGTATTTGATAACCTGCAAAATCGGCAGTGTTTCCCACTTACAAAGCATGTAGAAGTCTGTAATTTTTATCATAGGTACTCTTCAACTGTGAGTGACGGAATCTAAAACAAAAATCCAGAAAATCACATTGTATGATTTTTAAGTAATTCATTTGCATTTCATTGCATGACATAAGTATTTGATACATCAGAAAAGCAGAACTTAATATTTGATACAGAAACCTTTGTTTGCAATAACAGAGATCATACGTTTCCTGTAGTTCTTGACCAGGTTTGCACACACTGCAGCAGGGATTTTGGCCCACTCCTCCATACAGACCTTCTCCAGATCCTTCAGGTTTTGGGTCTGTCGCTGGGCAATACGGACTTTCAGCTCCATCCAAAGATTTTCTATTGGGTTCAGGTCTGGAGATTGGCTAGGCCACTCCAGGACCTTGAGATGCTTCTTACGGAGCCACTCCTTAGTTGCCCTGGCTGTGTGTTTCGGGTCGTTGTCATGCTGGAAGACCCAGCCATGACCCATCTTCAATGGTCTTACTGAGGGAAGGAGGTTGTTGGCCAAGATCTCGCGATACATGGCCCCATCCATCCTCCCCTCAATACGGTGCAGTCGTCCTGTCCCCTTTGCAGAAAAGCATCCACAAAGAATGATGTTTCCACCTCCATGCTTCACGGTTGGGATGGTGTTCTTGGGGTTGTACTCATCCTTCTTCTTCCTCCAAACACGGCGAGTGGAGTTTAGACCAAAAAGCTATATTTTTGTCTCATCAGACCACATGACCTTCTCCCATTCCTCCTCTGGATCATCCAGATGGTCATTGGCAAACTTCAGACGGGCCTGGACATGCACTGGCTTGAGCAGGGGGACCTTGTGTGCGCTGCAGGATTTTAATCCATGACGGCGTAGTGTGTTACTAATGGTTTTCTTTGAGACTGTGGTCCCAGCTCTCTTCAGGTCATTGACCAGGTCCTGCCGTGTAGTTCTGGGCTGATCACTCACCTTCCTCAAGATCATTGATGCCCCACGAGGTGAGATTTTGCATGGTGCCCCAGACCGAGGGAGATTGACCGTCATCTTGAACTTCTTGCATATTCTAATAATTGCGCCAACAGTTGTTGCCTTCTCACCAAGCTGCTTGCCTATTGTCCTGTAGCCCATCCCAGCCTTGTACAGGTCTACAATTTCATCCCTGATGTCCTTACACAGCTCTCTGGTCTTGGCCATTGTGGAGAGGTTGGAGTCTGTTTGATTGAGTGTGTGGACAGGTGTCTTTTATGCAGGTAATGAGTTCAAACTGGTGCAGTTAATACAGGTAATGAGTGGAGAACAGGAGGGCTTCTTAAAGAAAAACTAACAGGTCTGGTTGGTAGGTGATCAAATACTTATGTCATGCAATAAAATGCAAATTAATTATTTAAAAATTATACAATGTGATTTTCTGGATTTTTGTTTTACAGACCTCTACATGCTTTGTAAGTAGGAAAACCTGCAAAATCGGCAGTGTATCAAATACTTCTTCTCCCCACTGTATGAGCCTATGACAATTACGAGACAGAGGAGCAAGCAGACAATAGTGGAAGCATCAATTCATTCTACAGGCTTAAGCCTAATGACAATTGCAGAATGTCATTACAATACACTAGGTGTTTTACAACAGATGTCTCTTTCCATTCATCCAATTGCGGGTTCACAGTACACTGTTGGAGTTTGGATGCTGCCATGGTGAGGGAACGGGTAGCCTAGGACTACAGAAGCACCTTTTTTGTGATTGTTTGACAATTAGATGTAAACATCATGACAGGTTGTGTTTATGCCACATTAAAAGGCATAGTCCATAAGGCTATGGGAAGCTAAGCTTTCCCTAAAGTAAATTGAATGAAATTGCCAAAATGATATAGCCTACTTAGCTTACTCCTGTCTATACAGAAATAAATACACATTTTCAAAATAGGCTGCTACACCAGAAAGCATGATTTGGCCACAGAGGATCATTAGCTTCTTTTATTTATTTATTTGCTGTGGATTGTTTTAAATCGCATAGCCTACAGTCATAAGGGCCCGCAGTTTGGGAAGCATGTGCAGCAAATACCAAATAGATGATCTTTGAGTTACGACTGTCAGTGAAAAGAAGAGAGACCCAGCCAGGGATATCAGTTTAGTTAACTTAATTGAACAAACAGTATCCTATATTATTGGCACCAGCAGAGAACATCGGCCATTGTCACGTCCTGGCCTGGGATATTTTTGTGTTTTGGTTAGGAGGGGTTTTATGTTCTAGGGGTTGTATTTCTATGTTGGGTTGATGGTTCCCATGTATGTATGTGTGTGTGTGTGTGTTGCAGTATGTACACTGGAACCCTCGCTGCATCTTGGTCCGCTCTATACGAAGATCGTGACAGCCATATCCCCGGTGAGTGAGCATATTCACTGTCTTTCTTATTAGATTAGATTCAACTTTATTGTCATTGTACAAGTACAGTACAATGACATGCAGTTGGCCAGAAGTGCAAATAAGAGTGCATAAAAATTACAAGTAAAACAATTAAGTACAA
The DNA here is from genome assembly GCA_030435695.1 of Brachymystax lenok tsinlingensis. Taxonomy (NCBI): domain Eukaryota; kingdom Metazoa; phylum Chordata; class Actinopteri; order Salmoniformes; family Salmonidae; genus Brachymystax; species Brachymystax lenok. The sequence goes on from CM059797.1 coordinate 1,261,562, forward strand.
TGTATGTTATTAAGTGGGATGTATAAATGTGCAATGACGGCAAATGGCAAATACAAATGACAGTGTGCAACGATGGAAAATTGAAAGTGCAAGGAGGCATGCAACTAAAATGCAGGGATAGCAGCAATGAGGTTACCGAGGTAGACATGTTGTCACGCCCTGGCCATAGAGAGCCCTCTGGGTTTATCTATGGTGTGTTGGGTCAGGGCGTGACTAGGTTATCTAGGGAACTCTATGTTTGAGTTTGAGTTGGTTCCCAATTAGAGGCAGCTGGTTGTCGTTGCCTCTAATTGGGAATCCTATTTAAGTTGGTTCCCTTCCCCACCTGCCTGGTGGGTTATTGTTTGTTTTTGAATGTGTTTAGTTAGTGCCAGTGTATGCTACACACAGTTAGTGCCAATCGTTGTTCGTTCTTTGTTTGTTTCTTGCATTTGTAAGTTTCACTTCGTTAATTAAACATGTGGAACTACACCCGCGCTGCACTTTGGTCCAATCCTTCCAGCGATCGTGACATGTACTGTGCATGTACAACTGAATACTGTCCTTAATCAGACTTTGCAAAGCAATGTCAGAGTCCAGTAGTACCGTGTAGAGTGCAAAGAGCAGTGCAACAAGGTCCCTGAGAGGCAGTACTAAGCAGTGGGCGGCTGGATATGCTAGTGCCATGTCACAGAGTTCAGCAGGGTTACAGTAGCTGTAAAGAAAATGTTCTTGAGCCTGCTAGTGCGGGAACGTAGAGACCTGTACCGCCTGCCTGATGGTAGGAGGGCAAACAGTTTGTGGCATGGATGTGAAGGGTCCCTGATGATGCCGCGCACCCTACGCAGACAGCGCTTGGAGGTCTACGATGGCAGGGAGCTGGGTACCAGTGATGTGCTGGGTGATTTTCACCACCCGTTGCAGGGTTTTCCGGTCGGCCACGGAGCATCCGCCAAACCACACTGTGGCGCAGTTAGTCAGAATGCTCTCGACCACGCAGCGGTAAAAGTTCACCAGGATCTCAGCCTCCTGCCTTTTTTGACCAGGGTTGAGGTGTTGAGGGTCCATGAGAGGTCATCGGAGATGGAATTTGAAGCTGGGCACACGCTCCACCTCAGTGCCATCAATGAGAACTGGGGCATGGCTGTAGCTTTTAGACTTCCTGTAATCCACAATGAGCTCCTTGGTTTTCTTTGCATTGAGGACCAGGTTGTTGTCAGCGCACCATGCAGCCAGGTGCTTGACATCCTCCCTGTAGGCTGACTCGTCATTGTCACTGATCAGACCTACCACCGTGGTGTCGTCTGCAAACTTGACAATGGTGTTGGAACCGGGGCTCAGCATGCAGCCCTGTGGCACACCGGTGTTCAGGTTCAGGGTTGAGGAGGTGAAGTTGTCTAACCTGACAGACTGGGGTCTGTTGGTTAGGAAGTCCAGAGTCCAGTTACAGAGAGAGGGGCTGATCCCTAGGTCATGGAGTTTGGTGGCCAGCCTAGAGGGAATTACTGTACTGAATGCTGAGCTAAAGTCTATGAACAGCATTTTCACATAGGTGTTGGTTTTGTCGAGGTGGGTCAGGGCAGAGTGTAAATCAAATCAAATTTTATTGGTCACATACACATGGTTAGCAGATGTTAATGCGAGTGTAGCAAAATGCTTGTGCTTCTAGTTCCAACCGTGCAGTAATATCTAACAAGTAATCTAACAATTTCACAACAACTACCTTATACACACAAGTGTAATGGAATGAATAAGAATATGTACATATAAATATATGGATGAGCGATGGCTGAACGGCATAGGCAAGATGCAGTTGTTTGTATAGAGTACAGTATATACATGAGATGAGTAATGTAGGGTATGTAAACATTATATAAAATGGCATTGTTTAAAGTGATATTTGTTACATCCAATTTTTTATTATTTAAAGTGGCTAGAGATTGAGTCTGTATGTTGGCAGCAGCCACTCAATGTTAGTGATGGCTGTTTAACAGTCTGATGGCCTTCAGATAGAAGCTGTTTATCAGTTTCTCGGTCCCAGCTTTGATGAACCTGTACTGACCTTGCCTTCTGGATGATAGCGGGGTGAACAGGCAGTGGCTCGGGGGGCTGTTGTCCTTGATGATCTTTTTGGCCTTCCTGTGCCATCGGGTGGTGTAGGTGTCCTGGAGGGCAGGTAGTTTGCCCCCGATGATGCGTTGTGCAGACCTTACTACCCTCTAGAGAGCCTTACGGTTGTGGTCGGAGCAGTTGCCGTACCAGGCGGTGATACAGCCCGACAGGATGCTCTCGATTGTGCATCTGTAAAAGTTTGAGTGTTTTTGGTGACAAGACACATTTATTTAGCCTCCTGAGATTGAAGAGGCGCTGTTGTGCCTTCTTCACCCTGCTGTCTGTGTGTGTGGACCATTTCAGTTTGTCCGTGATGTGTACACCTTAAAACTTTCCACCTTCTCCACTACTGTCCCGTCGATGTGGATAGGGGGGTGCTCCCTCTGCTGTTTCCTGAAGTCAACAATCTTCTCATTTGTTTTGTTGACGTTGAGTGACAGGTTATTTTCCTGACACCACACTCCGAGGGCCCTCACCTCCTCCCTGTAGAGGTAAGATGGTGTCCTCTGTAGACCTGTTCGGTCGGTAGGCAAACTGGTGGGGATCCAGTGTTGGAGGGAGGCAGAAGTTAAGGTAGGCCAAAACCAGTCTTTCAAAGCACTTCATGATTGTGGGGTTGATTGCAACAGGTCGGAAGTCATTCAGGCTTGATGCCGTCGACTGCTTTGGCACTGGCACAATGGTTGCTGCCTTGAAGCACGTGGACACAACCGCCTGGGCCAGTGACAGGTTGAAAAGGTCAGTGAAGACCTAGGCCAGCTACCCAGCACATGCTCTGAGCACACAACCAGGGACGCCATCAGGACCAGCAACTTTGCGTGCATTCACCCTGCTCAGTGCAGACAATACATCGCCGGATCTGAAAGCAGCGTTGCGTGCCTTTAGCAGTAGTCGGACCTCTCTGTTCATCCAAGGCTTCTGGTTGGGGAAGGTCTTTATTAGTTTATGGGTGGGGACATTGTTGATGCAGATGTTGATGTAATCCAGAACGGAAGAAGCATATGTTTCAATCTCCGTATGGGAGTCAAGGGTGGCCTGAGTGGCAAACAATCTCCAGTCTGTGATGGAAACTGGTGCCCTAGTAATGAGTCTGACCCCTCAGGCCACACTTTGACTCTCCTCACTGATGGTTTCATGCGAGGGGAAAATACTTGGGAAGTAGGAACAGTGAAAGGTGATCAGACTGTCCCAGGTGGGGGAGGGGAATGGCTTTGTAAGCCTCTGGAATGTTTGTATACATGTGGTCTAGTGTATTGTCTCCTCTAGTGGGGCAGGAATTTGGGAAAAACAGTTTTCAGATTTGATTGGTTAAAATCGCATGCAACAATAAAAGCACCATCAGGATGTGCAGTTTGCTGTTTGCTAATAGCAACCTGCAGTTCTTTCATCGCTAGTTTAGCATTAGCATCCGGAAGTATTTACGCTGCAGTAACAACGGACTCCCGAGGCAAGTAGAAAGGCCTGCACCTAAACATCAGGTACTCCAGATTGGTTGAGCAGTGATTCCCGGTTATGTTACTGACTGTACACCATGCTTTGTTTACATAAATGCACAGACCTCCTCTGGTCTTACCAGAGTCCTCTGCCGTACGATCAGCCCTGAAGACGTTGCGCCCCTCTAGCCCAATAGCGCTGTCGGGTATGCTGTTGTTTAGCCACGTTTCCAAGAAAATCAAACCATAATCCTTTTTTGTGAGATGATTCTTCGTCCATTTTGTTCACCAGTGACCAGACGTTAGCGAGGAAAAGGCTAGGTAGTGAAAGCCGATGTGGGGTTAGCTTTTCATTAGCCCGGAGGTCACCCCGCTTTCCTCGCCTTTGTTTACGATCTCGATGCTGCCTCCGGGCACCTCTTCTCGGCGATGTTTCAGTCTTCCGGGAGGTCTTCGTGATCCCCAGTGGAAGTTGTAAGTTATTAAAAACTCTCTTTGTGCATTGTGTTCCAATATCCATGAGTTATTTTCGGCTATATAGAGTGTACGTTAGGCTGTGCTAAACTAATAACTATTAACTAAATAACTACAGTGTGTCAAGAAGCAGTGCGGCTTGGCAGGGTCGTGTTTCAGAGGATACATGGCTCTTGACCTTCGCCTCTACCAAGTCTGTACGGGAGTTGTAGCGATGGGACAAGACTGTAACAAGACTGTAACTACCAATTGGGGAGAAAAAGGGGTAAAAGGTATTGCATACCGTTCAAAAGTTTGGTGGCATTTTTTTGTCCATTAAAATTACATCAAATTGATCAGAAATACAGTGCAGACATTGTTAATGTTGTAAATGACTATTGTAGCTGGAAACTGCAGATTTTTTATGGAATATCTACATAGGCGTACAGAGGCCCATTATCAGCCACCATCACTCCTGTGTTCCAATGGCACGTTGTGTTAGCTAATCCAAGTTTATCATTTTAAAAGGCTAATTGATCATTAGAAAACCCTCTTGCAATTATGTTAGGACAGCTGAAAACTGTTGTTCTGATTAAAGAAGCAATAAAACTGGCCTTCTTTAGACTAGTTGAGTATCTGGAGCATCAGCATTTGTGGGTTCGATTACAGGATCAAAATGGCCAGAAACAAAGAACTTTCTTCTGAGACTGGTCAGTCTATTTTTGTTCTGAGAAATGAAGGCTATTCCATGTGACAAATTGCCAAGAAACTGAAGATCTCATTCAACGCTGTGTACTACTCACTTCACAGACCAGCACAAACTGGCTCTAACAAGAATAGAAAGAGGAGTAGGAGGCCCCGGTGCACAACCATGCAAGAGGACAAGTGCAAGTACATTAGAGTGTCTGGTTTGAGAAATCGACACCTCACAAGTCCTCAACTGGCAGTTTCATTAACTTCTTAGGGAGCGGCAGCTGTGTCGGTTTTGGAGAGTCTGGCGTACCCAAAGTAAAAGGCCTGCCACTCAGGCCCAGAAACTAGGATATGCATATATTGTCTGTGAGTATAACAGAACTGATATAGCAGGCGAAAACCCGAGGAATTTCTGTCCTGGAAGAAGTGTTTTTGACACATTGCCTCATTTTGAACCCCTCCCTATTGAAAACAGCTATATATGGGAGTAAGATTGCAGTACCTATTGCTTCCACTGGATGTCAACAGTCTCTAGACAGTGTTTGGTGATGTTAGGTTGCTCTGGATGGTAATAGAAGAAGAATTTCGAACTAGTCACCAGATGTAAACAGAAGAGGATGTGCGTTCACAGGCTCGCTGTGGTTTTTTCCTTTCCTATCGTCCAGTTTATAATCCGGTTGAAATATTATAGTAAATATACATAAAAGTGTTCCTAAGGATACATTATCAATGATGTTTGATTGTTCTTGGACAAGTGTATAGGTTGAACGAGTTCTCTTCACGGTTCAATGGGTGAGTGGACGCTGTATTTTATGAACATAACACGCCAACCAAACAGATTTATGGATATAATAACTTTTTCTAACAAAAGAACCATTGGATGTCTTCGTTGGACACTTGGGAAGCCCTCAGCAGAAGTTCTTCAAATGGTAAGGGATTTGTTTTCGCTGTGAAATGGGTTTTGTGTGAACCGCGATGGTTTATGAATTTATGCTAATGGTAAATATTGTAGGTGCTATCCTCAAACAATCAAATGTTGTGCTTTCGCCGTAAAGCCTTTTTGAAATCTGACAACGCTGTGATATTGCCAAGAATCAGAGCTTTTGATGACTATGCAACACTTGTATATTGATGAATGTAGTAGTTAAATAATACCCGCAAAACACCAGTCTCAACGTCAACAGTGAAGAGGCGACTCCGGGATGGTTGCCTGCGACTCCAGGATGGTTGCCTACAACCAACCTGGCAACCCATGTGCAACTAATCCGGACGGTTATAAGAATTCCCGCTACGCCCTCCGACAAACAATCAAACAGGCAAAGCATCAATACAGGACCAAGATCGAATCCTAGTATACTGATTCTAACGCTTGTCGGATGTGGCAGGGCTTGAAAATTATCACGGATTACAAAGGGATGCCCAGCCGAGAGCTGCCCTATGACGCGAGCCTGCCAGCAGTGGGATGCAGTGTGGTATGCTGCTTTTGACATACTCTGCTGCTACTGTTTATTATCTATTCTGTTGCCTAGTGACTTTATCCCTACCTATAGTGCATCTACAATTTGTTACATTACAGCCTTATTCTAAAATGGATTAAAAAAAAAATTCCCTTCATCAATCTACACACAATACCCCATAATGACAAAGCAAAAAAAGGTTTTTAGACATTTTTGCAAATGTATTAAAAAAAAAAACAGGAAAAATCACATTTACATAAGTATTCAGACCCTTTACTCAGTACTTTGTTGAAGCACCTTTGGCAGCGATTACAGCCTTGAGTCTTCTTGGGTATGACACTACAAGCTTGGAACACCTGTATTTTGGGAGTTTCTCCCATTCTTCTCTGCAGATCCTCTCACACTCTGTCAGGTTGTATGGAGAGCGTCGCTTCACAGCTATTTTCAGGTCTCTCCAGAGATGTTAGATCGGGTTCAAGTCCGGGCTCTGGCTGGGCAACTCAAGGACATTCAGAGACTTGTCCCGAAGCAACTCCTGCGTTGACTTGGCTGTGTGCTTAGGGTCATTGTCCTGTTGGAAGGTGAACCTTCTCCCCAGTCTGAGGTTCTGAGTGCTCTGGAGCAGGTTTTCATCAGGGATCTCTCTGTACTTTGCTCTGTTCATCTTTCCCTCAATCTTGACTAGTCTCCCAGTCCCTGCCGCTGAAAAACATCCCCACAGCATGATGCTGCCACCACCATGCTTCACCGTAGGGATGGTGCGAGATTTCCTCCAGACGTGACGCTTGGCATTCAGGCCAAATAGTTCAATCTTGGTATCATCAGACCAGAGTATCTTGTTTCTCATGGTCTGAGAGTCCTTTAGGTGCCTTTTGGCAAACTCCAAGCGGGCTGTCATGTGCTTTCTATTGAGGAGTGGCTTCCGTCTGGCCACTCTATCATAAAGGCCTGATTGGTGGAGTTCCTACAGAGATGGTTGTCCTTCTGGAAGGTTCTCCCATCTCCCCAGAGGAACTCTGGAGCTCTGTCAGAGTGACCATCAGGTTCTTGGTCACCTCCTTGACTAAGGCCCTTCTCCCCCGATTGCTCAGTTTGGCCAGGCGGGCAGCTCTAGAAGAGTCTTGGTGGTTCCAAACTTCTTCCATTTAGGAATGATGGAGGCAATTGTGTTCTTGGGGACCTTCAATACTGCAGACATATTTTGGTACCCTTCTCCAGATCTGTGCATTGACACAATCCTGTCTCAGGGCTTTAATTCCTTTGACATTTTGGCTGGGTTTTTTCTCTGATATTCACTGGCAACTGTGGGACCTTACATAGACAGGTGTGTGCCTTTCCAAATCATGTCCAGTCAATTGAATTTATGACAGGTGAACTCCAACCAAGTTGTAGAACGACCTCAAGGATGATCAATGGAAACAGGATATTCCTGAGCTCAATATCGAGTCTCATAGCAAAGGGTCTGAATACTTATGTAAATAAGTTTTTTTATTTTTTGCAAAAATGTCTAAAAACATGCTATTGCTTTGTCCTTATCTGGTAGTGTGTGTAGATTGATGAGGAAAATGTTTTATTTAATCCATTTTAGATTAAGGCTGTAAAGTAAGAAAATGTGGAAAAAGTTAAGGGGTCTGAATACTTTCCGAAGGCACTGTATATGTATATCCTTCAGAAAGTATTCAGACCCCTTGATTTATTCAACATTTTGTGTTACTGAATTTAAAAAGGATTACATTTATAATTTTTTCGCACTCATCTACATATAATGACAAAGTGAAAACATGTTTTTAGAAATGTTAGCAAATTTATTGAAAATGAAATACAGAAATATATAATTTACATACAGTACCAGCAGAAAGTTTGACCTACTCATTCCATGATTTTTCTTCATTACTTTAAGACATGAAGGTAAATTAGTCCTGAATATTTCAATAACTTGCAAAAACTGTGAAGCGCTATGATGAAACTGGCTCTCATGAGGACCTCCACAGGAAAGGAAGAGCCAGAGTTACCTCTGCTGCAGAGGATAAGTTCATTAGAGCCTCAGAAATTGCAGCCCAAATAACAGACACGTCTCAACATCAACTGTTCAGAGGAGACTGCGTGAATCAGGCCTTCATGATCGAATTGCTACAAAAAACTACTAAAGGACACCAATAATAAGAAGAGACTTGGTTGGGACAAGAAACACGAGCAATGGACATTAGACCGGTGGAAATCTGTCCTTTTGGTCTGATGAGTCCAAATTTGAGATATTTGATTCCAACCGTCGTGTCTTTGTGAGACGCAGAGTAGGGGAACAGATTATCTCCGCATGTGTGGTTCCCACCGTGAAGCATGAAGGAGGAGGTGTGGGGGTGGTTTGCTGGGGACACTGTCTGTGCTTTATTTAGAATTCAAGGCACACTTAACCAGCATGGCTACCACACCATTCTGCAGCGAAATTCCATCCCACCTGGTTTGCGCTTAGTGTGACTATCATTTGTTTTTCAACAGGACAATGACCCAACACATCTCCAGGCTGTGTAAGGGCTATTTGACCAACAAGGAGAGTGATGGAGTGCTGCGTCAGATGACCTGGCCTCCACAATGACCCGACCTCAACCCAATTAAGATGGTTTGGGATGATTTGGACGACGGAGTTAAGCAAAAGCAGTCAAGTGCTCAGCATATGTGGGAACTCCTTCAAGACTGTTGGAAAATCATTCCTCCTGAAGCTGGTTGAGAGAATGCCAAGTGTGTGCAAAGCTGTCATCTGCAAAGGTTGGCTATTTGAAGAATCTCATATAAAATATATTTTTATTTGTTTAACACTTTTTTTGGTTACTACATGATTCCATATGTGTTATTTCACAGTTATGACGTCTTCACTACTATTCTACAATGTAGAAAATAGTAAAAATAAAGAAAAACCCTTGAATGAATAGGTGTGTCCAAACTTTTGACTGATACTGTAAATATTCCTACCCCTGAGTTAATACTTTGTAGAATCACCTTTGTCAGCAATTACAGCTGTGAGGTTTTCTGGGTACGTCTGTAAGAGCTTTCCACACCTGGATTTTGCAACATTTGCCCAAAATTCAAGCTCTGGCAAATTGGTTGTTGATCAGTGCTAGACAACCGTTTGCAGGTCTTGCCATGGATTTTCAAGAAGATTTAAGTCATAACTGTAACTCAGCCTATCAAGAACATTCATTGTCTTCTTGGTAAGAAACTCCAGTGTAGAGTTGGCCTTGTGTTTTAGGTTATTGTCCTGCTGAAAGGGAAATTAATCTCCCAGTGTCTGGTGGAGAGCAGACTGAACCAAGATTCTAGGGTTTTCCGTTTCATTTTTTTTTACCCTGAAAAACTCTGCAGTCCTTAATGATTATAAGCATACACATAACATGATGCAGCCACCACTATAATTGAAAATATGGAGAGTTGTACTTAGTAATGTGTTGTATTGGATTAGCCCCAAACACAACACTTGTATTCAGGACAAAAAGTGAATTGCTTTGCCACATTTCTTGCAGTATTACCTTAGTGCATTGTTGCAAACAGGATGCATGTTTTGGAATATTGTAATTCTGTACAGGCTTCCTCCTTTTCAGTCTGTCAATTATGTTAGTATTGTGGAGTAACTACAATATTGTTGATCCACTCTCCATTTTCTCCTATTACAGCCATTAAACTCTAACTGTTTTAAAGTCAACATTGGCCTCATGTTTAAATCCCTGAGTAGTTTCCTTCCTCCCCGGCAACTGAGTTAGGAAGGACACCTGTATCTTTGTAGTGATTGGGTGTATTGATACACCATACAAAGTGTAATGAATAACTTCACTTCCCAAGTTATTCAATGTCTATTTGTATTTTTTCCCACATCTACCAATAGGTGCCCGTCTTTTCGAAGCATTGGAAAACTTCCCTGGTCTTTGTGATTGAATCTGTGTTTGAAATTCACTGCTCAACTGAGGGACCTTACAGATAATTGTATGTGTAGGGTACAGAGATGAGGTAGTCATTCAAACATCAAGTTAAACACTATTATTGCACACAGAGTGAGTTCATGCAACTTATTGTGTGATTTGTTAAGCAAATGTTTTTCTTTATTGTATTTATTTTGTTTGTTGTGGGGGTACTTATTACCAATTTCTTTTTATCGCCAACTATAGTTACAGTCTTGTCCCATCACCAACTCCCGTACAGACTCGGGAGAGGCGAAGGTCGAGAGCCATGCGTCCTCCAAAACACAACCCCGCCAAGCCGCAATGCTTCTTGAAACACTGCTCCGCACCAATGTGTCGGAGGCAACACCATACAGCTGGCAACCGTAGTCAGCATGCATGCGCCCGGTCCGCCACAAGGAGTCACTACGCGATGGGACAAGGACATCCCAGCCGGTCAAACCCTCCCCTAACTCTAACGACACTGGGCCAATTGTGCGCCGCCTCATGGGTCTCTCGGTCACGCCAGCTGCGACACAACCTGGGATCGAACCAGGGTCTAAGGCGATGCAGTGCCTTAGACCGCCGCGCCACTCGGGAGGTGTTCATCACATTTATACTCCAGAATTTATTTAGGCTTGCCATAAAAAAGGGGTTGAATACATATTGATTCAATACATTTTAGCTGTTCATTTTTAATTCATTTGTAAAAAATTCGAAAAACGTAATTACACTTTGACATCATGGGGTATTGTGTGTAGGCCAGTGACAAAAACATCTCAATTTAATTTATTTCAAATTCAGGCTGTAACACCAGCAAATGTGGAAAAGGGGTGTGAATCATTTCTGAAGCCACTGTACGTACGGTCACTGTTGGGACGACGTTGTTTATTCAGGAACTGTTTAAAAACACTGATTCTAAACAAAATCTCAGAACCAAATACTGAGCCAAGTCACTACTCCACAAAGATGGTTCAGATTTCCAAGAACATTATTATTGTCAACAGGAGAACTTAAACTGTCACTCCAGCTCTATATTGCTGATTTAGAAATCGGTAACCCACTTGGTACATGTAAAGAAATTTACAAAGTAGCGGCAGTATACTGGGTCCTTGCCAATATACCCAGTAAATATTGATCTGCCTTGCACACTATACAGCTTGCAGTACTGTGTAAAGCGATAGACCAAAAGCATGGTTATGCGACTGTACTTAAGTCCCTATTACATGACATTCGTTCTCTTGAACAGGATGGCGTTTTCATTGAATTCATTGGTCAGAATATCAAGGGCATCATCTTTTGTGTTTCTGTTGACAATCTTGCTGCCCATTTGATTGGAAGATATATGATCTTTTGGAACGTGTTGTGCCTGTTGTCTTTTTTGCGTTAAAGAGATGATCCGCCTCCAGCACTTGACTTTAGAGTACTTTAGAGTACCCAACAGGAAGATAGCATCATTCCCATATCAGCACACAGGCAAAGTTGATCAACCACAGCCCATCCCCAATACATTCACAATTAAAGGGATGACAGGGGGAATGGACATGAGAATGACACTTTAATCAGATTATTCCCATTGTTGGTGGGCAGTAAAGTCCCAGAGGGTGATGGTACATGTTTTGATGGAATTGAAAGAAGTTGGCATTGTGTCCAGCATTTACAGATGAGACAATAGAGTAATTGCTGTGTAAAATGATTGACCACAGACAGATTCTTAAAGAGATATTCCCTGAGTATAGACTTCGCCTTAACATCACTATGTCAAGCACTATCCCAACCTTATTATGTGCTTCGGGCCCTGGGTGGACCTCTATGCGGTTTGAGGGCAAAGATCACTTTTTCAAAAGGGTTCAAAAAAAGGTACGTGACACAGAACTTCAAGAACATTTTGAAGACAACCAGACATCAGTACATGATGGCATATAATCTCAGTGCAACATCATTTTTCAAACCACAGACCCAAACATCTATTGTTAACTCTGTCCTAGAAGTAGCTCAATTATACATTCGGGACAGACAACTAGCAAGACAATTTACATTACATCTAAGGTCACTGTCCATTGCCCCTGGCATGTTTGTGTCAGTTGGAGTCAGTGGGGTGCTGCCTGAGCTCTGGCTTTGGTTTTTCTATTTATGTTTTGAGGTTGGACTTCAGCAAGTTAGCACTTAGAGGGCACTGACTGGTGTCACCTCGTTAGTCAGTATGTGTTACACCTGTGATGGTTGCCATCTCGTTAGTGGAAAGGCATTTGACCTGTGCTTGCCCAGGTGCTATTTAAGAGTGGCTGGCACAGTGCTCCAGTTGTCTTGAGAGGTGTGGAGGGTTTTGGTTTCTGGACAGACGCTAACCCTAACCCTTTATCTGATCTTCCATGATTTTGTGTTGCACCACGTTTTTGGTTTGCTTCCGGTCCTTAAGTTTGGGATTTTCTTTTGTTTGCCTCTTCTTCGGCAAATTTAGTGGGCGCTCATGGTGGGTGTCTTTTAGGTTCCAGTACTTGCATTTATAATGGATCCCCAATACCTGGGGTCCAGCAAAATTAAGGCCGTTATACAATTTAAAAACATTACAATACATTCATAACAGATTTCACAACATATTAAGTGTGTGCCCTCAGGCCCCTACTCTACTACCACATATCTACAACACAAAATACATCTGTACATGTGTGTATAGTGTGCATGTCATCGTGTGTTTGTATTTATGTGTCTGTTTGTTGCTTTACAGTCCCCGCTGTACCACAAGGTGTATTTTTATCCGTTTTTTTAAATCCAATTTTATTGCTTGCATGAGTTACTTGATGTGGAATAGAGTTCCATGTAGCACTGTACACCTCCCATAGTCTGTTCTGGACTTGGGGACTTTGAAGAAACCTCTGGTGGCATGTCTTGTGGGGTATGCATGGGTGTCTGAGCAGTGTGCCAGTAGGTCAAACAGACAGCTCGGTGCATTCAACATGTCAATACATTTCACAAATGCAAGTAGTGATGAAGTAAATCTCTCCTCTACTTTGAGCCAGGAGAGATTGACATGCATAATATTAATGTAATTAGTGTTAATGTACATCCAAGGGCCAGCTGTGCTGCCCTGTTCTGAGCCAATTGTAATTTTCCGAGGTCCCTCTTTGTGGCACCTGACCACACGACTGAACAGTAGTCCAGGTGTGACAAAACTAGTGCCTGTAGGACCTGCCTTGTTGATGGCTGTTAAGAATGCAGAGCAGTGCTTTATTATAGACATCTTAGCTACTGTTGTATCAATGTGTTTTGACCATGACAGTTTACAATCCGGCGTTACTCCAAGCAGTTTAGTCTCCTCAATTTGCTCAATTTCAAAGTGATTCATTGCAAAATTTTGTTGAGGTTTAGGGTTTAGTGAATGATTTGTCCCAAATACAATGCTTTTAGTTTTTGAAATATTTAGAACTAACTTATTCCTTGCCACCCATTCTGAAACTAACTGCAGCTCTTTGTTAATGATGGTGTTGGAGTTGTGCCTGGCCATGCAGTCGTGGATGAACAGAGAGTACAGAAGGGGACTTAGCATGCAACCCTGGGGAGCTCCAGTGTTGAGGATCAGCGTGGCAGATGTGTTTCTACCTACCCTCACCACCTGGGGGCAGCCCGTCAGGAAATCCAGGATCCAGTTGCAGAGGGAGGTGTTTAGTCCCAGGATCCTTAGCTTAGTGATGAGCTTTGAGGGTACTATGGTGTTGAACGCTGAGCTGTAGTCAATGAATAGCATTCTCACATAAGTGTTTATTTTGTCCAGGTGGGAAAGGGAAGTGTGAAGTGCAATAGAGATTGAATCATCTGTGGATCTGTTTGGGAGGTATGCGAATTGGAGTGGGTCTAGGGTTTCTGGGATATTGGTGTTGATGTGAGCCATTACCAACCTTTCAAAGCACTTCATGGCTACGGACGTGAGTGCTACGGGTCTGTAGTCATTTAGGCAGGTTGCCTTTGTGTTCTTGGGCACAGGGACTATGGTGGTCTGCTTGAAGCATGTTGGTATTACAGACTCAATCAGGGACATGTTGAAAATGTCAGTGAAGACACCTGCCAGTTGGTCAGCACATGCCCGGAGCACACGTCCTGGTAATCCGTCTGGCGCCGCAGCCTTGTGTATGTTGACCTGTTTAAAGGTCTTACTCACGTCGGCTACGGAGAGCGTGATCACACAATCGTCTGGAACAGCTGATGCTCTCATGCATGCCTCAGTGTTGCTTGCCTCAAGCAAGAATAGAAGTGATTTAGATCGTCTGGTAGGCTTGTGTCACTGGGCAGCTCGCGGCTGTGCTTCCCTTTGTAGTCTGTAATAGTTTGCAAGCTCTGCCACATAAGATGAGCGTCGGAGCCAGTGTAGTATGATTAAATCTTAGCCCGGTATTGACGCTTTGCCTGTTTGATAGTTCATCGCAGGGCATATCAGGATTTCTTGTAAGCTTACGGGTTAGAGTCCCGCATCTTGAAAGCTGCAGCTCTACCCTTTAGCTCAGTGAGAAATGTTGCCTGTAATCCATGGCATCTGGTTGGGGTAAGTACGTACAGTCACTGTGGGGACGACGTCCTCGATGCACTTATTGATAAAGTCAGTGACTGATGTGGTGTACTCCTCAATGCCTTTGGAGGAATCCCGGAACATGTTCCAGTCTGTGATAGCAAAACAGTCCTGTAGTTTAGCATTTGCTTCATCTGACCACTTTTTAATAGACCGAGTCACTGGTGCTTCCTGCTTTAATTTTTGCTTGTAAGCAGGAATCAGGAGGATAGAGTTGTGGTCGGATTTACCAAATGGGCGAGGGAGAGCTTTGTATGCGTCTCTGTGTGTGGAGTTCAGGTGATCTAGAATGTTTTTCCCTCTGGTTGCACATTTAACATGCTGATAGAAATTTGGTAGAACTGATTTAAGTTTCCCTGCATTAAAGTCTCCGGCCACTAGGAGCGCCACCTCTGGGTGAGTGGTTTCCTGTTTGCTTATTTCCTTATACAGCTGACTGAGTGCGGTCTTAGTGCCAGCATCTGTCTGTGGTGGTAAATAAACAGCCACGAAAAGAATAGCTGAAAACTCTCTAGGCAAGTAGTGTGGCCTGCAATTTATCACAATATACTCTACTTCAGGCCAGCAAAATCTAGAGACTTCCTTAGATTTCGTGCACCAGCTGTTGTTTACAAATATGCACAGACCGCCCCCCCTCGTCTTACCGGAGTGTGCTGTTCTATCCTGCCGGTGCAGCGTATATCCCGCTAGCTGAATATCCATGTCGTCATTCAGCCACGATTCCGTGAAACATAGGATGTTACAGTTTTTGATGTCCCGTTGGTAGGATATTCATGATCAAACCTCGTCTAATTTATTGTCCAATGATTGCACGTTGGCCAGTAGTATTGACGGTAGTGGCAGCTTTCCCACTTTCCTTCTCCGGGTCCTGACCAGGCATCCGGCTCTTTGTCCTCTGTACCTGCGTCGCTTCCTCTTGTAAATTGCGTGGATGTCAAAAGCAGGTATAGACTGCAAAGGTGCAACTACCAGCCCTACTACAACTTCCAGCCCTACTACAACTACCAGCCCTACTATCAGCACTACTACAACTACCAGCCCCACTATCAGCCCTACTACCTCTACTAGCCCCACTATCAGCCCTACTAGGAATATCAGCTCTACCATCAATCCTACTACCTCTACTAGCCCCACTATCAGCCCTACTACCTCTACTAGCCCCACTATCAGCCCTACTAGCAATATCAGCTCTACCATCAATCCTACTACCTCTACTAGCCCCACTATCAGCCCTACTACCTCTACTAGCCCCACTATCAGCCCTACTAGCAATATCAGCTCTACCATCAATCCTACTACCTCTACTAACCCCACTATCAGCCCTACTATCACTATCAGCCCTACTATCACTATCAGCCCTACTACCTCTACTTGCCCCACTATCAGCACTACTATCAACCTTACTACTTCTACTAGCCTCACTAACAGAACTACTAGTTATATAAGCCCTACTTACAGAAGGGCACTTTTTGGCATTTGCTGTACAAGATGGCATTGAGGACTCAATGGTTTTTGAGCTAAGGCCCATTTTCTGGGATAAAAGATAATAAACGGTAATAGAGCACTGATTTGACAGCTTCACGTCAAAGTGCATGAACCTATGGTGTAAGGAAAAAAGAACCAGATATTTATTTATTGTAATTTACAAGATATCGTAAAATGTACAATTGGTGATGGTGAAAGAAATGTGTTTTTTCCCAAAAGGTTATAGATCCAGTTGCGGCGTGTTCAGACGAATCCGTTAATGTGGGTTTTGGAGCTCGGCGTGATTTCTGTGATTTTCAGAAATCACACACACAGTCAATGGGGAGTGACACAGTGTGGGGCTTACAGACACACAGAGCCTGCAATAGTTACCTTTGTTCAAACTATCAAAGAACCGTCAGACCTAGAGCTCTGAAACTTTAGAAACCTTTTCTAGAGCTTAAGTGGATAGTGCACAGTGAGTTATGGCATTTGGACATGGTTCATTGACTTTTGGTTGGTTCATGGTTCATTGACATGGTTCATTGACATTGACTTCCTATGGTAACATTTTGCAAATGGACAAAACATAGGCCTTATGGTCAAACTCAATAAAATGAGACAAAGGTATGTTCATATGGTCATTATATACGTATTATTGACACACCAAAAAACTAAACAAACTCTACTAGCCCCACTACTACCTCTACTAACCCCACTACTACCTCTACTAGCCCCACTACTACCTCTACTAACCCCACTACTACCTCTACTAACCCCCCTACTACCTCTACTAGCCCCACTACTACCTCTACTAACCCCACTACTACTACTAGCCCCACTACTACCTCTACTAACCCCACTACTACCTCTACTAACCCCACTACTACCTCTACTAGCCCCACTACTACCTCTACTAACCCCACTACTACCTCTACTAACCCCACTACTACCTCTACTAACCCCACTACTACCTCTACTAACCCCACTACTACCTCTACTAGCCCCACTACTACCTCTACTAGCCCCACTACTACCTCTACTAGCCCCACTACTACCTCTACTAGCCCCACTACTACCTCTACTAACCCCACTACTACCTCTACTAGCCCCACTACTACCTCTACTAGCCCCACTACTACCTCTACTAACCCCACTACTACCTCTACTAGCCCCACTACTACCCCTCTACTAGCCCCACTACTACCTCTACTAACCCCACTACTACCTCTACTAGCCCCACTACTACCTCTACTAGCCCCACTACTACCTCTACTAACCCCACTACTACCTCTACTAGCCCCACTACTACCTCTACTAACCCCACTACTACCTCTACTAGCCCCACTACTACCTCTACTAACCCCCCTACTACCTCTACTAACCCCACTACTACCTCTACTAGCCCCACCACTACTACCTCTACTAACCCCACTACTACCCTCTACTAGCCCCCACTACTACCTCTACTAACCCCACTACTACCTCTACTAGCCCCACTACTACCTCTACTAGCCCCACTACTACCTCTACTAACCCCACTACTACCTCTACTAGCCCCACTACTACCTCTACTAGCCCCACTACTACCTCTACTAACCCCACTACTACCTCTACTAACCCCACTACTACCTCTACTAGCCCCACTACTACCCCTCTACTAGCCCCACTACTACCTCTACTAACCCCACTACTACCTCTACTAACCCCACTACTACCTCTACTAACCCCACTACTACCTCTACTAGCCCCACTACTACCTCTACTAGCCCCACTACTACCTCTACTAACCCCACTACTACCTCTACTAACCCCACTACTACCTCTACTAACCCCACTACTACCTCTACTAGCCCCACTACTACCTCTACTAACCCCACTACTACCTCTACTAACCCCACTACTACCTCTACTAACCCCACTACTACCTCTACTAGCCCCACTACTACCTCTACTAACCCCACTACTACCTCTACTAACCCCACTACTACCTCTACTAACCCCACTACTACCTCTACTAACCCCACTACTACCTCTACTAACCCCACTACTACCTCTACTAACCCCACTACCACCTCTACTAGCCCCACTACTACCTCTACTAACCCCACTACTACCTCTACTAACCCCACTACTACCTCTACTAGCCCCACTACTACCTCTACTAACCCCACTACTACCTCTACTAGCCCCACTACTACCTCTACTAGCCCCACTACTACCTCTACTAACCCCACTACTACCTCTACTAGCCCCACTACTACCTCTACTAACCCCACTACTACCTCTACTAACCCCACTACTACCTCTACTAGCCCCACTACTACCTCTACTAACCCCACTACTACCTCTACTAACCCCACTACTACCTCTACTAACCCCACTACTACCTCTACTAACCCCACTACTACCTCTACTAGCCCCACTACTACCTCTACTAACCCCACTACTACCTCTACTAACCCCACTACTACCTCTACTAACCCCACTACTACCTCTACTAACCCCACTACTACATCTACTAACCCCACTACTACCTCTACTAACCCCACTACTACCTCTACTAACCCCACTACTACCTCTACTAACCCCACTACTACCTCTACTAACCCCACTACTACCTCTACTAACCCCACTACTACCTCTACTAACCCCACTACTACCTCTACTAGCCCCACTACTACCTCTACTAACCCCACTACTACCTCTACTAACCCCACTACTACCTCTACTAACCCCACTACTACCTCTACTAACCCCACTACTACCTCTACTAACCCCACTACTACCTCTACTAACCCCACTACTACCTCTACTAGCCCCACTACTACCTCTACTAACCCCTCTACTAGCCCCACTACTACCTCTACTAGCCCCACTACTACCTCTACTAGCCCCACTACTACCTCTACTAGCCCCACTACTACCTCTACTAACCCCACTACTACCTCTACTAGCCCCACTACTACCTCTACTAACCCCACTATCAGCCCCACTATCAACCCCACTATCCGCCCTACTAATACTGTGGTAATAAAACATGACTAATGCAGAGACACACATTGGTTAATGCACTATGTGATAGCAGACAACATGGCTAACGTGCTAAAACAAGCATGCAAGATAACTTGGACAGTTGTCAAGATATAGGTGACAACAAGCAAGAACTGAAATAACCATAGGGCCAACGGGAAGTAGTTTATGAACATACAAGGAGTGATCCTATATGCTGAGCAGAGACAGAGGACACCAAGCGCATCTCTCAGAATGCCACTTAATCTATTTGCCACTTGTGAGCAGAACATAGGTCAAAGGGTGTCTCGGCTAGTGACAAGGCTGCAAAGCTGAGACCCATAAATACATATGTTAAGAGTCAGACATAGATTAAAGTTACAGGGCCTGTAAAATTAGACAGGTGAACAGAAACAAAAGGACTTATAAGGAATAGAAACATATAGGATAAGAAAGGGCGCTTGCAGGGCTACAGACAGAGCCCAAACAGCTGTCAGGTGTGAGCGACAGCAAGCAAATGCTGAGACAGAGAGAATGTGGTGAGGAGAGGTCAAGACAAGCTATTTTCACATACAGAGAACTGAATGCACTGAAACCATAAGAAATAATTCTATACATCAAATAGAGAGAATACTAATTCATTAAGGTCTAAAAGATGACAGCAGAATGGCCAACACAAGTAATAAATGTACACAATAAATGTATTATTGTTATAACATTGAAGGGCCTGCCACCATATAATCTAAACTTGGAACAGATAGGGGCGTTACTGGGCGTGAACAAGCAAGGACTCAGATCAAAAGATAATAGGTGGCAGGAGAGAAAGGGAGTGAATCCATTTACATATGGGCTGTACTCTCTGATTCAGAGGGGTTGGGTTAAATACGGAAGACACATTTCAGTTGAAGGCATTCGGTTGTACAACTGACTAATAATGGTGACTTTGACTTTGACTACTCATATACTGTAAGGGTATAAAGCAGAGTTCTGTGATCAATAGGATCAGCTGTTTCTCGGGTCAGCTCGGCTTTAATTACTCTGTATTAAAGGCTTATTGAATTCACAAGTTTTTTGTACGAGTGTCATATTTTTTAAGATTGATTTTCCACGACAATACTATCAGCCCTACTGCCTCTACTCGCCCCACTATCAGCACTACTAGCAATATCAGCTCTACCATCAATAAAAGCCCTACTATAAGCCCTACTATAAGCCCACAACCTCTACTAGTCCCACTATCAGCCCTACTACCAGACCTACTGTCATCCCTACTGTCAGCCCGACTACCAACCCTACTTAGAAGGAAAAACACTTTAAATGACATACAGGCTTAAATGAACTACATAACTCTTCATTGGTCTACTGAACACCACCACAGAAAAATAGAATGTGTAGCATATCAGGTAATTGATAGGACCTTAATGAGAATATGATAGAGATCAGAGCATACCTCAGTGATGTAGTCCTTCCCATCCTTTCCACAGATGGCTTTGACCGCACAGATCTCTAGACCTCCAAAGATCTCTGAGCAGATGTCCACCCACTGCTTGTACCTGACAGGAGAGACAGGGTTAGCCCACTGAGCTAAGGACAACCACAGCTTGTTCTCAAGAGAGACAGGGTTAGCCCACTGAGCTAAAGACAACCACAGCTTGTTCTTGGCAGAAGCGAGACATCACAATGTCAGTGTAACCAACCAGGTATCAAAACCTGGGTTGTTCACATTAATCAAGACGGTGTAAACCCACTGAGATAAATCCTGGCCATTATCATGGGGTGCTAACACGAGTCTTCAGGTCTCAGGCAAGGTTACATATCACAAGTGCATAGTTCTACAGTGGACTACAGGCCCTCCAGTGAGCTTACAACACTAAGATGAGCTACAGTGACTGAAGAGACCCATTAGACTCATCCACACTGAGGCGACTCCACACCGACTGTACTGTATCTGCAGCCTACATAGTCTCACAAAGTATTTCCTCGAATGCCAAAAAGCCATATCATTATTCAAGTCTGCTAGTTTCAGACAAAGAGGTTGGCTTCTTGGGAGGAGAGGAGGCAGGCAGAGTAGAGCAGCTTGGCCAGTATTTAGTTTTTTTATGTATTATTTCTTACATTGTTACCCCAGAAAATCGTATGTTTTATTACATACAGCCGGGAGGAACTATTGGATATAAGAGCAACGTCAACTGACCAACATTACGACCAGGAATACAACTTTCCCGGAGTGGATCCTCTGTTTGGTCCACCAACCATTATGCCAAACTAGCACTGGCCATGCATCATTCAACGTTCATTCCTCCTGAATCTCTACAATGCAATAGGGGTTGAATTACATATGTTTCGCTGGCCTCTGCAAGAGGCTATATGCACTTGCCCAAAGTTCTTGGTACATGTAACTAATTTGATTCTGGATCCCAGCCGGCGATTCAAAACAACGGTGGCGCAGGAGAAGGTGGAGACGGGGCGGTCTTCTGGTCAGGCTCCGTAAACGGGCACATCGCGCACCTCTCCCGAGTATTCTACTTGCCAATGTCCAGTCTCTGGACAACAAGGTAGACGAAATACGAGCAAGAGTTGCCTTCCAGAGAGACATCGGCGACTGCAATGTTCTTTGCTTCAAGGAAACATGGCTCACTCAGGACACGTTATCTGAGTCGGTACAGCCACATGGTTTCTCCACGCATCGCAACGACAGAAACAAACATCTATCTGGTAAGAAGAAGGGCGGGGGTGTGTGTCTTATGATTAACGAGTTGTGGTGTGATCATAACAACATACAGGAACTCAAGTCTTTTTGTTCACCTGACATAGAATTCCTTACAATCAAATGCCGACCGCATTATCTACCAAGAGAATTCTCCTCGATCATAATCACGTCCGTGTATATCCCCCCTCAAGCTGACACATCGACGGCACTGAAAGAAATCCATTGGACTCTATGTAAACTGGAAACCACATATCCTGAGGCTGCATTTATTGTGGCTGGGGATTTTAATAAGGCTAATCTGAAAACAAGGCTCCCTAAATTTTATCAGCATATCGAATGTGCGGGGTGGCAAAATCCTGGATCATTGTTATTCCAACTTCCGTGATGCATACAAGGCTATTCTCTGCCCTCCTTTCGGCAAGTCTGACCATGACTCCATTTTGTTTCTCCCAGGCTACAGACAGAAACTAAAACAGGAAACGCCCGTTCTCAGGTCTGTTCAAAGCTGGTCCGACCAATCTGATTCCACGCTGCAAGATTGCTTCGAGCACGTGGACTGGGATATGTTCCGGACAGCATCAGACAACAACATTGATGTATACGCTTATTCGGTGAGCGAGTTTATTAGCAAGTGCATCGGTGGTGATGTACCCATTGCAACTATTAACCTTCCCCAACCAGAAACCGTGGATTGATGGCAGCATTCGCGCAAAACTGAAAGCGCGAACCGCTGCTTTTAACCAGGGTAAGGCGACCGGAAACATGACTGAATACCAATAGTGTAGCTATTCCCTCTGCAAGGCAATCAAACATGTTAAGTGTCAATATAGAGACAAAGTAGAGTCACAATTCAACGGCTCAGACACAAGAGGAATGTGGCAGGGTCTACAGTCAATCACGGACTACAAAAAGAAAACCAGCCCCGTCACGGACCACGACGTCCTGCTCCCAGACAAACTAAACAACTTCTTTGCTCGCTTTGAGGACAATACAGTGCCACCGACACAGTCCGCTACCAAAACCTGCGGGCTCACCTTCACCGCAGCCAACGTGAGTAAAACATTTAAATGTGTTAACCCTCGCAAGGCTGCCGGCCCAGATGGCATCCCTGGCCGTGTCCTCAGAGCATGCGCAGACCAGCTGGCTGGTGTGTTTACGGACATATTCAATCAATCCTTATCCCAGTCTGCTGTTCCCACATGCTTCAAGAGGGCCACCATTGTTCCTGTTCCCAATAAAGCTAAGGTAACTGAGCTAATTGACTATCGCCCCGTAGCACTCACTTCCGTCATCATGAAGTGCTTTATGAGACTAGTCAAGGATCATATCACCTCCATCCTGCCAGATACCCTGGACCCACTCCAATTTGCTTACCGTCCCAATAGGTCCACAAACAATGCAATCGCAATCATACTGCCCTAACCAATCTGGACAAGAGGAATACTTAGCATTTAACAGCAAAGTACCCTCCAAGCTCTTCATTAAGCTCGAGACCCTAGGTCTCGACCCAGCCCTGTGCAACTGGGTCCTGGACTTCCTGACGGGACGGCCCCAGGTGGTGAGGGTAGGAAACAACATCTCCACCCCGCTGATCCTCAACACTGGGGCCCCACAAGGGTGCGTTCTCAGCCTTCTCCTGTACTCCCTGTTCACCCATGACTGTGTGGCCAAGCACGCCTCCAACTCAATCATCAAGTTTGCTGACAACACTACAGTGGTAGGCTTGATTACCAACAACGATGAGACGGCCTACAGGGAGGAGGTGAGGGCCCTCGGAGTGTGGTGTCCGGAAAATAACCTCTCACTCAACGTCAACAAAACTAAGGAGATGATCGTGGCCTTCAGGAAACAGCAGAGGGAGCACCCCGCTATCCACATCGAGGGGACAGTAGTGGAGAAGGTGGAAAGTTTTAAGTTCCTCTGCGTACACATCACGGACAAACTGAAATGGTCCACCCACACAGACAGCGTGGTGAAGAAGGCGCAAGGAGGCTGAAGAAATTTGGCTTGTCACCAAAAACACTCACAAACTTCTACAGATGCACAATCGAGAGCATCCTGTCGGGCTGTATCACCACCTGGTACGGCAACTGCTCCGCCCACAAGCGTAAGGCTCTCCAGAGGGTAGTGAGGACTGCACAACGCATCACCGGGGGGTAAACTACCTGCCCTCCAGGACACCTACACCACCCGATGTCACAGGAAGGCCAAAAAGAACAGCCACCCGAGCCACTGCCTGTTCACCCCGCTATCATCCAGAAGGCGAGGTCAGTACAGGTTCTTCAAAGCTGGGATCGAGAGACTGAAAAACATCTATCTCAAGGCCATCAGACTGTTAAACAGCCATCACTAACATTGAGTGGCTGCTGCCAACATACTGACTTAAATCTCTAGCCACTTTAAATAATAGGAATTGGATGTAACAAATGTATCACTAGCCACTTTAAACAATTTTGTATATAATGTTTACATATCCGACATTACTCATATCAAATGTATACACTGTACTCTATACCATCTACTCCATCTTGCCTACGCCGGTCAGCCATCACTCATCCATATATTTATATGTACATATTCGTATTCATTCCTTTACACTGTGTGTATAAGGTAGTTGTTGTGAATTTGTTAGATTACTTGTTAGATACTACTGCATGGTCGGAACTAGAAGCACAAGCATTTCGCTACACTCACATTAACATCTGCTAACCATGTGTACGTGACAAGTCAAATTTGATTTGATACAGTCATTGTCTGCTTGCGTGATCTACTCAGAACCACCCTGGGCATCTCCACAACATCCAGGATTTGAGGGAAGTGCAGATCTCTCTGATCTGTATTGGGAATCTTTAAAAGGAGTAGAGTGGTGTTGCTATAATTGCTTCGGTCAGTGAAGAGCAGAGTTGATAAAACCCTAACACCAACATATACCATTAACCCTAACCCCTACCATTAACCCTAACCCCTACCATTAACCCTAACCCCTACCATTAACCCTAAACCCTACCATTAACCCTAACCCCTACCATTAACCCTAACCCCTACCATTAACCATAATTTTTTCTTTATAAATTCTAATTTCTTACTTATTAATTTTAACTTTTATTTATAATTCTCTAATTATATAATTTATTAATTTTAATTCTTTACTATAATTTTAATTTCCTTGGCTTATACATAATTTTAATTTTATTTAAGATTAATTTTAATTTCTTATTTATTAATTCTAATTTTACTATAATTTTAATTTCTACCATTAATTATATAATTTTTTTTTCCTATAAATTCTAATTTTACTTGGCTTATACCATTTTATATAATTATAATTTTGTTATATAATTTTAATTTCTTATTTATAATTTTACCCATTATTATAGTAATTTTAATTTTGAAGCATTAAATTTTAATTTTTACTTATAAATTCTACCTTATTATATATAAATTTTAATTCTTATTTATTAATTTTAATTTCTTATATATACCATGAGGTAATTTTAATTCCTTCCTTTATAATTTTTAATTTTTATATATAATTCTTTGTAATTTCTTTACTTATAATTTTAATTCTTTACTTTATTAATTATAAATTTTTTCTTATAAATTCTAATTTTTGGCTTATAATTTTAATTCTCTTTGTGCTTACATCTTAATTTTGTTATATAATTTTAATTTCTTATTAACTTTTGTAATTCCTTACTTATAATTTCCTTAATTCTTAGAGTATAATTTTAATTTTTAACACAGATAATTTCCTAATTTCTTTACATATACTTATAATTTTAATTTTTTTATAATTTTCTTAATTCTTAAGAGAAATTTTAATTTTTACTTATAATTTTAATTTTTGGCGACATAATTTTAATTTTTATATAATTTTTAATTCTTTATATTTTTAATTTTACTTAGTAATTTTAATGATTATAATTATAATTATAATTCTTAATTTTAACTTTTAGAGTATAATTTTAATTAAGTGTATTTATAGACTTTAATTTTTCTATATAATTTTTAATTTTTTAATTTTCTAACTTATAATTTTAATTTTGATTATAATTTTGTAATTTTTATAATTATAATTTTATATAATTTTAATTTCTTACTTATAATTTTAATTATTATAGATATAATTCTTAATTTTTATTATAATTTTAATTTCTTACTTATAATTCTAATTATTATATATAATTTTAACTTTTTACTTATAATTTTAATTCTTGCTTATAATTTTAATTCTTCCTTTATAATTATATTTTTAAGATATAATTTTAATTTTTTTTATAATTTTAATTCTTGTATATATTATAATTTTACTATAATTTTAATTTTGTACATTATAATTATAATTCCCTTATATATAATTATAATTTCTTGGCTTATTAATTTTAATTTCTTACTATATAATTTTGAATTTTATATTATATATATTTAATAATTTTATATACATTTAATTTTAATTTTTACTTATTATATTTTAATTTTTGGCTTATAATTTTAATTTTTATATATATTTATAATTTAATTTTATATATAATTTTAATTTTTATTATAATTTTAATTTTTATATATAATTTTTAATTTTATATTATAATTTTACCATTATTATAATTATAATTTTTCTTTCTTAATTTTAATTTTTACTTATTAATTTTAATTTCTTATATATAATTTTATAGCTTCCTAATTATTATATATATAATTCTAATTTTTGTACTTATAATTTTAATTTTTATATATAATTTTAATTTTGTATTTATAATTTTAATTTTTATTTACTTATAATTATAAATTTTTTCTCTTATAATTTTAATTTTTACTATAATTTTACTTATTTAATTTGCTAATTTTTACTTATTAATTTTAATTTCTACTTATTAAAATTTAATTTCTTTATAATATATATAATTTTTGGCTTATATAATTTTAATATTTTTATTTATTAATTTTAATTTTATATATATTTATTAATTTCTTAACTATAATTTTAATTTTTGTATATAATTTTAATTTTTATTACTATAATTTTAATTCTTTGTTATATATTTATATAATTCTAATTTCTACTTATAATTTTAATTTTTGGCTTATTAATTTTAATTTTATATGCATAGGGTTTAATAATTTCATTGGCTATTAATTTTAATTTTTTACTTTATAATTTTAATTCTTATATATTTATAATTTAATTTCTTTTACTTATAATTTTAATTTCTTACTATATAATTTTAATTTCTTGTTATATATATATAGTAATTATAATTTTAACATAATTTTGTAATTTTAACAGATAATTTTACCCCTATTTATATAATTATACTTTGGCTTATAATTTTAATTTTTGTTACTTATAATTTTTAATTTTGACTATATATAATTTTGCTAATTTTGGTATTTATAATTATAATTTTTATATATATTATAATTTTCTACTATTAATTTTAATTTCTTATATATTTAATAATTTCTTACTATTAATTTTAATTTTTATATATTTGTATAATTTAATTCTTACTTTATTTAACTTTAATTTCTTTATATAATTTTAATTTTAATTCCCTTCTTTATAATTTTAATTCTTGGCTTATAATTTTAATTTTTACTTATAATTTTAATTTTTATATATACTAATTTTTATAAATTTTAATTTTCTTGTACTTATAATTTTAATTTTGGCTTATATAATTCTATAAACCTTTTTATAATTTTAATTTTTACGATAATTTTAATTTCTTGGCTTATTAAATTAAATTTTTGTTATATAATTTTAATTTTTATTTATAATTTTAATTTTACTTATAATTTTAATTTCTTATATATACCTATAATTTTTTTCTTAATTTTAATTTTTATATAGTAATTTTAATTTCTACTTATGGTAATTTTAATTCTTTCCTAATAATTTTAATTTTTTACTTTATAATTTTAATTTTTACTTATAATTTTAATTTTTAAGAGAGTAATTTTAATTCTTTATAAATTTTAATTTTACTTATAATTTTAATTTATATTTATTAATTAAAATTTTTTCTTATAATTCTCTAATTTTAATTATTAATTTATAATTTTATATTTATTAAATCTAAATTTCTTTGTATATAATTTTAATTTCTCCTACTATATAATTATAATTTTATATATAATTTTAATTTCTTTACTTAGAATTTTAATTCCCTATTTATAATTTTAATTTTTGGCTAAGATAGATTAATACTCTATAATTCTACTTATAACTTTAATTTTGTTACAGGTATTATTTAATTTCTTGTTACATATAATTATAATTCTTCTCACTTTATAATTTTAATTTTATAATTATAATTTTATATAATTTTAATTTTATTTATAATTTTAATTTATTATATATAATTTTAATTTTTATTAATGAATCTGAATAATTCTGATTTTGATCGAAAGATATAATTTAATCTGGCATTATATATAATTTTAATTTTTAATATATAATTTTAATCTTTACTTATAATTTTAATTTCTTCCTTATAATTATAATTTTTGTATATAATTTTAATTCTTTTCTTGTAATTTTAATTCATTATATATAATTTTAATTTTTAATCTATAATTTTAATTCTTACTTTATAAATTCTACTATTGAACTTTTATAGAGCAATTTACTACATTTCTTTAAGAGAGTAATTTTAATTTTCTATATATAATTTTAAGTAATTTTACTTATAATTTTAATTTTTGGCGATTAATTAACCCTAATTTTTCTTTATAAATTCTAATTCTCTATTCACATATAATACACTTTAAATTTATATAACCTCTACTATCATTAAATTTTACTTCCTCATTAATTTTATTTACTTAATTTTATCTCTTTAAGGCTTATTAATTTCTAATTTTTAGTTATATATTTATAATTTTAATTTTTCTTATAATTTTAATTTTTGTTATATAAATTCCTAATTTTCTACGATAATTTTAATTTCTTACTTTAGTAATTTTAATTTTATATATAATTTTAATTTCTATATATAATTTTAATTTTTACTTATAATTTTAATTCATTAAGTATATAATTATAATTTTTAATTTTAATTTCTTATATATAATTTTAATTTTACTTATAATTTTAATTTTAATTTTACATAATTTTAATTTCTAAGTTTATAATTTTAATTTTTTTATACTCTATAATTTTTATATATAATTTTAATTTTTACTTATAATTTTAATTCATTATATATAATTTTAATTTCTTTACTATAATTTTGTAATTTTTATTTATAATTTTAATTCTTGCTTATAGGCTCTTAATTTTTTATATAATTATATAATTTTATATATAATTTTAATTTCCTTACTTATAAATTCTAATTAGCTATATATAATTTTAATTTTAGGCTTATTAATTTTAATTTTTACTTTATAATTTTAATTTTTCTTATAATTATACTTTTTGTTATATATAATTTTAACTTTTTTCTTATAATTTTAATTCCTATATATATTATAATTTTTACTTATTAATTTTAATTTTTACTTATAATTATAATTTCTTTAAGTATATAATTATAATTTCTGGTTTATTAATTTTGTAATTTCTTACGATAATTTTAATTTTATATATATAATAATTTCTTAACATAATTTTAATTTTATATATATACTTTATAATTTACTCTTTACTTATAATTTTAAATTTTACTTATAATTTTAATTTTTCTTATAATTTTAATTTTTAGCTTATATAATTTAATTTTTACTTATAATTTTAATTATTATATATACATGGTTAATTTTTACTTATAATTTTAATTTTTATATATATAATTTTAATTTCATTTATAATTTTAATTTCTTATATATAATTTTAATTTTTACTTATAATTTTAATTTTTATGATAATTTTAATTTTACTTATAATTTTAATTTTCCTTATAATTATATATTTATATATATAATTTTAATTTTTTCTTTATAATTTTAATTTCTTTACATATAATTTATAATTTTACTTATTAATTTTAATTCCCCTACTTATAATTTTAATTTCCCCATATAACCCTAATTTTCACTTATAACCATAATTTACATATAATTATAATTTCCCCTACTTATTAATTTTGTAATTTCCTTACTTATTAAGTTTAAATCCCTATAGATATACTAATAATTCCTCTACTATTAATCTTAACCCCTTTTATATATACTTATAACCTTAATTCTTCTATTAACCCTAATCCCCTCTGCATATATACCTATAATTTTAATCCCTCTTTCCTTATAACCCTTAAACCCTTACATATAAGTCCCCTAATTTTACATCATACAATTTTAATTTCTCCCTACCTTATAACTTCCTAATTCCACTATATATATTTATAACTCTTTTTTCTTAATTTTAATTTCTACTTATTAATTCCTTTAATTTCTTATATATACCTATAATTTTAATTCATTACTATATAAATTTTAATTCCCTTACTTATAATTTTAATTTCTCCAAGTATATAACTTTAATTTACCTTATAATTTTAATTTTACTCATTAATTATAAATTTTTCTTCTATAATTTCTGTAATTTTTACTTATTAATTTTAATTTCTTACGATAATCTTAATTTTCTTAATATAATTTTAATTTTTGTATTTATTAAACTTCTAATTTGTTATAGTATAACTTTAATTTTTACTATTAATTTTAATTTTTACTTATATTAATTTTAATTCTTATATAGTATTTATAATTTAATTCCTTGGCTTTATAATTTTAATTTCTTTATATATATTTATAATTTAATTTTGGCTTATAATTTTAATTTTTATATATGAGTAATTTTAATTTCTTCTTTTATAATTTTAATTCTTACTTATAATTTTAATTTTTATTTATAATTTTAATTTTTATATATAATTTTAATTTTTGTTATAAATTTTAATTTTTACTTATAATTTTAATTTTACTTAGATAATTATAAATTTTTTCTTATAATTTTAATTCTTGTACTATAATTTTAATTTCTTACTATTAAATTAAATTTCTTTATATATAATTTTAATTTCTTGGTATATAATTTTAATTTCTTATACGAATTTTAATTCTTATATATAATTATAATTTTTTTCTTAATTTTAATTTTTATATATAATTTTAATTAAGTATATATACTTTTAATTTTTACTTATAATTTTAATTATTATATATAGTAATTATAATTTTTAATATAATTTTAATTTTTATATAATTTTAATTTTATATAATTTTAATTTTATATATAATTTTAATTTTTCTTCTTATAATATTACCCATTATATATAATTATAATTTTTCTGAGTAATTTTAATTATTATTGACGTAATTATAATTTTACTTATAATTTTAATTTTTATATATAATTTTAACTTTCTATTATAATTTTTTACTTATTAATTTTAATTTTAATTTTACTTATAATTTTAATTTCTTTATATATAATTATAATTTTTACTTATAATTTTAATTTCTTATATATAATTACAGGTAATTTTGGCTAATATTAATTTTAATTCTTACTTATAATTTTAATTCCCATTATATAATTATAATTTTGGTATATAATTTTAATTTTCATTACTTATTAATTTTAATTTCTTCTTATAATATTTACCCATTCATTATATATAATTATAATTTTTCTGAGTAATTCTACCCATTACATAGGAGTAATTATAATTTCTAATATAATTTTAATTTTTATATACAATTTTAATTTTACTTATAATTTTAATTTTGTATATAATTTTTGTAATTTTTATTTATAATTTTAATTTCTATAATAATATTTACCATTATATAGAGTAATTATAATACTTTCCTGAGTAATTTTTAATTAGCCCATTATGGATAATTATAATTTTTACTTATAATTTTAATTTCCTTTATATAATTTTAATTTCTACTTATAATTTTAATTTCTATATACAACTTTTAATTTTTGGCTCCTATTAATTTTAATTTTTCTTCTATTATAACACTAACCACTACATATAACTATAACCCCTCCCGATAACCTTAACCACTACGTATAACTATAACCTCTACCTATAACCCTAACCCCTACATACAACCCTAACCCCTACCTATAACCCTAACCCTACATACAACCCTAACCCCTACCTATAACCCTAACCACTACGTATAACTATAAGCCCTACCTATAACCCTAACACTACCTATAACCCTTATCCCTACCTACAACTCTAACCTGTACCATTAACCCTAACCCCTACCTACAACCCTAACCCCTACCATTAACCCTATCCCCTATCTATAACAATAACCCTGTTTTGTTTGTATTGAGTACTAATTTAAGATCTAAGAGTGACCCTAAACACTACCTCTAACTGTAACCCAGACCAATAACCCTAACCCCTACCTATAACCCTATCCCATAGCTATAACCCTAACCCCACGTTGTAACCCTAACCCCTACCTATAACCCTTAACCCTACATACCTACAAATCTAACCCCTACGTATAACCCCTACATATAATCCTAACCCCTACCATTAACCCTAACTCATACCTATATACCTAACCCTTACCTATAACCCTAACCACTACCACTAACCCTCTACAATGTAGAAAATAGTAAAAATAATGAGTAGGTGAATGAGAAGGTGTTCTAAAACTTTTGACCGGTAGTGTATAACCCTAACTCATAGATATAAACATAACCCCTACCTATAACCCTATCCCCTAGCTATAACCCTAACCCCACGTTGTAACCCTAACCCCTACCTTGCTTGTAATATTTGTCAGACCGATGTGACTCACTTTTCTGTCATGGCCACCTGTTCCAGCATGGCTGATCCAGTGTTGCTCTTCCAGTTCCCAGAGATGGAGGTCCGCCTGGGGGAGAAAAATTAACAGACATGGTGAACACACCTACACCTATTCAGGACCTCGATACCAGTCCATGTGGGGTCAAACAACATCAGGAGGGCTAGCCCGGAACTTCTGAAAATTGATTTTAAAGAACGGATTCTGAAAGATTCCAAAAAGCGGCCAATATTTTCAGGTCCAGTGTCATCGTTGGGCCGCGGGTGTGAAAGATCTGTTGGAAACACTTTAATAGATAACTTTGACACCTTCTGGAAACAGAAGATACTCTACAGGAATGACGGAGTCAATCCAAATCATCTTGGCTCCTACACTCTGTCCACGCATTTCAAGGCGTGGACAGGCGTGACTTACCAATGACCCAAGACCAGCTCAGTTAATCCCTACCATAGTGTCGCTGAGTTGTCATAATGCTGCATCAAATGTACATTATCTTAGGGGCATTGGCAGACACAATGTAAGTAACTTAATTTATGTCCCCTTAACTTCCCTGAATACCTCTGTTAATCCTACAGCTATTGTATGCAGTAATCATGAGCCAATAAACCAGAGTTACACTGTTAGCACTGAGGCAGTGTGTCCTAGTAGGAAGACCACTTTATGCAGCTCACCCTGCACTATCATCTCCAATATAAATAACATGAGCAAGTCTACTTCTGATAAGCTTCCCAGTAAAGCATTAAAAACAATCAAGCATCCCAAAAAAGTGCTAGAAATAGCCCATATTAAAATATGTAGCTTAAGAAACAGGTTTATGAAGTCAATAACTTGCTTGTAACAGATGACATTCATATCTATGAAACTCACTTAGATAACACCTTTGATGATACAGTGGTAGCAATACATGGTTATAACATCTACCGAAAAGACAGAAATGCCAATGGGGTCTATTGCGGTCTATATTCATAACCAGATTCTGTCACACCCTGATCTGTTTCACGAGCCCGCCTGCCTGACCACTCTGCCTGCCCCTGAGCCTGCCTGCCGTCCTGTACTTTTGTCCCTGTTGCTGTAATAAACATTGTTTCGTCAACACAGTCTGCATCTGGGTCTTACCTTCAAACCTGATAGTATGAACTGGCCATGACTGACCCAGCAGACCCGGGCCAGCTGCACAATGCCATCTCCTCCCAAGGAGCCACCATCGGGAGGCACGAGGAACTGCTTCGTGGCCTTATAGATGGGGTCCAGAAGTTGGCTGAACGCCATGACCGGGCATTGGACAGTTTGCTGGGTAATTCCGCAGGCTGTGTGGGAGGCAGCCTACCACGCTGGTAACCCCACAGCCCCTCAGTAGCAGAGCTACTAGCATCGGTCACTCCACCATCTCGGGAGCCCTGCTTGCCCCCCAGGGAACGCTTTAATGGAGAGCCGAGCACCTGTCGGGCATTTCTAGCTCAGTGTGTCCTCATTTTCGAGCTTCAGCCCTCCTCCTTCGCCTCGGATTGCTCTCACCTGGGCTACTGCTGTATGGGAACAACAGCCGGCCATATGTGTTAGTCTGGAGGGGTTTGTGGGAGAGTTGAATACGTTTTTATTAGCCCCGTTTTCCGGGAGAGAAGCTGCCTGGAAGCTAATCCAAAATTGGCAGGACTCCTGCAGTGTGGAAGCAGTAAGCACTGTTCGATATGTTCCTGCACGACGTCTCGGAGGAGATCAAGGACCAGCTTACGCTTGAGAGTTACCCACAGACCTCGATTCCCTCATCGTTTTGACCATCTGAATCGATAGGCGACTACAGGAATGACGGGGGGAGAGGAAATTCGACTTCGCTCGCATGTCCAGGGATTCCACCTTGCGTCCGAGTCATCCCGGAGGTTCCCGACGATCCCGTTGCCGAGAGAACCTGAGGCTTCCCGACCTTCCCCGAGAGTTGCCGAAGACAGCTGAGTCACCGCTTCCCGAGCCTATGCAACTAGGTAGAGCTGGGCTATCGCCAGCGGAACGGCAATACAGGAGAAACACAAAGAGTTGTCTGTATTGCGGGAATCTTGGTCATTTTGTGTCCTCTTGTCCTTTAAAAAGAGCAGGCTCCCTGGTAGGAGCGAGTACTCTGGTGGGCCATATGGAGAACTTTCCTGCTTCCCTTGCTCGCATCCCTGTTCATTCTACTGTGGGGAAACCAGTCTAAATATCTCCGGGGCCGGGGACCGATGACTCTGGGGTCGATGAGAGTTTCTTTGGATGCTACCCTGGCTTCTGAGCTGAACGTCCCTCTCCACTCCCATGGATGTTAGAGCGCTGGACGGGCTCTCTATAGGCCGTGTCACTCGTATTATTACTCCCATCAACCTACGGGTGTCAGGGAACCACAGCGAGACTATTCAATTCCTGCTCATCAAGTCTCTTCAGATTCCCATGGTATTGGGATTCTCCTGGCTCCAGCGACACAATCCCCTCATTAACTGGTCTACTGGAGCCATCATGGAGTCCGTTCTGCCACGCCCAGTGTCTGAAGTCAGCGCAACCTGCCCCGGGACGTCTTCCCCCCACTCCGCAATTCCCGTGGAGTACCAGGACCTTTGGGAGGTGTTCAACAAGGCCTGGGACACTTCGCTTCCGCCGCACCGACCATATGACGTGCTCCACGTCCGACAGGTTCTTCAATGCCTGCTGAAGAACCAGCTGTTTGTTAACTTCTCAGGGATCACTGGGGCGCTAGCGGGCTGCTCCCGACACTACCAGGTAAAATGTAAGGCGCCAAATTCAAAATATAAACTGATCGATAACGACGGTAAAAAAGACACTGCGTGACTTCTCGGGAGCGCGCGTTCCATTCTGTTTACATGAAAGAGTGACTTCCTGATTTGCTCTAATTCTCTGGTCTTATTCATCCAAAATGAAAAAAATACACTGTCTCGAGACTGTTGACATCTAAAGGAAGCGATGGGTACTGCATTCATATGCCCTTATATGGTCATTTCCATGAGGGAGGGGTGCCCAAATGAGCAATGTGTCAAAATCACTTTTTCCAGGACAGAAATTCCTCGGGGTTTCGCCTGCTATATGCCTTCTGTTTTCCTCACAGACAAATGGTTAACAGTTTTGGAAAATTCAGAGTGTTTCCTATCCAATGGTACCAAATATCTGCATATCCTATTTTCTGGGCCTGAATGGGAGGCATTTTACTTTGGGCACGCCAGGCTCTCCAAACCGACCCCTCAGCTGCCACTCCCTAACAAGTTAAGCCAGAGAAGTGCGAGTTCCATCGCTCCACCATCCCCTTTCTGGGGTACATCATCTCCACTGGGAGTGTCCAGATGAATCTCGGGAAGGTGAGAGCTGTGGTGGATTGGCTCCAGCCTTCATAAAAGGTGCAGCTGCAATGTTGCCTGGGGTTCGCCAACTTCTATCGCCGCTTCATCCGGGGTTACACCACCCTGGCTTCCCCCCTGTCAGCACTCACCTCTCCCAAGGTTCCGTTCACGTGGTCCCATGCTGCTGACTGGGTGTTCCGTGACCTCAAACACCGCTTCACAACTGCTCCCATCCTGGTTCATCCTGACCCTTCCCATCGGTTCGTGGTGGAGGCCGATGCATCTAATGTAGGAGTGGGGGCGGTCCTGTCCCAGAGTTCTGCCCTGGACCTGAAGCTACATTCCTGGGCCGCCTTCTCCCATCGCCTCAACTCCACGGAGAAAAAACTACGATGTGGGAAATCTTGAGCTTCTCGCAGTGAAGATAGCGTTGGAGGAATGGAGGCACTGGCTGGAAGGGGCGGAACACCCGTTCATCGTATGGACTGACCACAAAATCTGGAGTATATCCGCACCGCCAAACGCCTCAACTCCAGGCAAGCTAGATGGGCCCTGCTGTTCACAAGGTTCAACTTCTCTCTCTCAAATCGGGATCCAAGAATGTCAAGCTGGATGCAGTGTCTTGCCGTTATATCCCGACAGCTATTACAGACCATCCTTCCCACCTCGTGCCTGGCGACAGCACTCAAGCTGAGGTATAGGGAAACAGGTCCGGGAGGCACTGCGTTCCCAGCCGATCCCCGGGGGGGTCCAGATAACTGGATGTTCATGCCTGACGCAGTCCGCTTCACAGTCCTGGAGTGGGCCCACACCTCCAGACTGGCCTGCCACCCGGGCTCCCGCCGGACCCTGACTTTTGTGTGATGACACTTTTGGTGGCCCACCATGGTCCCTGACGTCTCCGCATTCGTTGCCGTTTACACGGTGTGTGCACAAAACAAGACTCCTCGACAAGCTCCGGCTGGTCTCCTCCAACCTCTGCCTGTCCCTCCCTGGAATTTGTCACAGGTCTTCCCACCTTCCTGACTGTGATGGATCAGTTTTCCAAAGCCGCCCACTTTATTCCTCTCCCCAAACTACCCTCTGCCTAGGAGATGGACCAGCTCATGGTGCAGCACATCTTCCGGATCCATGGACTACCAGTCGACATGGTCTCTGACTGGGGCCCTCAGTTCTCGTCTCGGTTCTGGAAGGTGTTCCGCACCCTCATTAAGTCGTTGGCCAGGCTGTCCTCTGGAATCCACCCCCACTCCAACTGTCATTCGGAGCTAGCCAACCAGTTTCTGGAGACTACCCTGCGCTGCATGGTCTGAATTGCAATTAATTGCAAAGTCCCTCTTTGCCATGCAAATAAACTGAATCCCAAAAAAACATTTCCACTGCATTTCAGGGCTCCCACAAAAGGACCAGCTGACATCATGTCAGCGATTCTCTCGTTAACACAGGTGTGAGTGTTGACGAGGACAAAGCTGGAGATCACTCTGATTGAGTTCGAATAACAGACTGGAAGCTTCAAAAGGAGGGTGGTGCTTGGAATCATTGTTCTTCCTCTGTCAAACATGGTTACCTGCAAGGAAACACGTGCCGTCATCATTGCTTTGCACAAAAAGGGCTTCACGGGCAAGGATATTGCTGCCAGTAAGATTGCACCTAAATCAACCATTTATCGGATCATCAAGAACTTCAAGGAGAGCGGTCCAATTGTTGTGAAGAAGGTTTCATGGCATCCAAGAAAGTCCAGCAAGCACCAGGACCATCTCCTAAAGTTGCGGGATCGGGGCACCACCAGTACAGAGCTTGCTCAGGAATGGCAGCAAGCAGGTGTGAGTGCATCTGCATGCACAGTGAGGAGAACACTTTTGGAGGATGGCCTGGTGTCAAGAAGGGCAGCAAAGAAGCAACTTCTCTCCAGGAAAAACATCAGGACAGACTGATATTCTGCAAAAGGTACAGGGATTGGACTGCTGAGGACTGGGGTAAAGTCATTTTCTCTGATGAATCCCCTTTCAGATTGTTTGGGGCATCCGTAAAAAAGCTTGTCCTGAGAAGACAAGGTGAGCGCTACCATCAGTCTTGTGTCATGCCAAAAGTAAAGCATCCTGAGACCATTCATGTGTGGGGTTGCTTCTCAGCCAAGAGAGTGGGTTCACTCACAACCAACACATCCTCCGAGAGCAACTTCTCACAACCATCCAGGAACAGTTTGGTGACGAACAATGCCTTTTCCAGCATGATGGAGCACCTTGCCATAAGGCAAAAATGAAAACTAAGTGGCTCGGGGAACAAAACATCTATTTTGGGTCCATGGCCAGGAAACTCCCCAGAACTTAATCCCATTGAGAACTAGTGGTCAATCCTCAATAGGCGGGTGGACAAACAAAACCTCACAAATTCTGACAAACTCCAAGCATTGATTATGCAATAATGGGCTGCCATCAGTCAGGATGTGGCCCAGAAGTTAATTGACAGCATGCCAGAGCGGATTGCAGAGGTCTTGAAAAAGAAGGGTCAACACTGCAAATATTGATTCTTTGCATCAAATTCATGTAATTGTCAATAAATACCTTTGACATTTATGAAATGCTTGTAATTATACTTCAGTATTCTATAGTAACATCTGACAAAAACATCTAAAGACACTCAAGCAGCAAATTTTGTGGAAATGAATATGTGTCATTCTCAAAACTTTTGACTACGACTCTACATATTACCTCAGTTACCTCGACTAACCGGTGCCCCCGCACATTGACACTGTATCGCTACCCCCCGTATATACAGTTGAAGTCGGAAGTTTACATACACCTTAGCCAAATACATTTAAACTCAGTTTTTCATCATTCCTGACATTTAATCATAGTGAAAATTCCCTGTTTTAGGTCAGTTAGGATCACCACTTTATTTTAACAATGTGAAATGTCAGAATAATAGTAGAGAATTATTTATTTCAGCTTTTATTTCTTTCATCACATTCCCAGTGGGTCAGAAGTTTACATACACTCAATTCGTATTTGGTAGCATTGTCTTAAATTACTTAACTTGGGTCAAACATTTCAGGTAGCCTTCCACAAGCTTCCCATAATAAGTTTCTATAGTATTTAGGTCAGGGCTTTGTGATGGCCACTCCAATACCTTGACTCTGATGCCCTTAAGCCATTTTGCCACAACTTTGGAAGTATGCTTGGGGTCATTGTCCATTTGGAAGACCCATTTGCGACCAAGCTTTAACTTCCTGACTGATGTCTTGAGATGTTGCTTCAATATATCCACATAATTTTCCTCCCTCATGATGCCATTTATTTTGTGAAGTGTACCAGTCCCTCCTGCAGCAAAGCACCCCCACAACATGATGCTGCCACCCCTGTGCTTCACGGTTGGGATTGTGTTCTTCGGCTTGCAAGCCTCCCCCTTTTTCCTCCAAACATAACTATGGTCATTATGGCCAAACAGTTCTATTTTTTTTTATCAGACCAGAGAATATTTTCTCCAAAAAGTATGATCTTTGTCCCCATGTGCAGTTGCAAACTGTAGTCTAGCTTTTTTATGGCGGTTTTGGAGCAGTGGCTTCTTCCTTGCTCAGCGGCCTTTCAGGTTATGTCGATATTGGACTCGTTTTACTGTGGATATAGATACTTTTGTACCTGTTTCCTCCAGCATCTTCACAAGGTCCTTTGCTGTTGTTCTGGGATTGATTTGCACTTTTCGCAACAAAGTACGTTCATCTCTAGGAGAACGCGTCTCCTTCCTGAGCGGTATGACGGCTGCGTGGTCCCATGGTGTTTATACTTGCGTACTGTTGTTTGTACAGATGAACGTGGTACCTTTTTTATTTTACTGCTACTGTTTAATTATTTGCTACTTTTATTTTACATTTTTTACTTATCTATTTTTACTTTACTTCTTATAGCATTGTTGGTTATGGGCTTGTAAGTAAGCATTTCACTGTAAGGTTTACAGCTGTCGTATTCAACATATGTGACAAATACAATTTGATTTGATCACTGGGGCCAAGCTACCTGGAAGAGGAAGAGTCTTGGTGGTTCCAAACTTCTTCCATTTAAAAATGATGGAGATTCTTGGGGACCTTCAACGCTGCAAAAAACAATTGGTACAATTCCAAAGATCTGTGCCTTGACACAATCCTGTCTCGGAGCTCTACGGACAATTCCTTCAACCTCATGGCTTGGTTGTTGCTCTGACATGCACTGTCAACTGTGGGACCTTATATACACAGGTGTGTGCCTTTCCAAATCATGTCCAATCAATAGAATTTACCACAGGTGGACTCCAATCAATTTGTAGAAACATCTCAAGGATGATCAATCTATTACATAAAAGAAAAAAAAGAAAAAAAACATCTAAAAAAACCTATTTCCCCTTTGTCATTATGGGGTATGGTGTGTAGATTGATGAGTGAAAACATATAATTTTTTTGATTTTAGAATAAGTCTGTAACGTAACAAATATGGCAAAAGTCAAGGGGTCTGAATACTTTCCGAATGCCCTGTATGTAGTGATGTAATATGATGTACTGTTTTATCTCTTGTTTTATATGTAATGTAAGTGCCTTAATGTGTTTGGACCACAGGAAGAGTAGCTGCTGTCTTGGTAACAGCTAATGTGGATCCCTAATAAATAGAAATACAAAGGCGGTGTCAGAGGAAGGCCCAAAAAATTGTCAGACTCCAGCCACATAAACTCATACATTGTTCTTTCTGCTAATGCATGGCAAATGTTACCGATGCACCAAGTCTGGAACCAACAGGACCCTGAACAGCTTCTAACACCAAGCCATAAGACTGCTAAATACTTAGTCTGGGTAGCTATTTGGTTAACTATTTAACTATCTGCATTGGCCCTTTTTTGCACAAATTGTTTGACTTATCACATACCCTGCTGCTACCTTTTTAATACAATGCCTTCAGAAAGTCTTCACACCCCTTGAGGTGGGATTTTTACAAAGTGGGATTAAAATAGATTTAATTGTAATTCTTTTGTCAACCATCTACAGAAAATACTAATGTCGAAGTGGAAGAAAAATTGTAACTTTTGTAAAACATTTATTAAAAATTAAAACACTAATATATCTTGATAACCAAAGTATTCAACCCCCTTTGTCAATACACGTTAGAATCACATTTGGCAGCGATTACAGCTTTGAGTCTTTCTGGGTAAGTCTCTAAGAGCTTTGTCAAGTTGGCTGTTGATCATTGCTGGACTGCCATTTTCAAGTCTTGCCATAGATTTGTATGCCAATTTAAGTCAAAACTGTAACTAGACCACTCCAGAACATTCAATGTCATCTTGGTAAGCAACTTCGGTGTTTATTTGGCCTTGTGTTTTAGGTTATTGTTCTGCTGAAAGGTGAATTTTTCTTCCAGTGTCTGTTGGAAAGCAGACTGAAGCTGGTTTTCCTCTAGGATTTTGCCTGTGCTTAGCTCTATTCCGTTTCTTTTTATCCTAGAAAACTCTCTAGTCCTTTCCGATGACAAGCATACCCAAAACATGATTCAGCCACCACCATCTTTGAAAATATGAAGAGTGGTACTCAGTGATGTCTTGTGTTGGATTTCCCCCAGACTTAACACTTTGTATTCAGGACATAAAGTTGATTTCTTTAACACATTTCTTGCAGTTTTACTTTAGTGCGTTATTGTAAACAAGATGCAAGTTTTTGAATATTTTATCCTGTACAAGCTTCCTTCTTTTCACCCTGTCATTTAGGTTAGTATTGTGGTGTAGCTACAATGCTGTTGATCCATCCTCAGTTTTCTCCTATCACAGCCATTAAACTTGAACTATTTTAAAGTCACCAATGGCCTCATGGTGAAATCCCTGAGTGGTTTCCTTCCTCTTCTGAAACTAGGTTAGGAAGGACACGTGTATCTTTGTGGTGACTGGGTGTATTGATACACCATCCAAAGTGTACATAATAATTTCACCATGCTCAAAGGGATATTAAATTCCTGCTTTTTTTATTTTACCCATCTACGAATAGGTGCCCTTCTTTGCGAGGTATTGGAAAACGTCTCTGGTCTTTGTCATTGAATCTGTTTTTCCTTGACCCGAGGGAACGTACAGATAATTGTATGTGTGGGGTACAGATTTGAGGTAGTCATTCAAAAAGCACTTTTATTGCACACAAAGTCAACAATACAATGTATTATGTTACTTGTTAAGGACATTTTTACATCTGAACTTATTTAGGCTTGATTCAAAACATTTCAGCTTTACATTTTTTATTAATTTGTAAAAACGTCTGAAAACAGAATTCCACTTCATGGGGTATTGTGTATCTCAATTTAATCCATTTTAAATTCAGGCTGTAACACAAAATGTGGAACAAGTCAATACTTTCTGAAAGCAATGGATCTGTCATTTTATTTTCCTCGTTATATGTGCATATCTACCTCAATTACCTCGTACCTCTGCATCACTCGGTACTGGTACCCCATGTATATAGCCAAGCAGTGGTGTAAAAAGTACCCAATTGTCATACTTGAGTAAAAGTAAAGATACCTTAATATAAAATGACTCAAGTAAAAGTGAAAGTTGCCCAGTACAATCCTACTTGAGTAAAAATCTAAAAGTATTTGGTTTTAAATATACTTAAGTATCAAAAGTAAATGTAATTGCTAAAAAATACTTTCGTTTCAAAAGTAGAAGTAAAAGTGTAAATAATTTCAATTTCTTTATATTAAGCAAACCACAGAGCACTATTTTCTTGTTTTTTTTTATTTACGGATTGCCAGGGGCACGCTCCAACACTCAGACATAATTTACAAACGAAGCATGTGTTTAGTGAGTCGCCAGATCAGAAGCACGGGATGACCAGGGATGTTCTCTTGATAAGTGTGTGAATTAGACCATTTCCCTGTCCTGCAAAGCATTCCAAATATAATGAGTACTTTTGGGTGTCAGGGAAAATGTATGGAGTAAAATGTACATAATTTTGAAAGTACAGATACCCCAAAAAACTACTTAAGTACAAGTATTTTTACTTAAGTAATTTACACCACTGTAGCCAAGTTATCGTTACTCATTGGGAATCTATAATTACTTTTAAAATATTTATATCACGTTTTACTTTTCTATTATTCCTCTTTTTTTTCTCTCCGTATTGTTGGGAAGGGCCCATCAGGAAGCATTTCATTGTTATTCTACACCTGTTGTTTACTCTCTCTCTGCATTGTTGGGAAGGGCTGGCCAAGTAATCATTTCACTGTTAGTCTACACTGGAGGTCGACCGATTAATCGGGGCCGATTACAAGTTTTCATAACAATCGGTAATCTGCCTTTTTGGACGAAGATTATGGCCGATTACGTTGCAATTTATGAGGAGACTGTGTGGCAGGCTGACCACCTGTTACTCGAGTGCAACGTCAAATTGGCTCCTTGCAGCCTCCTTGTGGCTGCAAGGAGCCAATGTAAGTTGCTAGCTAGCATTAAACTTATCTTTTAAAAAACAATAAATCTTCACATAATCACTAGTTAACTACACAGGGTTGATGATATTACTATGTTAAGTAGCTTGTTCTGCGTTGCATATAATCAATGCGGTGCCTGTTAATTTATCATCGAATCACAGCCTACTTCAACTTGACGATTTAACAAAAGCGCATTCGCGTAAAAAGCACAATCGTTGCAATAATGTACCTAACCATAAACATCAATGCCTTTCTTAAAATCAATACACAAGTATATATTTTTAAACCTGCATATGTAGTTAAAAGAAATTCATGTTAGCAGGCAATATTAACTGGGGAAATTGTGTCACTTCTCTTGCGTTCAGTGCAAGCAGAGTCTGGGAATATGCAGCAGTTTGGGCCGCCTGGCTTGTTGCGAACTGTTGAAAGGCCATTTCTTCCTAACAAAGACCGTAATTAATTTGCCAGTATTTTACATAGTTATGACATAACATTGAAGGTTGTGCAATATAACAGCAATATTTAGACTTAGGGTTGCCGCCCGTTCGATAAAGTACGGAACGGTTCCTTATTTCACTGAAAGAATAAACATTTTGTTTTCGAAATGATAGTTTCCAGATTTGACCATATTAATGACCTAAGGCTCGTATTTCTGTGTGTTTATTATATTATAATTAAGTCTATGATTTGATATTTGATAGAGCAGTCTGACTGAGCGGTAGTATGCAGCAGCAGGCTCGAAAGCATTCATTCAAACAGGAGCTCTTGGCAATGCTGGGAGGCACAACGCTGTTTATGACTTCAAGCCTATCAACTCCTGAGATTAGGCTGGCATAGTGCCTATAAGAACATCCAGTAGTCAAAGGTATATGAAATACAAATGGTATAGAGAGAAATAGTCCTATAATAACTACAACCTAAAACTTCTTAACTGAGAATATTGAAGACTCATGTTAAAAGGAACCACCAGCTTTCATATGTTCTCATGTTCTGAGTGTGGAACTTAAACGTTGGCTGTTTTACATGGCACATATTGCCCTTTGCCTTTCCTCTCCAACACTGTGTTTCTGCATTATATAAACCAAATTGAACATGTTTCATTATTTATTTGAGACCAAATTGACTTTATTTATGTATTATATTAAAGTTGTATATAAGTTAAAATAAAAGTGTTCATTGTTCATTCAGTATTGTTGAAATTGTCATTTATTACAAATATATCAGTATCGGCTTTTTTTGGTCCTCCAATAATTGGTACCGGTATCGACGTTGAAAAATCATAAATCGGTCGACCTCTAGTCTACACCTGTTGTTTACGACGCATTTGACAAATAAAATGTGATTTTTGAGCTACACACACCTACAAACAGGGACAGACACTTACATGTAAGCCTTATAGTCGCTGCCA
This sequence comes from Brachymystax lenok tsinlingensis, assembly GCA_030435695.1. Lineage (NCBI taxonomy): Eukaryota > Metazoa > Chordata > Actinopteri > Salmoniformes > Salmonidae > Brachymystax > Brachymystax lenok. The sequence continues at coordinate 1,306,296 of CM059797.1, forward strand.
ATCCGCTGGACCCTGATGTTGTACTTGGCATCTATGAAGGGTTCTGTGGTAGTGTAAGTCTGAGTGATGGCTACCACACTGGCTATGTCCTGGAAGTCACTCAGGTTATCCACCTTTACCTGGATACACAGACAGCATAACACAACACATTACATCTAACCCTCACACAACTAACCCTAACCATAACACACACTCAGGTTATCCACCTTTACCTGGACACACAGACAGCATAAAACAACATCAGCATTACAGGTTGCAGATATAGCTGAATACACAGTAGATTGCAGATATAGCTGAGTACACAGTAGATTGCAGATATAGCTGAGTACACAGTAGATTGCAGATATAGCTGAATACACAGTAGATTACAGATATAGCTGAGTACACAGTAGATTGCAGATATAGCTGAATACACAGTAGATTGCAGATATAGCTGAATACACAGTAGATTACAGATACATCTGAATACACGGTGGATTACAGATATAGCTGAATACACGGCGGATTACAGATATAGATGAATACACGGCAGATTACAGATATAGCTGAATACACGGTAGATTACAGATATAGCTGAATACACGGTAGATTACAGATATAGTTGAATACACGATAGATTACAGATATAGCTGAATACACAGCAGATTACAGATATAGTTGAATACACAGTAGATCACAGATATAGCTGAATACACAATAGATTTCAGATATAGTTGAATACACGGTAGATTACAGATATAGCTGAATACACAGCAGATTACAGAAAGAGACCAATTAGATGAAGGAGAGATGATGAACATGTCAACATGTATGGAACACAACATGTTTGCAGTACAAGTTTCTCCTACTAGTGATTTGTCAAAAGGTAATCATAGCTTTCACCTGATCAGTCTATGTCATGGAAAGATCAGGTGTTCCTAATGTTTTGTGTAAACAGTGTGTTCGGACAGTATTCAGACCCTTTGACTTTTTCCACATTTTTTTATGTTACAGCCTTATTCTAAAATGGATTAGGTGCATCCTGTTTCCATTGATCATCCTTGAGATCTTTCTACAACTAAATTGGAGTCCAGCTGTGGTAAACTCAATTGGTTGGACATGATTTGGAAAGGCACACACCTGTCTATATAAGGTCCCACAGTTGACAGTGCATGTCAGAGCAAAAACCAAGCCATGAGATCGAAGGAATTGTCCATAGAGCTCCGAGACAGGATTGTGCTGAGGCACAGATCTGGGGAAGGGTACCAAAACATTTCTGCAGCATTGAAGGTCCACAAGCACACCGTGGCCTCCATCATTCTTAAATGGAAGAAGTTTGGAACCACCAAGACTCTTCCTACAGCTGGCCGCCTGGTCAAACTGAGCAATCGAGGGAGAAGGGCTTTGGTAGGGAGCAGACCAAGAACCCGATGGTTACTCTGACAGAGCTCCAGAGTTCCTCTGTGGAGATGGTAGAAACTTCCAGATCGACAACCATCTCTGCAGCACTCCACCAATCAGGCCTTTATGGTAGTGGCAATACAGAAGCCCCTCCTCAGTAAAAGGCACATGACAGCCCGCTTGGAGTTTGCCAAAAGGCCCCTAAGGACTGTCAGACCATTAATTATCTGGTCTGATGAAACCAAGATTGAACTCTTTGGCCTTAATGTCAAGTGTCACGTCTGGTGGAAACCTATCACCATCCCTACGATGAAGCATAGTGGTGGTAGCATCATGCTGTGGAGATGTTTTTCAGCGGCAGGGACTGGGAGACTGGTCAGGATTGAGGGAAAGATGAACGGAGCAAAGTACAGAGAGATCCTTGATGAAAACCTGCTCCAGAGCACTCAGGACCTCAGACTGGGGTGAAGGTTCACCATCCAACAGGACAACGACTCTAAGCACACAGCAAAGACAGCGTAGGAGTGACTTTGGGACAAGTCTCTGAATGTCCTCGAGTGGCCCAGCCAGAGCCCGGACTTGAACACGATTGAACATCTCTGGAGAGACCTGAAAATAGCTGTGCAGTGACGCTCCCCATCCAACCTGACAGAGCTTGAGAGGTTCTGCAGAGAAGAATGGGAGAAACTCCTCAAATACAGGTGTGCCAAGCTTGTAGCGTCGTACCCAAGAAGACTTGAGGCTGTGATTTTCAACAATGTACTGACTAAAGGGTCTGAATACTTATGTAGATGTGATATTTCTGTTTTTAATTTTTATACATTTGCCAAAATTTCTAAAAAACTGTTTTTGCTTTGTCATTATAGGGTATTGTGTGTAGATTGGTGGGGGAAAAAGAACTGTTTAATCCATTTTAGAATAAGGCTGTAACATAATGTGGAAAACATCAAGGGGGCTGAATACTGCCTGAATGCACTGTATATATAGGATACGTCAGTCAGGTTCTTGGTCTGTCTTTATACAATGTCTTCTCTGTAAAATTAATCTGTGATCTCATTTAGTTTTCCTTCACAGAATATTCTTGGTCATGATGGTTTTTGTGTGTTTTTCCAGAACTGGATCCTGTCATGTGGGCATTATATGTAAATGCCCTAAAATTATTTGTATTTGGGCATTATATATAAATGGCATATATTTATATGTATTTGTGGATTACCTTTCCCATTCCAGAGTGTGCGTGTCCTATCTTCACCACCACAGGGAAGGAGGGCATGGAGATCTGAAAGAGAAGACGTGTTTGAATGACTGAGTGGCTGAATGACCCTCTGACTGGCTGACTGAATGAATAATTGATTTGCTGACTGACTGAATGACTGACTGGCAGACTGGCCGACTGGCTGGATGACTGATAAGCTGACTGACTGAATGAATGACTGAATAACTGATTGGCTGACTGGCAGACAAACTGACTGAATGTAACCATGTTGCTCCAGGAGACACACCAGGGCTATTAGACATTTAACCATAGAAAGACACACCAGGGCTAGTAGACATTTAACCATAGAGAGACACACCAGGGCTATTAAACATTTCATCATAGAGATACACACCAGGGCTAGTAGACATTTAACCATAGAGAGACACACCAGGGCTAGTAGACATTTAACCATAGAGAGACACACCAGGGCTAGTAGACATTTAACCATAGAGAGACACACCAGGGCTAGTAGACATTTAACCATAGAGATACACACCAGGGCTAGTAGACATTTAACCATAGAGAGACACACCAGGGCTAGTAGACATTTAACCATAGAGAGACACACCAGGGCTAGTAGACATTTAACCATAGAGAGACACACCAGGGCTAGTAGACATTTAACCATAGAGATACACACCAGGGCTAGTAGACATTTAACCAATGAGATACACACCAGGGCTAGTAGACATTTAACCATTTTTATATGTATTTATTATGGATCCCCATTAGCTGGTGCCAAGGCAGCAGCTACTCTTCCTGGGATCAAGCAAAATTTTGGCAGTTTAAACAATTTTAAAAACATTATAATACATTCACAGATTTCACAATACACTGTGTGCCCCCAGGCTCCTACTCCACAACTACCACATGTCTAAAGTACTAAATCAATGTGTATGTGTGTGTATAGTTTGTATGTTACTGTGTGTGTATGCATGTCTTTCTGTGCCTATGTTTATGTTGCTTCACAGTCCCCGCTGTTCCATAAGGTGTTTTTTATTTGTTTTATGAATCTAATTTTACTGCTTGCATCAGTTACTTCATGTGGAATAGACTTCCATGTTGTCATGGCTCTATGTTGTACCGTGCGCCTCCCATAGTCTGTTCTGGACTTAGGGACTGTGAAGAGACCTCTTGTGGTATGTCTTGTGGGGTATGCATGGGTGTCCGAGCTGTGTGCCAGTAGTTTAGACAGACATCTCGGTGCATTCAACATGTCAATACCTCTCATAAATACAAGTAGTGATGAAGTCAATCTCTCCTCCACTTTCAGCCAGGAGAGATTGACATGCATATTATTAACATTAGCTATCTGTGTACATCCAAGGGCCAGCCGTGCTGCCCTGTTCTGAGACAAATGCAATTTTCCTAATTCCTTTTTTGTGGCATCTGACCACACGACTGAACAGTAGTCAAGGTGCGACAAAACTAGGGCCTGTAGGACCTGCCTTGTTGATAGTGTTGTTAAGGCAGGGCATCGCTTTATTATGGACAGACTTCTCCCCATCTTAGCTACTACTGTATCAATATGTTTTGACCATGACTGTTTACAATCTAGGGTTACTCCAAGCAGTTTAGTCAACTCAACTTGCTCAATTTTCACGTTATTTATTACAAGATTTAGTTGAGGTTTAGGGTTTAGTGAATGTTTTGTCCAAAATATAACGCTTTTAGTTTTTGAAATATTTAAGACTAACTTATTCCTTGCCACCCACTCTGAAACTAACTGCAGCTCTTTGTTAAGTGTTGCAGTCATTTCAGTCGCTGTAGTAGCTGACGTGTATAGTATTGAGTCATCCGCATACATAGACACTCTGGCTTTACTCAGTCAGTGGCATGTCGTTAGTCAAATTTTTAAAAAGAAAGGTGCCTAAACAGCTCCCCTGAGGAATTCCTGAATCTACCTGGATTGTGTTGGAGAGGCTTCCATTAAAGAACACCCTCTGTGTTCTGTTAGACAAGTAACTCTTTATCTACATTATAGCAGGGGGTGTAAAGCCATAACACATACGTTTTTTTAAGCAGCAGACTCAGATCGATAATCTCAAAAGCTGCACTGAAGTCTAACAAGACAGCCCCCACAATCATTTTAACATACATTTCTCTCAGCCAATCATCAGTCATTTCTGTAAGTGCTGTGCTTGCTCAGTGTCCTTCCCTATAAGCGTGCTGAAAGTCTGTTGTCAATTTGTTTACTGTGAAATAGCATTGTATCTGGTCAAACACAATTATTTTCAGAAGTTTACTAAGGGTTGGTAACCATACAGATACACACGAGGGCTATTAGATATTTAACCATAGAGATACACACCAGGGCTAGTAGACATTTAACCATAGAGATACACACCAGGGCTAGTAGATATTTAACCATAGAGATACACACCAGGGCTAGTAGACATTTAACCAATGAGATACACACCAGGGCTAGTAGCCATTTAACCATAGAGATACACACCAGGGCTATTAGACATTTAACCATAGAGATACACACCAGGGCTAGTAGACATTTAACCATAGAGATACACACCAGAGCTATTAGACATTAGACATATTAGACATTTAACCATAGAGAGACATTTAACCATGGAGGCTAAACACTGCTGTTGCCAAACAGTGTGAATTAGTCAACTCACAGGCTGGGGAGCAGGTATATAACAAAACAGGCTGGCGAGCAGGTATATAACAAAACAGGCTGGGGAGCAGGTATATAACAGAACAGGCTGGGGAGCAGGTATATAACAGAACAGGCTGGGGAGCAGGTATATAACAGAACAGGCTGGGGAGCAGGTATATAACAGAACAGGCTGGGGAGCAGGTATATAACAGAACAGGCTGGGGAGCAGGTATATAACAGAACAGGCTGGGGAGCAGGTATATAACAGAACAGGCTGGGGAGCCTGAAGATGAAATCTCCTCTCCACTGTAACACTACATGTCAGCGCCACAGCTGAACTACAACGATCCAAGCGTGTTCCAGACTGTAATCTAGGTCTCATTAAAACAAATCACACAGAGCCATCAGTCACCTCCTATGATTCAAAGCAAGCTGCAGTTCTCCTGGTCTACTTTCCCATTGTCAGAGTTGTTCTTCTACTTGTGTTTTTAACTGAGGCACAAACTGCGCTGATGACTGAATACACTCACTCACTGCTGCCTGGTAGGGGTGGAGGGGAGGAGTGGGGGAGAAGTGGGGAGGAGGAGGGAGGCGGTCCGAAGATGTAGGGTACATAAGAGGTTCCCAGTCACCCTCTAAGGATTCAGAGAGAGGGAGCGTGTGAAAGAGTGAGTCTGAAAAAGAGAGAGACAGAGATATAGAAAGGTGGTTTGTAGCAGCAGATTCTGAACATAACAGTCAGTAGCAGTGAGGTTGTTTCTCTAGCAACCTATCATCTCTCCTACAGGACTGATAGATGAAATAGATTGATACTGTGTTGATTCTCCAGGGGAAATCCAGCCAGGACCAGAAGAAGTGGGACAGATCTAAACAGACAGCTGATCTCAATAGATTTCCAGGTTAGTCAGGTTAGTCTCTCTGAGATAGAATCTCTTCTACAAGAGGGACCTGGGAAGTGAAAAAGAAGGCGCTGATCTGAAGAGAGGAGTCTTTCTGGTCGGTGAGAGAGAGATGGGCATCCCCCTGCCTGGCTGTGTGTCCCTGACCCCCCTGGTCTTGACCCTGACCCTCACCCTGCTGCTGGCCCTCAGGCTGGACCACCTGGTGGAAGCATGCAGCTGCAACCCAGCCCACCCCCAGCAACACTTCTGCAGCGCTGAGATAGGTATGTTTATCCATCTAAAAGTCACCACAACACTACATAAAGAGAGACACCACAACACTACATAAAGAGAGACAACACAACACTACATAAAGAGAGACACCACAACACTACATAAAGAGAGACAGCACAACACTACATAAAGAGAGACACCACAACACTACATAAAGAGAGACAACACAACACTACATAAAGAGAGACAACACAACACTACACTACATAAAGGGAGACAACACAACACTACATAAAGAGAGACAACACAACACTACATAAAGAGACACACCACAACACTACATAAAGAGAGACACCACAACACTACATAAAGAGAGACAACACAACACTACATAAAGAGAGACAACACAACACTACATAAAGAGAGACACCACAACACTACATAAAGAGAGACACCACACCACTACATAAAGAGAGACAACACAACACTACATAAAGAGAGACCTCAGACAACAACATAGCAAGGGAGCAACACATGACAACACAACATGGTAGCAACACAACATGGTAGCAGCACGAAACATGGTACAAACATTATTGGGCACAGACAACAGCACAAGGGCAAGAAGGTAGAGACAACAATACATCGCACAAAGCAGCCACAACTGTCAGTAAGAGTGTCCATGATTGAGTCTTTCTCTGCTTTCCTTTGTTGAATAGCTGTGGGGCAACACTACTAGCTACTACTATTATTATTATGAAAGCCTTTGTGCATCATACATTTGGATTTAACAGTTAAAAGGCTGATTGTTGCAAGGAAAGCTAATCTAGTTCTTGTTATTTGTTTTTGTTTGATACTACTAACAGCCCAGGAACATCCTAATTGAATCTGTTCAAATGGATTTAGCTTAGAGGAAATGGCCACCTTCAAAAATATTAAGTAAGTGCACTCGTTTACTCTCACGTGTACTCTCATGTGCACTCTCACATGCACTCTAAAATCTAATCAAAGTCAGAAGGCCCACCCACAGCATCAAACTGCTCAGAAAACAATGGTCTCTCTCTCTGCCAAAACCAACAGTTCAGTTTGACTCTGGGTCTCCTGAAACAGATTGAAGAGTTCTAGGGGGTATAACACCATTGAAGAGTTAGCCAGATAACTTTCCTACATATCCTTAAACAAATCCATATGTCTTTAGTGTTAGAGGAAGACTGGAAAGTCAAACAGCTACTGCATTTGAAGGTTTGTCTTGAGCTGGATAACATTTGGATCATGCTCTGCAATACAGCCCAGTAGAGATAACTGTAGAGGGGAGAGCTCTCTGACACAAGCGCTCTTGTGATTTAGTCTTTAAGTGGAGGAAAGTGTTGATAAGCTATCTAACTCTTTGCTCTGGACAAATGCTACGCCATGCCCATAGACGCTAGTTTCTTCTCCGCAATGAGTCTGGATCCGAGTACCTCCCTGGCGATTTCTAGAATGGAAACAATTCTAGTAGTTCTGATTGGTCGCAGAAACCGATGGGGCTGGGTAAAGCCAGAATACACATGGGTAAAGCGACGGTTTGAAAATGTGTCATTGGCTTTGATACTCTGATTGGTCAGAGATGATCCAATTGCTGATGACTTTCTTTTATACAACACCTCTCATTTTGACGTTAAGACAACCGACTCAATGATGGCAGTATCAGACTGAAGTATGAAGCGAACAATAGAGCAGCGGAAGAATTCAGTTGAGCAGCGGAAGAGTCATCAGGCAAGCAACAGTGATGAAAATAGGTCTGTTTTAGAGACTAAAAACACCGAAATTAGATCTAGGCCATAAGAACACCCAGAACCCATATCAGTCAGTGGTTTTGTGTTTTTAGGACAACAGGTCTAAACTACAGAGTTGATACAGGTCTAAACTACAGAGTTAGTACAGGTCTAAACTACAGAGTTAATACAGGTCTAAACTACAGAGTTAATACAGGTCTAAACTACAGAGTTAATACAGGTCTAAACTACAGAGTTGATACAGGTCTAAACTACAGAGTTAGTACAGGTCTAAACTACAGAGTTAATACAGGTCTAAACTACAGAGTTGATACAGGTCTAAACTACAGAGTTAGTACAGGTCTAAACTACAGAGTTAGTACAGGTCTAAACTACAGAGTTAGTACAGGTCTAAACTACAGAGTTGATACAGGTCTAAACTACAGAGTTGATACAGGTCTAAACTACAGAGTTAGTACAGGTCTAAACTACAGAGTTGATACAGGTCTAAACTACAGAGTTGATACAGGTCTAAACTACAGAGTTAGTACAGGTCTAAACTACAGAGTTAATACAGGTCTAAACTACAGAGTTGATACAGGTCTAAACTACAGAGTTAGTACAGGTCTAAACTACAGAGTTAGTACAGGTCTAAACTACAGAGTTAATACAGGTATAAACTACAGAGTTGATACAGGTCTAAACTACAGAGTTGATACAGGTCTAAACTACAGAGTTAGTACAGGTCTAAACTACAGAGTTGATACAGGTCTAAACTACAGAGTTGATACAGGTCTAAACTACAGAGTTAGTACAGGTCTAAACTACAGAGTTAATACAGGTCTAAACAACAGAGTTGATACAGGTCTAAACTACAGAGTTGATACAGGTCTAAACTACAGAGTTAATACAGGTCTAAACTACAGAGTTAGTACAGGTCTAAACTACAGAGTTAATACAGGTCTAAACTACAGAGTTGATACAGGTCTAAACTACAGAGTTAATACAGGTCTAAACTACAGAGTTGATACAGGTCTAAACTACAGAGTTAATACAGGTCTAAACTACAGAGTTAATACAGGTCTAAACTACAGAGTTGATACAGGTCTAAACTACAGAGTTAGTACAGGTCAAAACTACAGAGTTAGTACAGGTCTAAACTACAGAGTTAATACAGGTCTAAACTACAGAGTTGATACAGGTCTAAACTACAGAGTTGATACAGGTCTAAACTACAGAGTTGATACAGGTCTAAACTACAGAGTTAGTACAGGTCTAAACTACAGAGTTAGTACAGGTCTAAACTACAGAGTTAATACAGGTCTAAACTACAGAGTTGATACAGGTCTAAACTACAGAGATAGTACAGGTCTAAACTACAGAGTTAATACAGGTCTAAACTACAGAGTTGATACAGGTCTAAACTACAGAGTTAGTACAGGTCTAAACTACAGAGTTAGTACAGGTCTAAACTACAGAGTTAGTACAGGTCTAAACTACAGAGTTAATACAGGTCTAAACTACAGAGTTAATACAGGTCTAAACTACAGAGTTAGTACAGGTCTAAACTACAGAGTTAACACAGGTCTAAACTACAGAGTTAGTACAGGTCTAAACTACAGAGTTGATACAGGTCTAAACTACAGAGTTAGTACAGGTCTAAACTACAGAGATAGTACAGGTCTAAACTACAGAGTTAATACAGGTCTAAACTACAGAGTTGATACAGGTCTAAACTACAGAGTTAATACAGGTCTAAACTACAGAGTTAGTACAGGTCTAAACTACAGAGTTAACACAGGTCTAAACTACAGAGTTAGTACAGGTCTAAACTACAGAGTTGATACAGGTCTAAACTACAGAGTTAGTACAGGTCTAAACTACAGAGATAGTACAGGTCTAAACTACAGAGTTAATACAGGTCTAAACTACAGAGTTGATACAGGTCTAAACTACAGAGTTAATACAGGTCTAAACTACAGAGTTAGTACAAGTCTAAACTACAGAGTTAGTACAGACACAGCCCTAGACCAACACTGCCCTTTAAACTAACACAGCCCTGTAAACCAACACAGCCCTGTAAACCAACACTGCCCTGTAGACCAACACAGCCCTGTAGACCAACACAGCCCTGTAGACTAACACAGCCCTGTAGACCAAGAATGCCCTTTAAACTAACACAGCCCTGTAGACCAACACAGCCCTGTAGACCAACACAGCCCTTTAGACCAACACTGCTCTGTAGACTAACACAGCCCTGTAGACCAACACAGCCCTGTAGACCAACACAGCCCTGTAGACCAACACAGCTCTGTAGACTAACACAGCCCTGTAGACTAACACAGCTCTGTAGACCAACACTGCCCTTTAAACTAGCACAGCCCTGTAGACTAACACAGCCCTGTAGACCAACACAGCCCTGTAGACCAACACAGCCCTGTAGACCAACACAGCCCTTTAAACTAGCACAGCCCTGTAGACTAACACAGCCCTGTAGACTAACACAGCCCTGTAGACCAACACAGCTCTGTAGACCAACACTGCCCTTTAAACTAACACTGCCCTGTAGACTAACACAGCCCTGTAGACTAACACAGCCCTGTAGACCAACACATCCCTGTAGACCAACACAGCCCTGTAGACTAACACTGCCCTGTTGACTAACACAGCCCTGTAGACCAAGAATGCCCTTTAAACTAACACAGCCCTGTAGACCAACACAGCTCTGTAGACTAACACAGCCCTGTAGACCAACACAGCCCTGTAGACCAACACAGCCCTGTAGACCAACACAGCTCTGTAGACTAACACAGCCCTGTAGACTAACACAGCCCTGTAGACCAACACAGCCCTGTAGACTAACACAGCTCTGTAGACCAACACTGCCCTATAGACTAACACAGCCCTGTAGACTAACACAGCCCTGTAGACTAACACAGCTCTGTAGACTAACACAGCCCTGTAGACTAACACAGCCCTGTAGACCAACACTGCCCTTTAGACTAACACAGCCCTGTAGACTAACACAGCCCTGTAGACTAACACAGCTCTGTAGACCAACACAGCCCTGTAGACCAAGACTGCCCTATAGACTAACACAGCCCTGTAGACTAACACAGCCCTGTAGACTAACACAGCTCTGTAGACTAACACAGCCCTGTAGACTAACACAGCCCTGTAGACCAACACTGCCCTTTAGACTAACACAGCCCTGTAGACTAACACAGCCCTGTAGACTAACACAGCTCTGTAGACCAACACTGCCCTTTAAACTAACACAGCTCTGTAGACCAACACAGCCCTGTAGACCAAGACTGCCCTGTAGACCAACACAGCCCTGTAGACCAACACAGCCCTGTAGACCAACACAGCCCTGTAGACCAAGAATGCCCTTTAAACTAACACAGCCCTGTAGACCAACACAGCCCTGTAGACTAACACAGCCCTGTAGACCAACACAGCCCTGTAGACCAACACAGCCCTGTTGACCAACACAGCCCTGTAGACTAACACAGCCCTGTAGCCCTGTAGACTAACACAGCCCTGTAGACCTGTAGACTAACACAGCCCTGTAGACCAACACAGCCCTGTAGACTAACACAGCCCTGTAGACTAACACAGCCCTGTAGACCAACACAGCCCTGTAGACTAACACAGCCCTGTAGACCAACACAGCCCTGTAGACTAACACAGCCCTGTAGACCTGTAGACTAACACAGCCCTGTAGACCAACACAGCCCTGTAGACCAACACAGCCCTGTAGACCAATACAGCCCTGTAGACTAACACAGCCCTGTAGACCTGTAGACTAACACAGCCCTGTAGACTAACACAGCCCTGTAGACCTGTAGACTATCACAGCCCTGTAGACCAACACAGCCCTGTAGACTAACACAGCCCTGTAGACTAACACAGCCCTGTAGACCAACACAGCCCTGTAGACTAACACAGCCCTGTAGACTAACACAGCCCAGTAGACCAATACAGCCCTGTAGACTAACACAGCCCTGTAGACTAACACAGCCCTGTAGACTTGTAGTTGGATGAAAGCCAGGGGGAAAGCAACAGTAACACACTACTGAATCTCAATCTGCAGCTTCATTACCATCTCTATAGGACCAGGCTCACACTCTGCATACTAATTTTCATTACTTTAAAGGCTCTGACAGCCCATCTTTGTGAACATGACAAGGACACTGATTCATTTGTTGAGTTTGAAGTTTATACATTTGTTCTCAGGCTTAACGTGAAAACAGACATTTTATACATTGTTCTCTCTATCTGTCATTCATCTGACAAACATTAGCACCAATGTTCAGAGGGTACACCTGGACACTTCAGATACTGTCTACGGTGCACAGGAATTCTATCTATCTATCTATCTATCTATCTATCTATCTATCTATCTATCTATCTATCTATCTATCTGACATTCCTTAGGAAGAGAGTGTCCATCCAGCGCTGTTGAGATATTGGAGGTTTGGTTTGTCCGACGTACTGATGTTTGGTTAGCTGACATTCTGATGTTTGGTTGCCTGACATGCTGAAATGTGATTACTCCAACATGCTGGTAGTGTGAGGGGCAGGCCAGAGGATTAGAGAGAGCAGAAGCTCCCATTTCCAGTGTTTTAAATAATGTGGTAAAAACAGCCCCCTACACCAACTGTACCAGTGTGTTATCGTCATGGCAGCAGTACAGGACTACAGTGAACATGCATCATCACACTTAATCTACCTCTGGGTTTAAACACACAAACCTTTTAGGAACAGAAAACTGATTGCTGAGCTGTTATCTGTTAACACTGACCCTGGCTCTAAGCCCGTTATGAAAACAGCTCTCGGGAACTGTCTCTGAGTGTAGCCTGTCTGTTCAACTCAGGACCCAGGAATGACAGGGACTCTATCCTGTCCCTAAAACCAAAACCTAAGCCTATCCCTAACATAGGCACCAGCTGTCAGAGCAGCTCACAGACCCCTGCACCTGTATATAGCCCATCTGTAAATAGCCCAACCAACTACCTCATCCCCTACCGTATTTATTTATTTATCTTGTTCCTTTGCACCCCAGTATTTCTACTTTGCACATTCATCTACTGCACATCTACCATTCCAGTGTTTAATTGCTATATTGTAATTACTTTGCCACCATGGTCTATTTATTGACTTACCTTCCTTATCTTACCTCATTTGCACACATTGTATATAGATTAGTATTTTTTCCTACTGTATTATTGACTGTATGTTTGTTTTACTCCATGTGTAACTCTGTTGTTGTATGTGTTGAACTGCTTTGCTTCATCTTGGCCAGGTCGCAGTTGTAAATGAGAACTTGTTCTCAACTGGCCTCCCTGTTTAAATAAAGGTGAAATAAATAAAATAAAAAAACATGCTGACTACAACAGTCATGGACATGCGTTCACACATGTGCTATCTATCTGGAGTATATATCTATAGTATCTATCTATAGTATCTATCTATCTATAGTATCTAAAGTTGAAGTGGGACGTTTACATACACCTTAGCCAAATACATTTAAACTCAGTTTTTCACAATTCCTGACATTTAATCCTCGTAAAAAATCCCTGTCTTAGGTCAGTTAGGATCACCACTTTATTTTAAGAATGTGAAATGTCAGAATAATAGTAGAGAGAATTATTTATTTCAGCTTTTATTTCTTTTATCACATTCCCAGTGGGTCAGAAGTTCACTTACACTCAATTAGTATTTGGTAGCATTGCCTTTAAAGTGTTTAACTTGGGTCAAACGTTTCGGGTAGCCTTCCACAAGCTTCCCACAATAACTTGGGTGAATTTTGGCCCATTTTTCCTGACAGAGCTGGTGTAACTGAGTCAGGTTTGTAGGCCTCCTATAGAAAACTTGTGGGCAGAACTGAAAAAGCATGTGCGAGCAGGGTCAGGACTTTGTGATGGCCACTCCAATACCTTGACTCTGATGTCCTTAAGCCATTTTGCCACAACTTTGGAAGTATGCTTGGGGTCATTGTCCATTTGGAAGACCCATTTGCGACCAAGCTTTAACTTCCTGACTGATGTCTTGAGATGTTGCTTCAATGTATCCACATATTTTTCCTCCCTCATGATGCCATCTATTTTGTGAAGTGCACCAGTCCCTTCTGCAGCAAAGCACCCCCACAACATGATGCTGCCACCCCCGTGCTTCACGGTTGGGATTGTGTTCTTCAGCTTGCAAGCCTCCCCCTTTTTCCTCCAAACATAACGATGGTCATTACGGCCAAACAGTTTTTATTTTATTTTATTTCACCTTTATTTAACCAGGTAGGCTAGTTTAGAACAAGTTCTCATTTACAACTGCGACCTGGCCAAGATAAAGCAAAGCAGTGTGACAAAAAGAACCACACAGAGTTACACATGGAATAAACAAGCGTACAGTCAATAACACAACAGAGAAAAAAAAGAAAGTCTATATACAGTGTGTGCAAATGGCGTGAGGAGGTAAGGCAATAAATAGGCCATAGTAGCAAAGTAATTACAATTAGGCAAATTAACACTGGAGTGATAGATGAGCAGATGATGATGTGCAAGTAGAAATACTGGAGTGCAAAAGAGCAGAAAAGTAAATAAAAACAAAATGGGAATGAGGTAGTTAGATTGGGTGGGTTTGTAACGCCCAGGCCTGAGATGACAGGCTGGAGCGTGTTGGTTTCGTTTTGGTGTAGGGTTTGTGTGTTCTAGGGTGTCTATTTCTATGTTGGGATAATGGTTCCCAATTAGAGGCAGCTGAGTCTCGTTGTCTCTAATTGGGAACCATATATATGTTTGGGAGTTGCACTTTAGTTTTGTGGGTTATTGTTTATGTCATGCTTATCATGTTCAGTTAGGTTCTTGTCTTTCGTGTTTAGTTAGGTTCTGCCCTTCGTGTTTCGTTAAGTTCAGCCATTCGTGTTTAGTCAGGTTTCGCTTAGTCATGTTTAGATCTCTGTGTTCAATTTAGGATTTAGCGGTAGGGTTCACGTATTGTTTATCGTTTATTGTTTTGTTCCGTCTCGTCCCGTCGTGGTTAATAAACATGTATTCTGGTTACATCGCTGCGTCTTGGTCTGTCCCCAGAGAAGATATTCATGACAGGGTTATTTACAGATGGACAATGTACAGCTGCAACGATCGATTTAGATGCTCAGATAGCTGATGTTTATAGTTAGTGAGGGAGATATAAGTCTCCAGCTTCATTTTGCAATTTGTTCTAGTCACTGGCAGCAGAGAACTGGAAGGAAAGGCGGCCAAAGGAGGTGTTGGCTTTGGGGATGACCAGTGAGATATACCTGCTGGAGCGCGTGCTACGGGTGGGTGTTGTTATCATGATCAGTGAGCTGAGATAAGGCGGCGCTTTACCTAGCATAGACTTATAGATGACCTGGAGCCAGTGGGTCTGGTGACGAACATGTAGCGAGGGCCAGCTGACTAGAGCATACAGGTCGCAGTGGTGGGTGGTATAAGGGGCTTTGGTGACAAAACGGATGGCACTGTGATAGACTGCATCCAGTTTGCTGAGTAGAGTGTTGGAGACTATTTTGTAGATGACATCGCCGGAAGTCGAGGATCGGTAGGATAGTCAGTTTTACGAGGGCATGTTTGGTGGCGTGAGTGAAGAAGGCTTTGTTGCGAAAAAGGAAGCCGATTCTAGATTTTATTTTGGATTGGAGATGTTTAATATGAGTCTGGAAGGAGAGTTTACAGTCTAGCCAGACACCTAGGTATTTGTAGTTGTCCACATATTCTAGGTCAGAACCGTCCAGAGTAGTGATGCTAGTCGGGCGGGCGGGTGCGGGGCAGCGAACGGTTGAAAAGCATGCATTTAGTTTTACTAGCGTTTAAGAGCAGTTGGAGGCCACGGAAGGAGTGTTGTATGGGATTGAAGCTCTTTTGGCGGTTTGTTAACACAGTGTCCAAAGAAGGGCCAGACGTATACAGAATGGTTGTGTCTGCGTAGAGGTGGATCAGGGAATCACCTGCAGCAAGAGCGACATCGTTGATATATACAGAGAAAAGAGTCCGGGAATTGAACCCTGTGGTACCCCCATTGAGACTGCCAGAGGTCCGGACAACAGGCCCTCCGATTTGACACACTGAACTCTGTCTGAGGAAGTTGGTGAACCAGGCGAGGATGTCATTTGAGAAACCAAGGCTGTTGAGTCTGGTGGCATGTCTTCACCATTTTGAGTCTCTACTTTTACCAATGTTAATAAACACAATTTCAAATTTTGCTACATTCGGTGCCTTGCAAAATTTTCACCCCCCCTTGGCTTTTTTCCTATTTTGTTGCATTACAACCTGTAATTTAACTTGTTTGAGCTAGGGGGCAGTATTTTGAAGTTTGGATGAAAAACGTGCCCAAAGTAAACTGCCTGTTACTCAGGCCCAGAAGCTAGGATATGCATATAATTAGTAGCTTTGAATAGAAAGCACTCTGAAGTTTCTAAAACTGTTAAAATAATGTCTGTGAGAATAACAAAACTGATATGGCAGGCAAAAACCCGAGCAAATTCCATCCAGGAAGTTGGATTTGTTTGATTATATAGGGGAATAGGCCTATTGGTTATATAGGGGGAATAGCTCCCAGATCCACTCGATGTCAACAGTCTTTAGAAAAAGGTTTCAAGCTTTTATCTTGAAAAACCATGGAGTTAGTGAAGTTCTTCCTGAGGTCACGTCAATTGTCCTATTATGGATTTCGTGCGTAACAGGGAGCCCGCTCTCAGCTCTTTTTCTCTTCTATTCATCAGGCTAAATTCCATCTGAAATATTATAGTTTATATTCATTTTAGGTTATATGAGTATTGATTAGAAATGCTGTTTGACTTGTTTCAACGAACTTTACTGGTACTTAGGGGATATTGTTTGTCTGCATGGATGAACACCTTTGGGCAGGTGGATTACTGAACAAAACGCGCAAACCTAACAGAGCATTTTGGATATAAAGAGGGACTTTATCGAACAAAAGGACCTTTTATTGTGTAACCGGGATGCTTGGGTATGCCATCAGATGAAGATCTTCAAAGGTAAGCGATTTATTTTATGCTATTTTTGAGTTTTGTGACAGCTCTGCTGGTTATGTTATTATTCTAATTGAATATTTGAGCGGGGGCACTGTCCTCAGACAATCAAATGTTCTGCTTTCGCCGTAAAGCTTTTTTGAAATCTGACAACGCTGTTAGATTAACAAGATTCTAAACTTTTGAATGGTGTGCAGCACTTGTATTTTCATGAATGTTTGAAATGAGTATTTCTGTAATTTGAATTTTGCGTTCTGCAATTTCACCGGATATTGTCGATGTGGGACGTGACCGTCCCACCTAGCGCAGAGAGGTTAAATGGATTTTTATTTGGATTTCATGTAATGGACATACACAAAATAGTCCAAAATGGTGAAGTGAAAAAAATAAAATTATACAAAATAAATAACGGAAAAGTGGTGCGTGCATATGTATTCACCCCCCTTTGCTATGAAGCCCCTACATAAGATCTGATGCAACCAATTACCTTCAGAAGTCACATATTTAGTTAAATAAAGTCCACTTGTGTGCAATCTAAGTGTCACATGATCTGTCACAAGATCTCAGCAGATATACACCTGTTCTGAAAGGCCCCAGATTCTGCAACACCACTAAGCAAGGGGCACCACCAAGCAAGTGGCACCATGAAGAACCAAGGAGCTCTCCAAACAGGTCAGGGACAAAGTTGTGGAGAAGTACAGATCAGGGTTGGGTTATAAAAACATATTTGAAACTTTGAACATCCTACAGAGCACCATTAAATCCAATATTAAAAAATGTAAAGAATATGGCACCACAACAAACCTGCCAAGAGAGGGCCGCCCACCAAAGCTCACGAACCAGGCAAGGAGGGCATTAATCAGAGAGGCAACAACGAGACCAAAGATAACCCTGAAGGAGCTGCAAAGCTCCACAGCGGAGATTGGAGTATCTGTCCATAGGACCACTTTAAGCCGTTCACTCCACAGAGTTGGGCTTTACGGAAGAGTGGCCAGAAAAAAAGCCATTGCTTTAAGAAAAAAATAAGCAAACACATTTGGTGTTCGCCAAAAGGCATGTGGGAGACTCCCCAAACATATGGAAGAAGGTACTCTGGTTAGATGAGTCTAAAATCGAACTTTTTGGCCATTGTGGAAAACGCTATTTCTGGCGAAAACCCAACACCTCACATCACCCCGAGAACACTCTACCCACAGTGAAGCATGGTGGTGTCAGCATCATATTGTGGGGATGTTTTTAATCGTCAGGGACTAGGAAACTGGTCAGAACTGAAGGAATGATGGATGTAGGTAAATACAGGGAAATTCTTGAGAGAAACCTGTTTCAGTCTTATAGAGATTTGAGACTGGGATAGAGGTTCACAATCCAGCAGGACAATGACCCTAAGCATACTGCTAAAGCAGTATGAAATATTTACATGTCAAAAGTCAAAGCCCAGACCTCAATCCAATTGAGAATCTGTGGTATGACTTAAAGATTGCTGTACATCAACGGAACCAATCCAACTTTAAGGAGCTGGAGAAGTTTTGCCTTGAAGAATGTGCAAAAATCCAAGTGGTTAGATGTGCCAAGCTTATAGAGACGTACCCCAAGAGACTTGCAGCTGTAATTGCTGCAAAAGGTGACTCTACAAAGTATTGACTTTGGGGGGGATGAATAGTTATGCACGCTCAAGTTTTCAGTTTTTTTGTCTTATTTCTTGCTTGTTTTACAATAGAAAATGTTTTTGCATCTTCAAAATGATAGGCATGTTGTGTAAATCAAATGATACAAACCCCCCAAAAATCCAATTTAATTCCAGGTTGTAAGGCAACAAAACAGGACAAATGCCAAGAAGGGTGAATACTTACGCATGCCACTGTAAGTTTTTACAGCCGCAGACTATGATCGATAATGTCAAATGCTGCACTGAAGTCTAACTAGACAGCCCCAACAAGAGGTAGACATGCTCATGTTATTTATGTTTGTGCAGGGTGAGCTGCACAGTGGACTTACTACTAGGGTACACCGCCTCAGTGCTAACAGTATCCCTCTGCTTCATAGGCACATGAATACTGCATACAATAGCTGTGGGATCATTAGAGGCATTCAGGGCAGTAAGACACACATAAATTAGGCTACCTACATTGTGTCTTCCAATGCCCCTGGGATAATGTACAATGAGGGAAAAAAGTATTTGATCCCCTGCTGATTTTTTATGTTTGCCCACTTACAAAGAAATTATCAGTCTATAATTTTAATGGTAGGTTTATTTGAACAGTGAGAGACAGAATAACAACAACAAAAATCAAGAAAAACGCATGTGAAAAATGTTATAAATGGAATTGCATTTTAATGAGGAAAATAAGTATTTGACCCCTCTGCAAAACATGACTTAGTACTTGGTGGCAAAACCCTTGTTGGCAATCACAGAGGTCAGACGTTTCTTGCAGTTGGCCACCAGGTTAGCACACATCTCAGGAGAGATTTTGTCCCACTACTCTTTGCAGATCTTCTCCAAGTCATTAAGGTTTCGAGGCTGACGTTTGGCAACTCGAACCTTCAGCTCCCTCAACAGATTTTCTATAGGATTAAGGTCTGGAGACTGGCTAGGCCACTCCAGGACCTTAATGTGCTTCTTCTTGAGCCACTCCTTTGTTGCTTTGGCCATGTGTTTTGGGTCATTGTCATGCTGTAATACCCATCCACGACCCATTTTCAATGCCCTGGCTGAGGGAAGGAGGTTCTCACCCAAGATTTGACGGTACATGGCCCCGTCCATCGTCCCTTTGATGCGGTGAAGTTGTCCTGTCCCCTTAGCAGAAAAACACCCCCAAAGCATAATGTTTCCACCTCCATGTTTGACAGTGGGCATGGTGTTCTTGGGGTCATAGGCAGCATTCCTCCTCCTCCAAACACGGTGAGTTGAGTTGATGCCAAAGAGCTCCATTTTGGTCTCATCTGACCACAACACTTTCACCCCGATGTCCTCTGAATCATTCAGATGTTCATTGGCAAACTTCAGACGGGCATGTATATGTGCTTTCTTGAGCAGGGGGACCTTGCGGGCGCTGCAGAATTTCAGTCCTTCACGGCGTAGTGTGTTACCAATTGTTTTCTTGGTGACTATGGTCCCAGCTGCCTTGAGATCATTGACAAGATCCTCCCGCGTAGTTCTGGGCTGATTCCTCACCGTTCTCATGATCATTGCAACTCCACGAGGTGAGATCTTGCATGGAGCCCCAGGCCGAGGGAGATTGACAGTTCTTTTGTGTTTCTTCCATTTGCGAATAATCGCACCAACTGTTGTCACCTTCTCACCAAGCTGCTTGGCGATGGTCTTGTAGCCCATTCCAGCCTTGTGTAGGTCTACAATCTTGTCCCTGACATCCTTGGGGAGCTCTTTGGTCTTGGCCATGGTGGAGAGTTTAGAATCTGATTGATTGATTGCTTCTGTGGACATTTGTCTTTTATACAGGTAACAACCTGAGATCAGGAGCACTCCCTTTAAGAGTGTGCTCCTAATCTCAGATCGTTACCTGTATAAAAGACACATGGGAGCCAGAAATCTTTCTGATTGAGAGGGGGTCAAATATTTATTTCCCTCGTTAAAATGCAATTCCATTCATAACATTTTTCACATGCGTTTTTCTTGATTTTTTTGTTGTTATTCTGTCTCTCACTGTTCAAATAAACCTACCATTAAAATTATAGACTGATAATTTCTTTGTCAGTGGGCAAACACAAAATCAGCAGGGGATCAAATACTTTTTTCCCTCACTGTACATTTGGTACGGATAAATGAGCTGGGCTCGGGTCATTGATAAGTCATTGTCTCAAAGCAGCCTTATAATGCTGTGAAGGATCCAGTAACCCCAATGATTTGGGTGGATCCCATCCTCCATATAATACAAGCTTTGTTTCAGGAAGGTATCAAAATTGTCAATAAATGTTACACACACAGAGCTGCAATAGTCTCATAGTCAGTTATGGAGGGCTAAAAGTCTGCTGAACTGTTCAATGCCATGATTTAGGGAGGACTATGCCAGATATTATGAGGTGTTTGTTGGTGTCAAGCAGAGTCCCAATCAGTTCTTTAAAAATTCATCTTCAGTTGTTCTGAGCATTCCTTCATAATGACATTGAATCACACATGAACTACGATAAACTAAATTTCCTGATGCAGGTTTAAAATGTTTGGAAGCGTCTTATTTATGTCCTGTACTCATGCCCCTGGATAGCACAAAGACATACATTCTGATTTACCCCCCCCACACCCACACACTCTCTGTACATACAATGCTACACAGACAAATCTAGGTATCTCATCCACCAGTAATGAGTCCTGATTTATTTATTTCTGGGATAGAAATCAACGACCCTCCTGGAATCACAAGTACCTGGCTCCTCCATGCTCAGATTAAACAACACAGAACCATTCTCACTGCTGGATGAATGAATAGGACCGCTAGCCAGCATGCTGCTGAATCTACCCCAGAAATAGAGAACTATAACCAAATCAAATCAAATCAAATTGTATTTGTCACATACACATGGTTAGCAGATGTTAATGCGAGTGTAGCGAAATGCTTGTGCTTCTAGTTCCGACCATGCAGTAGTATCTAACAAGTCATCTAACAAATTCACAACAAATACCTTATACACACAAGAGTAACGGAATGAATACGAGTATGTACATATAAATATATGGATGAGTGAGGCAGGATGCAGTAGATGGTATGGAGTACAGTATATACACATATATATGAGATGAGTAATGTAGGATATGTAAACATTATATAGATGGCATTGTTTAAAGTGGCTAGTGATACATTATTTCATCCAATTATAATTATTAAAGTGGCTAGAGATTTGGGTCGATGGCCGAACGGCATAGGCAAGATTCAGTAGATGGTTTAGAGTACAGTGTATACATTTGATATAAGTATGTCGTATAAGTAAACGTTGTATACAAAAATTGTTTAAAGTGGCTAGTGATACATTGTTACATCCAATTCTTATGTTTAAAGTGGCTAGAGATTTAAGTCAGTATGTTGGCAGCAGCCACTCAATGTTAGTGATGGCTGTTTAACAGTCTGATGGCCTTGAGGTAGAAGCTGTTTTTCAGTCTCTCGGTCCCAGCTTTGATGCACCTGTACTGACCTCGCCTTCTGGATGATAGCGGGGTGAACAGGCAGTGGCTCGGGTGGTTGTTGTCCTTGATGATCTTTTTGGCCTTCCTGTGACATCGGGTAGTGTAGGTGTCCTGAAGGTCAGGTAGTTTACCGCCGGTGATGCGTTGTGCAGTCCTCACTACCCTCTGGAGAGCCTTACGGTTGTGGGCGGAGCAGTTGCCGTACCAGGAGGTGATACAGCCAGACAGGATGCTCTCGATTGTGCATCTGTAGAAGTTTGTGAGTGATTTTGGTGACAAGCCGAATTTCTTCAGCCTCCTGAGGTTGAAGAGGCGCTGTTGCGCCTTCTTCCCCACGCTGTCTGTGTGGGTGGACCAATTCAGTTTGTCCGTGATGTGTACGCCGAGGAACTTAAAACTTTCCACCTTCTCCACTACTGTCCCCTCGATGTGGATAGGGGGGTGCTCCCTCTCCTGTTTCCTGAAGTCCACGATCATCTCCTTTGTTTTGTTGACTATAGACATGTTGTTGTTATTAGTCTTGACATTAAATACTAGTTAAACCAGGGTTGTGTACTAATCTTTCAGTGAGTTAAGAACAATACAGTACAGTGTTACTGAAGCCAGGGATCTGGGTGGTGGAAAAGCAGCTAACAACTCAGCTTCCCAGAAGAATCTGCCTACAATTACAAACACATATCTGTCATTCCTTTCTCATTGTTACAAACACAAGTCTGTCATTCCTTCCTCATTGCTCAGTCTGAGAGGCTGAATGCTGATTCAGCTGTACAGACTGAAGTCCCTCTGAGAGGCCTCTGGAGGTTTAGGGTTCAGTCCCTCTAAGTACCTCTGGGAGGCCTGGGTTAGGGTTACAGAGGCCTGGGTCTGTGAAGGGTTACATGCAAACCTCACCGGCCATGCTGCATGCGCGTCCATAGCAAAATAATACACATACATGTTATTAAATAATTTGCACACATGAGCAAGTGTCTGCATAGCCTAGGGTTAACATTAACAAGCATCTCCATAGCCAAGGGTTAGGGTTAACAAGCGTCTGCATGGCCAAGGCTTATGGTTAACATTAACAAGCATCTCCATAGCCAAGGGTTAGGGTTAACAAGCGTCTGCATGGCCAAGGCTTATGGTTAACATTAACAAGCATCTCCATAGCCAAGGGTTAGGGTTAACAAGCGTCTGCATGGCCAAGGCTTATGGTTAACATTAACAAGCATCTCTATAGCCAAGGGTTAGGGTTAACAAGCGTCTGCATAGCCAAGGGTTAGGGTTAACAAGCATCTGCATAGCCAAGGGTTAGAGTTAACAAGCGTCTGCATAGCCAAGGGTTAGATTTAGGGTTAACAAGCATCTCCATAGCCAAGGGTTAGGGTTAACAAGCGTCTGCATAGCCAAGGGTTAGAGTTAACAAGCGTCTGCATAGCCAAGGGTTAGATTTAGGGTTAACAAGCATCTCCATAGCCAAGGGTTAGGGTTAACAAGCGTCTGCATAGCCAAGGGTTAGAGTTAACAAGCGTCGGCATAGCCAAGGGTTAGAGTTAGGGTTAACAAGCATCTGCATAGCCAAGGGTTAGAGTTAGGGTTAACAAGCGTCTGCATAGCCAAGGGTTAGATTTAGGGTTAACAAGCGTCTGCATAGCCAAGGGTTAGGGTTAACAAGCGTCTGCATAGCCAAGGGTTAGAGTTAACAAGCGTCTGCATAGCCAAGGGTTAGAGTTAACAAGCGTCTGCATAGCCAAGGGTTAGAGTTAACAAGCGTCTGCATAGCCAAGGGTTAGAGTTAACAAGCGTCTGCATAGCCAAGGGTTAGAGTTAGGGTTAACAAGCATCTCTATAGCCAAGGGTTAGGGTTAACAAGCGTCTGCATAGCCAAGGGTTAGAGTTAACAAGCGTCTGCATAGCCAAGGGTTAGGGTTAACAAGCGTCTGCATAGCCAAGGGTTAGAGTTAACAAGCGTCTGCATAGCCAAGGGTTAGAGTTAACAAGCGTCTGCATAGCCAAGGGTTAGAGTTAGGGTTAACAAGCATCTCTATAGCCAAGGGTTAGGGTTAACAAGCGTCTGCATAGCCAAGGGTTAGAGTTAGGGTTAACAAGCGTCTGCATAGCCAAGGGTTAGGGTTAACAAGCGTCTGCATAGCCAAGGGTTAGATTTAGGGTTAACAAGCGTCTGCATAGCCAAGGGTTAGGGTTAACAAGCGTCGGCATAGCCAAGGGTTAGAGTTAGGGTTAACAAGCATCTGCATAGCCAAGGGTTAGAGTTAGGGTTAACAAGCGTCTGCATAGCCAAGGGTTAGGGTTAACAAGCGTCTGCATAGCCAAGGGTTAGATTTAGGGTTAACAAGCGTCTGCATAGCCAAGGGTTAGGGTTAACAAGCGTCTGCATAGCCAAGGGTTAGATTTAGGGTTAACAAGCGTCTGCATAGCCAAGGGTTAGGGTTAACAAGCGTCTGCATAGCCAAGGGTTAGGGTTAACAAGCGTCTGCATAGCCAAGGGTTAGAGTTAACAAGCGTCTGCATAGCCAAGGGTTAGAGTTAGGGTTAACAAGCGTCTGCATAGCCTAGGGTTATTCAAGCGTCTTTCTAGCCAAGGGTTAGGGTTAGAGCTAACAAGCGTCTGCATAGCCTAGGGTTAGTCAAGTGTCTTTATAGCCACGGGTTAGGGTTAGCGCTAACAAGCGTCTGCATAGCCTAGGGTTAGTCAAGTGTCTTTATAGCCACGGGTTAGGGTTAGAGCTAACAAGCGTCTGCATAGCCAAGGGTCAGTCAAGTGTCTTTAAAGCCACGGGTTAGGGTTAGAGCTAACAAGCGTCTGCATAGCCTAGGGTTAGTCAAGTGTCTTTATAGCCACGGGTTAGGGTTAGAGCTAACAAGCGTCTGCATAGCCTAGGGTTAGTCAAGTGTCTTTATAGCCACAGGTTAGGGTTAGAGCTAACAAGCGTCTGCATAGCCTAGGGTTAGTCAAGTGTCTTTCTAGCCACGGGTTAGGGTTAGAGCTAACAAGCGTCTGCATAGCCTAGGGTTAGTCAAGTGTCATCCAGTCTCAGAATGGCACCGGAAGAAATGGCAGCCGTTTTACGGGAGCCTTATCAATTGTGCTAAAATGTGTTTTTTTTCTGCGTTAATTGTAACTTATTTTGTACATAATGTTTCTGCAACCGTATCTTACAACAGAAAATAGCTTCTGGATATCAGAACAGCGATCACTCACCTCGGATTAGACAAAGATTTTTTTAAACAACAAGCAAGACGCACATGATATTCTCCAAACACCCGGCAGGGCCGACATCCCAGTTATTCGCAAGAAGAAGCGACGCAGGTACAGGGGGAAAAGAGCCGGATGCCTGGTCAGGACCCGGAGAAGGCGAATGGGAAACCTGCCGTTACCGTCAATACTACTCGCCAACGTGCAATCATTGGACAATAAATTAGACGAGATACGATCACGAATATCCTACCAACGGGACATTAAAAACTGCAACATCCTATGTTTCACGGAATCATGGCAGAATGACGACATGGATATTCAGCTAGCGGGATATACGCTGCACCGGCAGGAAAGAACAGCACACTCCGGTACGACGAGGGGGGGCGGTCTGTGCATATTTGTAAACAACAGCTGGTGCACGAAATCTAAGGAAGTCTCTAGATTTTGCTCGCCTGAGGTAGAGTGTATTGTGATAAATTGCAGGCCACACTACTTGCCTAGAGAGTTTTAAGCAGATGCTGGCACTAAGACCGCACTTAGTCAGCTGTATAAGGAAATAAGCAAACAGGAAACCACTCACCCAGAGGCGGCGCTCCTAGTGGCCGGAGACTTTAATGCAGGGAAATTTTAATCAGTTCTACCAAATCTCCATCAACATGTTAAATGTGCAACCAGAGGGAAAAAAATTCTAGATCACCTGTACTCTACACACAGAGACGCGTACAAAGCTCGCCCTCGCCCTCCATTTGGTAAATCCGACCATAATTCTATCTTCCTGATTCCTGCTTACAAGCAAAAATTAAAGCAGGAAGCACCAGTGACTCGGTCTATAAAAAAGTGGTCAGATGAAGCAGACGCTAAACTACAGGACTGTTTTGTTATCACAGACTGGAACATGTTCCGGGATTCCTCCGATGGCATTGAGGAGTACACCACATCAGTCACTGGCCTTATCAATAAGTGCATCGAAGACGTCGTCCCCACAGTGACTGTACGTACATATCCCAACCAGAAGCCATGGATTACAGGCAACATTCGCACTGAGCTAAAGGCTAGAGCTGCCGCTTTCAAGGTGCGGGACTCTAACCCGTAAGCTTATAAGAAATTCCGCTATGCCCTGCGACGAACCATCAAAAAGGCAAAGCGTCAATACAGGGCTAAGATTGAATCATACTACACTGGCTCTGACGCTCGTCTTATGTGGCAGGGCTTGCAAACTATTACAGACTACAAAGCGAAGCACAGCCGAGAGCTGTCCAGTGACACGAGCCTACCAGATGAGCTAAATCACTTCTATGCTCGCTTCGAGGCAAGCAACACTGAGGCATGCATGAGAGCATCAGCTGTTCCAGACAACTGTGTGATCACGCTCTCTGTAGCCGACGTGAGCAAGACCTTTAAACAAGTCAACATACACAAGGCTGCGGGGCCAGACGGATTACCAGGACGTGTGCTCCGGGCGTGCTGACCAACTGGAAGGTGTCTTCACTGACATTTTCAACATGTCCCTGATTGAGTCTGTAATACCAACATGCTTCAAGCAGACCACCATAGTCCCTTTGCCCAAGAACAGAAAGGCAACCTGCCTAAATGACTACAGACCCGTAGCACTCACGTCCGTAGCCATGAAGTGCTTTGAAAGGTTGGTAATGGCTCACATCAACAACATTATCCCAGAAACCCTAGCTGCAACATCGAGTTTCCTGACTGGTTGCATCACTGCCTGGTACTACAATTGCCCCGCCTCTGACCGCAAGGCACTACAGAGGTAGTGTGTACAGCCCAGTACATCACTGGGGCTAAGCTGCCTGCCATCCAGGACCTCTACACCAGGCGGTGTCAGAGGAAGGCCCAAAAAATGGTCAAAGACCCCAGCCACCCCAGTCATAGACTGTTCTCTCTACTACCGCATGGCAAGCGGTACCGGAGTGCCAAGTCTAGGACAAAAAGGCTTCTCAACAGTTTTTACCCCCAAGCCATAAGACTCCTGAACAGGTAATCAAATGGCTACCCAGACTTTTTGCATTGTGCCCCCCGCTGCTGCTACACTCTGTTTATCATATATGCATAGTCACTTTAACTATACTTTCATGTACATACTACCTCAATTGGACCGACCAACCAGTGCTCCCGCACATGGGCTAACTGGGCTATCTATCTGCATTGTGTCCCACCACCCACCAACCCCTTTTTTACACTACTGCTACTCTCTGTTCATCATATATGCATAGTCACTTTAACCATAACTACATGTACATATACTACCTCAATCAGCCTGACTAACCGGTGTCTGTATGTAGCCTCGCTACTGTTATAGCCTCGCTACTGTATATAGCCTCGCTACTGTATATAGCCTCGCTACTGTATATAGCCTCGCTACTTTTATAGCCTCGCTACTGTATATAGCCTCGCTACTGTATATAGCCTCGCTACTGTATATACTGTTGTTTTTATTTCTTTACTTACCTATTGTTCATCTAATACCTTTTTTGCACTGTTGGTTAGAGCCTGTAAGTAAGCATTTCACTGTAAAGTCTACACCTGTTGTATTCAGCGCACGTGACAAATAAACTTTGATTTGATTTGATTTAGAGCCAAGGGTTAGGGTTAGGGCTAACAAGCCTCTGCATAGCCAAGTGCTGAAATAGAACATGGTTTTATTAGAGACGCTCCATACTAGCTAGATACATGTCCAGGAATGGTTCATGTGTATTTCAACCTGCCCCCAAATTATTATAGTTGGTTCACAGTTGGTTTTAACCTGTTATGAAAACAACTCTCTGGAACTGTCCCGAGTGTATCCTGTCTCTTTAACCTTGGACTCTTGTTCAGCCTGTTATGAAAACAACTCTCTGGAACTGTCCCGAGTGTATCCTGTCTCTTTAACCTTGGACCCTTGTTCAGCCTGTTATGAAAACCACTTTCTGGAACTGTCCCGAGTGTATCCTGTCTCTTTAACCTTGGACCCTTGTTCAGCCCGTTATGAAAACAACTCTCTGGAACTGTCCCGAGTGTAGCCTGTCTCTTTAACCTTGGACCCTTGTTCAGCCCGTTATGAAAACAACTCTCTGGAACTGTCCCGAGTGTATCCTGTCTCTTTAACCTTGGACCCTTGTTCAGCCCGTTATGAAAACAACTTTCTGGAACTGTCCCGAGTGTATCCTGTCTCTTTAACCTTGGACCCTTGTTCAGCCTGTTATGAAAACAACTCTCTGGAACTGCCCCGAGTGTATCCTGTCTCTTTAACCTTGGACCCTTGTTCAGCCTGTTATGAAAACAACTCTCTGGAACTGTCCCGAGTGTATCCTGTCTCTTTAACCTTGGACCCCTTGTTCAGCCCGTTATGAAAACAACTCTCTGGAACTGTCTCTGAGTGTAGCCTGTCTCTTCAACCTGCGTGTCATGATCGAGTCAGGTGTGGATGGACAAAATCAACATGCGGGAGATAGATAGATAGATAGATAGATAGATACTGTAGATATATAGATAGACAAACTCAGCAAAAAAAGAAACGTCCCTTTTTCAGGCCCCTGTCTTTCAATGATAATTCGTAAAAATCCAAATAACTTCACAGATCTTCATAGTAAAGGGTTTAAACACTGTCCCATGCTTGTTCAATGAACCATAAACACTTAATGAACATGCACCTGTGGAACGGCCGTTAAGACACTAACAGGTTACAGACGGCAGGCAATTAAGGTCACAGTTATGAAAACTTAGGACACTAAAGAGGCCTTTCTACTGACTCTGAAAAACACCAAAAGAAAGATTCCCAGGCTCCCTCTTTATATCCATAAAGCTCCGTTTGGTTGGCGCGTTTTGTTCAGAAATTCACTGTCCCACTCGTCCAATATAGAAGACATAGAAACAGTTAAAAATATACCTATAAACTTTGTCCAAACAACTCAAACAACATTTCTAATCGATCCTTAGGTACACTAATATGTATATAAAAGATTATATTTCACACGGATAATATCCTGGGCGATAGAAAAGGAAAAAACTGAGGCGAGTCTTACTCCTTTATTTTTCAAGATAAACGCTTGAAACTTGTCTAAAGACTGTTGACATCTAGTGGATGCCATAGGTACTGCAACCTGGGAGCTGGATTCCCCTCCTTTCAATACCAAGTCAATGGGAAAAGAGTCACTTGACAGAATCACATTTTTCCGGATGGATTTTTCTCGGGCCAAATCAGTTCTGTTATACTCACAGACATTATTTTAACAGTTTTAGAAACTTCAGAGTTTTTTTCTATCCAATACTACTAATTATGTGCATATCCTAGTTTCTGGGCCTGAGTACCAGAAATTTTACTTTGGGCAAGCTAGACTCTCCAAAACTCCGAACACTGCCGCCGCTCCCTAATAGGTTAATGCAGCTGGTGGCCACACCAGATATCGACTGTTACTTTTTGACGTTATTCCATTTCTGTTAGTCACATGTCTGTGGAACTTTTTCAGTTTATGTCTCAGTTGTTGAATCTTGTTATGTCCATACAAATGTTTACACATGTTAAGTTTGCTGAAAATAAATGCAGTTGACAGTGAGAGGATGTTTCTTTTTTTGCTGAGTTAGATAGATAGATACTGTAGATTAACAAACTATAGTTTTTGCAAGTCAGTTAGGACATCTACTTTGTGCATGACACAAGTCATTTTTCCAACAATTGTTTACAGACAGATTATTCAACTTATAATTCACTGTATCACATTTCCAGTGGGTCAGAAGTTTACATACACTAAGTTGACTGTGCCTTTAAACAGCTTTAAACATCCATGACATCATTCCAGAAAATGTCATTGCTTTAGAAGCTTCTGTTAGGCTAATTGACATAATAATGATACTTTTTTGTTATAGATACGTGGTAGTAGAGTAGGGGTCTGAGGGCACACACTTAATGTGTTGTGAAATCTGTTGTGAATGTATCGTAATGTTTTAAAAATGTCATAATTGCCTTAATTTTGCTGGACCCCAGGAAGAGTAGCTGCTGCCTTGGCAACAGCTAATGGGGATCCATAATAAATACAAATACAAATGTCCAGTGGAGTGGGTGTGGGGGTTAATCACAATGTATGTCCAGCGGAGTGGATGTGGGGGGTTAACCAGAATGTACGGTGCATTCGGAAAGTATTCAGACCCCTTCATATTTCCACACTTTGTTACGTTACAGCCTTATTCTAAAAATGATTCAATAGTTTTAATTCTTTTGCATATTTATAAAATAAAAAAATACTGAAATATCACATTTACGTAAGTATTCAGACCCTTTACTCAGTACTTTGTTGAAGCACCTTTGGCGATTGCAGCCTCGTGTCTTTGGGGAGTTTCTTCCATTCTTCTCTGCAGATCCTCTCAATCTTTGTCAGGTTGGATGGGGAGTGTCGCTGCACAGCTATTTTCAGGTCTCTCCTGAGATGTTAGGTCGGGTTCAAGTCCGGGCTCTGGCTGGGCCACTCAAGGACATTCAGAGACTTGTTCCAAAGCCACCTCTGCATTGTCTTGGCTGTGTGCTTAGGGTCATTGTCCTGTTGGAAGGTGAACCTTCACCCCCGCCTGAGGTCCTGAGCGCTCTGGAGCAGGGTTTCATCAAGGATCTCTCTGTACTTTGCTCCATTCATCTTTCCCTCGATCCTGACTAGTCTCCCAGTCCTTGTCTCTGAAAAACATCCCCACAGCATGATGCAGCCACCACCGTGCTTCACTGTAGGGATGGTGCCAGGTTACCTCCAGATGTGATGCTTGGCATTCAGGCCAAAGAGTTTATTCTTGGTTTCATCAGACCAGAGAATCTTGTTTCTCATGGTCTGAGAGTCCTTTGGGTGCCTTTTGGCAATCTCCAAGTGGGCTTTCATGTGCCTTTTACTGAGGAGTGGCTTCCGTCTGGCCACTCCACCATAAAGGCCTGATTGGTGGAGTGCAACAGAGATGGTTGTCCTTCTGGAAGGTTCTCCCATCTCCACAGAGGAACTTTGGAGCTTCTCCCCTGATTACTCAGTTTGGCCGGGCGGCCAGCTCTTGGAAGAGTCTTGCTGATTTCCAAACTTCATCCATTTAAGAATAATGTAGGCCACTGTGTTCTTGGGGACCTTGAGTGCTGCATACATTTTTTGGTACCCTTTCCCAGATCTGTGCCTCGACACCATCCTGTCTCTGAGCTCTATGGACATGTCCTTCGACGTCACGGCTTGGTTTTTGTTCTGACATGCACTGTCAACTGTGGGACCTTATATAGACAGGTGTGTGCCTTTCCAAATCATGTCCAATCAATTGAATTTACCACAGATGGACTCAAATCAAGTTGTAGAAACATCTCAAGGATGATCAATGGAAACAGTATGCACCTGAGCTCAATGTCAAGTCTCATAGCAAAGGGTCTGAAACCTTATGTAAATAAGGCATTTCTGTTATTTATTTTGAAAACATTTGGAAACATTTCTAAAAACCTGTTTTCGATATGTGATTATGGGGTATTGTGTGAAGATTGATGAAGAATACATTTTAGAATAAGGCTGTAATGTAACAAAATGTGGGAAAAACAGAAGGGGACTGAATCAGAATGTAATGCTAATCAGATCCTCTCTTTGATTCTCAGTGATCAGAGCAAAGATATCTGGGGAAAAGGTTGTGTCTCCTAGCAACAGCTCTTCTCCTTACCTGAAGATGATCAAATATGAGATCAAACTGATCAAGGTGAGTCCAGCAGAACCTTGGTCATGTATCTACATCTTTATCTAAATTAGAATCTTGGTCCTGTATCTACAGCTCTGTCTAAAGTAGAACCTTGGTCCTTAATGTACAGCTTTATCTACAGTAGAACATTGGTCCTATATCCACAACTTTAACTACAGTAGAACCTTGGTCCTGTATCTACAGCTCTATCTAAAGTAGAACCTTGGTCCGGTATCTACAGCTCAATGTAAAGTAGAACCTTGGTCCTGTATCTACAGCTCTATCTAAAGTAGAACCTTGGTCCTGTATCTACAGTTCTATCTTAAGTATTACCTTGGTCCTACATCTACAGCTTTATCTACAGTAGAACATTGGTCTTGTATCTACAGCTCTATCTAAAGTAGAACCTTGGTACAATATCTACAGTTTAATCTTCATTAGAACCTTGGTCCTGTATCTACAGCTGTATCTACAGTAGAACCTTGGTCCTGTATCTACAGCTCTATCTAAAGTAGAACCTTGGACCTGTATCTACAGCTTTATCTACAGCTTTAACTACAATAGAACCTTGGTCCTTAATCTACAGCTTTTCTAAATTAGAACCTTGGTCATAAATCAACATCTTTATCTAAAGTAGAACGTTGGTCCTGTATCTACAGCTCAATCTTAAGCAGAACCTTGGTCCTAAATCTACATCTTTATCTAAAGTAGAACCTTGGTCCTGTATCTACAGCTGAATCTTAAGCAGACCCTTGGTACTATATCTACATCGTTATCTAAAGTAGAACCTTGGTCCTGTATCTACAGCTTTTTCTAAAGTAGAATCTTGTGAGGATATCTACAAATGTAACTACAGTAGAACATTGGCCCTGTATCTACAGCTCAATTTAAAGTAGAACCTTGGACCTGTATCTACAGCTCTTCATAAAGTAGAACCTTGGTCCTGTATCTACAGCTCTATCTAAAGTAGAACCTTGGACCAGTATCTACAGCTTTATCTACAGTAGAACTGTGGTCCTGTATCTACAGCTCTATCTAAAGTAGAACCTTGGTCCTGTGTCTACAGCTCTATCTACTGTAGAACCTTTGTCCTGTATCTACAGCTCTATCTAAAGTAGAATCTTGGTCCTATATCTACAGCTTTATCTACAGTAGATCCTTGTCCTGTATCTACAGCTATATCTAAAATAGAATCTAGGTAGTATATCTACAGATTTATCTACAGTAGAACATTGGTCCTGTTTCTACAGCTCAATTTAAAGTAGAACCTTGGACCTGTATCTACAGCTCAATTTAAAGTAGAACCTTGGTCCTGTATCTACAGCTCTATCTATAGTAGAATCTTGGTAGTATATCTACAGATTTATCTACAGTAGAACCTTGGTCCTGTATCTACAGCTATATCTAAAGTAGGATCTTGGTAGTATATCTACAGATTTATCTACAGTAGAACCTTGGTCCTGTATCTACAGCTCATTTTAAAGTAGAACCTTGGACCTGTATCTACAGCTCTTCATAAAGTAGAACCTTGGTCCTGTATCTACAGCTCTATCTAAAGTAGAACCTTGGTCCTGTGTCTACAGCTCTATCTAAAGTAGAATCTTTGTCCTGTATCTACAGCTTTATCTACAGTAGAACTGTGGTCCTGTATCTACAGCTCTACCTAAAGTAGAGCCTTGGTCATGTATCTACATCTTTATCTACAGTAGAACCTTGGTTATGTATCTACATCTTTTGCTACAGTTGAACCTTGGTCCTTTATCTACAGCTTTAACTACAATAGAACCTTGGTCCTTAATCTACAGCTTTTCTAAATTAGAACCTTGGTCATAAATCAACATCTTTATCTAAAGTAGAACCTTGGTCCTGTATCTACAGCTCAATCTTAAGCAGAACCTTGGTCCTAAATCTACATCTTTATCTAAAGTAGAACCTTGGTCCTGTATCTACAGCTGAATCTTAAGCAGACCCTTGGTACTATATCTACATCTTTATGTAAAGTAGACCTTGGTCCTGTATCTACAGCTCAATCTAAAGTACAACCTTGGTCCTTAATCTACAGCTTTTCTAAATTAGAACCTTGGTCATAAATCAACATCTTTATCTAAAGTAGAACCTTGGTCCTGTATCTACAGCTATTTCTAAAGTCGAATCTTGGTAGTATATCTACAGATTCATCTACAGTAGAACATTGGCCCTGTATCTACAGCTCAATTTAAAGTAGAACATTGGACCTGTATCTACAGCTCTTCATAAAATAGAACATTGGTCCTGTATCTACAGCTCTATCTAAAGTAGAACCTTGGTCCTGTTTCTACAGCTCTGTCATAAGTAGAACCTTGGACCAGTATCTACAGCTTTATCTACAGTAGAACTGTGGTCCTGTATCTACAGGTCTATCTAAAGTAGAACCTTGGACCAGTTTCTACAGCTTTATCTTTAGTAGAACTGTGGTCCGGTATCTACAGCTCTATCTAAAGTAGAACCTTGGCCCTGTGTCTACAGCTCTATCTAAAGTAGAACCTTTGTCCTGTATCTACAGCTATATCTAAAGTAGAACCTTGGTCCTATATCTACAGCTTTATCTACAGTAGAACCTTGTCCTGTATCCACAGCTATATCTAAAGTAGAATCTTGGTAGTGTATCTACAAATGTATCTACAGTAGAACATTGGCCCTGTATCTACAGCTCAATTTAAAGTAGAACCTTGGACCTGTATCTACAGCTCTTCATAAAGTAGAACCTTGGTCCTGTGTCTACAGCTCTATCTAAAGTAGAACCTTTGTCCTGTATCTACAGCTTTATCTACAGTAGAACTGTGGTCCTGTATTTACAGCTCTACCTAAAGTATAGCCTTGGTCATGTACCTACATCTTTATCTACAGTAGAACCTTGGTTTTGTATCTACATCTTTTGCTACAGTTGAACCTTGGTCCTGTATCTACAGCTTTATCTACAATAGAACCTTGGTACTTAATCTACAGCTTTTCTAAATTAGAACCTTGGTCATAAATCTACATCTTTATCTAAAGTAGAACCTTGGTCCGGTATCTACAGCTCAATCTTAAGCAGAACCTTGGTCCTAAATCTACATCTTTATCTAAAGTAGAACCTTGGTCCTGTATCTACAGCTGAATCTTAAGCAGAATCTTGGTACTATATCTACATCTTTATCTAAAGTAGACCTCGTTCCTGTATCTACTGCTCAATCTAAAGTACAACCTTGGTACTATAACTACATATTTATCTACAGTAGAACCTTGGTCCTGTATCTACAGCTTTATCTAAAGTAGAACCTTGGTCTTGTATCTACAGCTCTATGTAAAGTAGAACCTTCGTCCTGTATCTACAGCTCTGTCTTAAGTAGAACCTTGGACCAGTATCTACAGCTTTATCTACAGTAGAACCTTGGTCCTGTATCTACAGTTCTATCTAAAGTAGAACCTTCGTCCTGTATCTACAGCTTTAACTACAATAGAGCCTTGGTCCTTAATCTACAGCTTTTCTAAATTAGAACCTTGGTCATAAATCAACATCTTTATCTGAAGTAGAACCTTGGTCCTTTATCTAAAGCACAATCTTAAGCAGAACCTTGGTCCTAAATCTACATCTTTATCTAAAGTAGAACCTTGGACCAGTATCTACAGCTTTATCTACAGTAGAACTGTAGTCCTGTATCTACAGCTCTATCTAAAGTAGAACCTTGGTCCTGTGTCTACAGCTCTATCTAAAGTAGAACCTTGGTCCTGTATCTACAGCTCAATCTAAAGTTGAACCTTGGTCCTTAATCTACAGCTTTATCTACAGTAGAACCTTGGTCCTGTGTCTACAGCTCTATCTAAAGCAGAACCTTGTCCTGTATCTACATCTTTATCTACAGTAGAACCTTGGTCCTGTATCTACAGCTATTTCTAAAGTAGAACCTTGGTCCTATATCTACAGCTTTATCTACAGTAGAACCTTGGTCCTGTCTCTACAGCTATTTCTAAAGTAGAATCTTGGTAGGATATCTACAGCTTTATCTACAGTAGAACCTTGGTCCTGTATCTACAGCTATTTCTAAAGTAGAATCTTGGTAGTATATCTACAGATTTATCTACAGTAGAACATTGGCCCTGTATCTACAGCTAAATTTAAAGTAGAACCTTGGTCCTGTATCTACAGCTCAATCTTAAGCAGAACCTTGGTCCTAAATCTACATCTTTATCTAAAGTAGAACCTTGGTCCTGTATCTACAGCTCAATCTTAAGCAGAACCTTGGTACTATATCTACATCTTTATCTAAAGTAGACCTTGGTCCTGTATCTACTGCTAAATCTAAAGTACAACCTTGGTACTATATCTACATATTTATCTACAGTAGAACCTTGGTCCTGTATCTACAGCTCTGTCTTAAGTAGAACTTTGGACCAGTATCTACAGCTTTATCTACAGTAGAACTGTGGTCCTGTATCTACAGCTCTATCTAAAGTAGAACCTTGGTCCTGTGTCTACAGCTCTATCTAAAGTAGAACCTTGGTCCTGTATCTACAGCTCTATCTAAAGTTTAACCTTGGTCCTGTATCTACAGCTATTTCTAAAGTAGAACCTTGGTAGTATATCTACAGATTTATCTACAGTAGAACATTGGCCCTGTATCTACAGCTCTATCTAAAGTAGAACCTTGGACCAGTATCTACAGCTTTATCTACAGTAGAACCTTGGTCCTGTATCTACAGCTCTATCTAAAGTAGAACCTTGGTCCTGTATCTACAGCTTTATCTACAGTAGAACAGTGGTCCTGTATCTACAGGTCTATCTAAAGTAGAACCTTGGAACAGTATCTACAGCTTTATCTAAAGTAGAACCTTGGTCCTGTATCTACAGCTCTATCTAAAGTAGATCCTTGGTCCTGTGTCTACAGCTCTATCTAAAGTAGATCCTTTGTCCTGTATCTACAGCTCAATCTTAAGCAGAACCTTGGTCCTAAATCTACATCTTTATCTACAGTAGAACATTGGCCCTATATCTACAGCTCAATTTAAAGTAGAACCTTGGACCAGTATCTATAGCTTTATCTACAGTAGAACTGTGGTCCTGTATCTACAGCTCTATCTAAAGTAGAACCTTGGTCCTGTGTCTACAGCTCTTTCTAAAGTAGAACCTTTGTCCTGTATCTACAGCTTCATCTACAGTAGAACCTTGGTCCTGTATCTACAGCTCTATCTAAAGTAGAACCTTTGTCCTGTATCTACAGCTCTATCTAAAGTAGAACCTTGGTCCTGTATCTACAGCTCTGTCTTAAGTAGAACCTTGGACCAGTATCTACAGCTTTATCTACAGTAGAACTGTGGTCCTGTATCTACAGGTCTATCTAAAGTAGAACCTTTGACCAGTATCTACAGCTCTATCTAAAGTAGAACCTTGGTCCTGTATCTACAGCTCTATCTAAAGTAGATCCTTGGTCCTGTATCTACAGCTCTATCTAAAGTAGAACCTTTGTCCTGTATCTACAGCTTCATCTACAGTAGAACCTTGGTCCTGTATCTACAGCTCTATCTAAAGTAGAACCTTGGTCCTGTATCTACATCTCTATCTAAAGTAGAACCTTGGATCTGTATCTACAGCTCTATCTAAAGTAGATCCTTGGACCAGTATCTACAGCTTTATCTACAGTAGAACCTTGGTCCTGTATCTACAGCTCTATCTAAAGTAGAACCTTGGTCATGTATCTACAGCTCTATCTAAAGTAGATCCTTGGTCCTGTATCTACAGCTTTATCTACAGTAGAACCTTGGTCCTGTATCTACAGCTCTATCTAACGTAGATCCTTGGTCATGTATCTACAGCTCTGTCTTAAGTAGAACCTTGGACCAGTATCTACAGCTTTATCTACAGTAGAACTGTGGTCCTGTATCTACAGCTCTATCTAAAGTAGAACCTTGGACCAGTATCTACAGCTTTATCTACAGTAGAACCTTGGTCCTGTATCTACAGCTCTGTCTTAAGTAGAACCTTGGTCCTGTGTCTACAGCTCTATCTAAAGTTGAACCTTTGTCCTGTATCTACAGCTTCATCTACAATAGAAGGGTGGTCCTGTATCTACAGCTCTATCTAAAGTAGAACCTTGGTCCTGTATCTACATCTTTATCTACAGTAGAACCTTGGATATGTATCTACATCTTTATCTACAGTTTAACCTTTGTCCTGTATCTACAGCTTTAACTACAATAGAACCTTGGTCCTTAATCTAAAGCTTTTCTAAATTAGAACCTTGGTCATAAATCTACATCTTTATCTAAAGTAGAACCTTGGTCCTGTATCTACAGCTCAAACTTAATCAGAACCTTGGTCCTAAATCTACATCTTTATCTAAAGTAGAACCTTGGTCCTGTATCTACAGCTCAATCTTAAGTAGATCCTTGGTACTATATCTACAACTTTATCTAAAGTAGACCTTGGTCCTGTATCTACAGCTCAATCTAAAGTTCATCCTTGGTACTATAACCACATATTTTTCTAAATTAGAACCTTGGTCCTGTATCTACAGCTCTGTCTTAAGTAGAACCTTGGACAAGTATCTACAGCTTTATCTACAGTAGATCCTTGGTCCTGTATCTACAGCTCTATCTAAAGTAGAACCTTGGTCCTGTGTCTACAGCTCTATCTAAAGTAGAACCTTTGTCCTGTATCTACAGCTTCATCTACAGTAGAACCTTGGTCCTGTATCTACAGCTCTATCTAAAGTAGAACCTTGGTCCTGTGTCTACAGCTCTATCTAAAGTAGAACCTTTGTCCAGTATCTACAGCTTCATGTACAGTAGAACCTTGGTCCTGTATCTACAGCTCTATCTAAAGTAGAACCTTGGTCCTGTATCTACAGCTCTATCTAACGTAGAACCTTGGATCTGTATCTACAGCTCTATCTAAAGTAGATCCTTGGACCAGTATCTACAGCTTTATCTACAGTAGAACCTTGGTCCTGTATCTACAGCTCTATCTAAAGTAGAACCTTGGTCCTGTATCTACAGCTTTATCTACAGTAGAACAGTGGTCCTGTATCTACAGGTCTATCTAAAGTAGAACCTTGGAACAGTATCTACAGCTTTATCTAAAGTAGAACCTTGGTCCTGTATCTACAGCTCTATCTAAAGTAGATCCTTGGTCCTGTGTCTACAGCTCTATCTAAAGTAGATCCTTTGTCCTGTATCTACAGCTCAATCTTAAGCAGAACCTTGGTCCTAAATCTACATCTTTATCTACAGTAGAACATTGGCCCTGTATCTACAGCTCAATTTAAAGTAGAACCTTGGACCAGTATCTATAGCTTTATCTACAGTAGAACTGTGGTCCTGTATCTACAGCTCTATCTAAAGTAGAACCTTGGTCCTGTATCTACAGCTCTATCTAAAGTAGAACCTTGGACCAGTATCTACAGCTTTATCTACAGTAGAACCTTGGTCCTGTATCTACAGCTCTGTCTTAAGTAGAACCTTGGTCCTGTGTCTACAGCTCTATCTAAAGTTGAACCTTTGTCCTGTATCTACAGCTTCATCTACAATAGAAGGGTGGTCCTGTATCTACAGCTCTATCTAAAGTAGAACCTTGGTCCTGTATCTACATCTTTATCTACAGTAGAACCTTGGATATGTATCTACATCTTTATCTACAGTTTAACCTTTGTCCTGTATCTACAGCTTTAACTACAATAGAACCTTGGTCCTTAATCTAAAGCTTTTCTAAATTAGAACCTTGGTCATAAATCTACATCTTTATCTAAAGTAGAACCTTGGTCCTGTATCTACAGCTCAAACTTAATCAGAACCTTGGTCCTAAATCTACATCTTTATCTAAAGTAGAACCTTGGTCCTGTATCTACAGCTCAATCTTAAGTAGATCCTTGGTACTATATCTACAACTTTATCTAAAGTAGACCTTGGTCCTGTATCTACAGCTCAATCTAAAGTTCATCCTTGGTACTATAACCACATATTTTTCTAAATTAGAACCTTGGTCCTGTATCTACAGCTCTGTCTTAAGTAGAACCTTGGACAAGTATCTACAGCTTTATCTACAGTAGATCCTTGGTCCTGTATCTACAGCTCTATCTAAAGTAGAACCTTGGTCCTGTGTCTACAGCTCTATCTAAAGTAGAACCTTTGTCCTGTATCTACAGCTTCATCTACAGTAGAACCTTGGTCCTGTATCTACAGCTCTATCTAAAGTAGAACCTTGGTCCTGTGTCTACAGCTCTATCTAAAGTAGAACCTTTGTCCAGTATCTACAGCTTCATGTACAGTAGAACCTTGGTCCTGTATCTACAGCTCTATCTAAAGTAGAACCTTGGTCCTGTATCTACAGCTCTATCTAACGTAGAACCTTGGATCTGTATCTACAGCTCTATCTAAAGTAGATCCTTGGACCAGTATCTACAGCTTTATCTACAGTAGAACCTTGGTCCTGTATCTACAGCTCTATCTAAAGTAGAACCTTGGTCCTGTATCTACAGCTTTATCTACAGTAGAACAGTGGTCCTGTATCTACAGGTCTATCTAAAGTAGAACCTTGGAACAGTATCTACAGCTTTATCTAAAGTAGAACCTTGGTCCTGTATCTACAGCTCTATCTAAAGTAGATCCTTGGTCCTGTGTCTACAGCTCTATCTAAAGTAGATCCTTTGTCCTGTATCTACAGCTCAATCTTAAGCAGAACCTTGGTCCTAAATCTACATCTTTATCTACAGTAGAACATTGGCCCTGTATCTACAGCTCAATTTAAAGTAGAACCTTGGACCAGTATCTATAGCTTTATCTACAGTAGAACTGTGGTCCTGTATCTACAGCTCTATCTAAAGTAGAACCTTGGTCCTGTGTCTACAGCTCTTTCTAAAGTAGAACCTTTGTCCTGTATCTACAGCTTCATCTACAGTAGAACCTTGGTCCTGTATCTACAGCTCTATCTAAAGTAGAACCTTTGTCCTGTATCTACAGCTCTATCTAAAGTAGAACCTTGGTCCTGTATCTACAGCTCTGTCTTAAGTAGAACCTTGGACCAGTATCTACAGCTTTATCTACAGTAGAACTGTGGTCCTGTATCTACAGGTCTATCTAAAGTAGAACCTTTGACCAGTATCTACAGCTCTATCTAAAGTAGAACCTTGGTCCTGTATCTACAGCTCTATCTAAAGTAGATCCTTGGTCCTGTATCTACAGCTCTATCTAAAGTAGAACCTTTGTCCTGTATCTACAGCTTCATCTACAGTAGAACCTTGGTCCTGTATCTACAGCTCTATCTAAAGTAGAACCTTGGTCCTGTATCTACATCTCTATCTAAAGTAGAACCTTGGATCTGTATCTACAGCTCTATCTAAAGTAGATCCTTGGACCAGTATCTACAGCTTTATCTACAGTAGAACCTTGGTCCTGTATCTACAGCTCTATCTAAAGTAGAACCTTGGTCCTGTATCTACAGCTCTATCTAAAGTAGATCCTTGGTCCTGTATCTACAGCTCTATCTAAAGTAGAACCTTTGTCCTGTATCTACAGCTTCATCTACAGTAGAACCTTGGTCCTGTATCTACAGCTATTTCTAAAGTAGAATCTTGGTAGTATATCTACAGATTTATCTACAGTAGAACATTGGCCCTGTATCTACAGCTCAATTTAAAGTAGAACCTTGGACCTGTATCTACAGCTCTTCATAAAGTAGAACCTTGGTCCTGTATCTACAGCTCTATCTAAAGTAGAACCTTGGACCAGTATCTACAGCTTTATCTACAGTAGATCCTTGGTCCTGTATCTACATCTTTATCTACAGTAGAACCTTGGTCGTGTATCTACAGCTCAATCTAAAGTAGAACCTTGGTCCTATATCTACAGATTTATCTAAAGAAGCACCTTGGTCCTGTATCGACAGATTTATTTACAGTATAACCTTAGTCCTGAATCTCATAAAGGTTGATCAAAGTGAGTCCAGTAGAACCTTAGTCCTGCATCTACAGCTTTATCTATAGTAGAATGTTGGTCCTGTATTTACCAAAGGTTGATCAAGGTGAGTCCAGGATAACCTTCATCCTGTATCTAATAAAGGTTTAACTCCAGCTTTATCTGCAGCTTTATCTACAATGGAACCTTAGTCCTGTATCTACTGAAGGTTGATCAAGATGAGTCCAGTAGAACCTTGTTCCTGCATCAACTAAAGGTTTACCGGCAGCTTTATCTACCGGCAGCCTTATCTACCGTAGAACCTTAGTCCTGTATCTACTAAAAGTTGATCAAGGTGAGTTCAGGAAAACCTAGGACCTGCATCGCATCTAATAAAGGTTTACCTGCAGTTTTATCTACAGTCAGTGCTTAAATTGTAAATGGGGAGGTGCTGGAACAAAAAGTGAGCGCTGGAGGGGGATGTCCAGGGGAGTTCTGAGGTACCGGAACACATGAGAAAAAAAGCACCTTCATAATAAAGCATTGCATGCATATCATCGCATTTGCGTAGTGGCATAGAGCAGTAGAGTAGAGGTCACTTACAGTTGCACACATGGGGAAGATTTTTAGTAGCCTAGGGTTTGCAGAATATTTTTTTAATACTGCACAAATGATCGAAATGGCAGGCTACTTTGACACTGACAAACTGAGATCAATAAAAACGACCTTGTCTTGAAAACATCAATAGCCTAGGCCTAGGTGTGTGGAAACACATATGTAGGCTAAAATAGGAGGAAATTATAAACAAATCAAAATATATTTTATATTTGAGATTCTTCAAAGTAGCCACCCTTTGCCTTTATGACAGCTTTGCACACTCTTGGCATTCTCTCAACCAGCTTCACCTGAAATGCTTTTTTAACAGTCTTGAAGGAGTTCACACATATGCTGAGCACTTGTTGTCTGCTTTTCCTTCTCTCTGCGGTCCAACTCATCCCAAACCATCTCAATTGGGTTGAGGTCGGGTGATTGTGGAGGCCACGTCATCTGATGCAACGCTCCATCACTCTCCTTCTTGGTCAAATAGCCCTTACACAGCCTGGAGGTGTGTTGGGTCATTGTCCTGTTGAAAAACAAATGATTGTCCCACTAAGTGCAAACCAGATGGGATGGCGTATTGCTGCAGAATGCTTTGGTAGCCATGCTGGTTAAGTGTGCCTTGAATTCTAAATAAATCACAGACAGTGTCACCAGCAAGGCACCCCCACACCATCACACCTCCTCCTCCATGCTTCACGGTGGGAACTACACATGCGGAGATCATCCGTTCACCTACTCTGCGTCTCACAAAGACACAGTGGTTGGTACTAAAAATCTCAAATTTGGACTCATTAGACCAAAGGACAGAATTCTGCAGGTCTAATGTCCATTGCTCGTGTTTCTTGGCCCAAGCAAATCTCGTCTTATTATTGCTGTCCTTTAGTAGTGGTTTCTTTGCAGCAATTCAACCATGAAGGCCTGATTCACTTAGTCTCCTCTGAACAGTTAATGTTGAGATGTGTCTGTTACTTGAACTCTGTGAAGCATTTATTCATGCTGCAATATCTGAGGCTGGTATCTCCAATGAACTTATCCTCTGCAGCAGAGGTAACTCTGGGTCCTTCTATCCTGTGGCGTTCTTCATGAGAGCCAGTTTCATCATAGCGCTTGATGGTTTTTGCGACTGCATTTGAAGAAACTTTAAAAGACCTTGACATTTTTTGGAGCTGTTCTTGTCATAATATTAACTTTGTCTTTTACCAAATAGGGCTATCTTCTGTATACCACCCTTACCTTGTCACAAAACAACTGATTGGCTGAAATGTATTAAGAAAGGAAAGAAATTCATTCCACAAATTAACATTTAACAAGGTATAGCTGTTAATTGAAATGCATTCCAGGTGACTATCTCATGAAGCTGGTTGAGAGAATGCCAAGAGTGTGCAAAGCTGTCATCAAGGCAAAAGGTGACTACTTTGAAGAATCTCAAATATAACATTTTGTTGGATTTGTTTAACACTTTTTTGGTTACTACATGATTCCATATGTGTTAATTCATAGTTTTGATGACTTCAATATTATTCTACATTGTAGAAAATATTAAAAATAAAGAAAATCCCTGGAATGAGGTGTGTCAAAACTTTTGACAGGTACCGTACATGTATAAATTACCTCAACAATCCGGTACACACGCAAACTGACTCCGTACCGGTACCCCCTGTATATAGCCTCATTACATTTTTCACTTTAGGTGAAAAAGTAAATATCTTCTTAACTAATTTGTCTTAAGAACTGCATTGATGGTTAAGGGCTTGTAAGTAAGCATTTCATGGTATTCGGCACATGTGACTATAAACAAAAGTTAGTCCCAGAGACCCAGAGTGGTGCTCCTA
Source organism: Brachymystax lenok tsinlingensis (assembly GCA_030435695.1). Lineage (NCBI taxonomy): Eukaryota > Metazoa > Chordata > Actinopteri > Salmoniformes > Salmonidae > Brachymystax > Brachymystax lenok. The sequence continues at coordinate 1,350,788 of CM059797.1, forward strand.
TAATCATCATACTGTATTCATTATACAGATGACAGTTAGCACCAGAGACCCAGAGTGGTGCTCCTATAATCAATATACTGTATTCATTATATAGATGATGTCAGCACCAGAGACCCAGAGTGGTGCTCCTATAATCAATATACTGTATTCATTATATAGATGATGTCAGCACCAGAGACCCAGAGTGGTGCTACTATAATCAATATACTGTATTCATTATATAGATGATGTCAGCACCAGAGACCCAGAGTGGTGCTCCTATAATCAATATACTGTACTCATTATATAGATGATGTCAGCACCAGAGACCCAGAGTGGTGCTCCTATAATCATCATACTGTATTCATTATACAGATGATGTCAGCACCAGAGACCCAGAGTGGTGCTCCTATAATCAATATACTGTATTCATTATATAGATGATGTCAGCACCAGAGACCCAGAGTGGTGCTCCTATAATCATCATACTGTATTCATTATATAGATGACAGTTAGCGCCAGAGACCCAGAGTGGTGCTCCTATAATCATCATACTGTATTCATTATACAGATGACAGTCAGCACCAGTGGAAGAACTTTCTACAAAAGCAGTCATTCATTCTCGGTTCAACATTACCATGTAACTTATTACTTTGTACCATACAAACCTCTATTGTTGCAGTGCTTAGGTATGGTATGGTACATGTAGATTATAGTTGGAGTACTGTGCATCACTAGAGGTGTGTATGGTACATGTAGATTATAGTTGGAACACTGTGCATCACTAGAGGTGTGTATGGTACATGTAGATTATAGTTGGAACACTGTGCATCACTAGAGGTGTGTATGGTACATGTAGATTATAGTTGGAACACTGTGCATCACTAGAGGTGTGTATGGTACATGTAGATTATAGTTGGAACACTGTGCAACACTAGAGGTGTGTATGGTACATGTAGATTATAGTTGGAACACTGTGCATCACTAGAGGTGTGTATGGTACATGTAGATTATAGTTGGAGCACTGTGCATCACTAGAGGTGTGTATGGTACATGTAGATTATAGTTGGAGCACTGTGCATCACTAGAGGTGTGTATGGTACATGTAGATTATAGTTGGAACACTGTGCAACACTAGAGGTGTGTATGGTACATGTAGATTATAGTTGGAACACTGTGCATCACTAGAGGTGTGTATGGTACATGTAGATTATAGTTGGAGCACTGTGCATCACTAGAGGTGTGTATGGTACATGTAGATTATAGTTGGAGTACTGTGCAACACTAGAGGTATGGTATGGTACATGTAGATTATAGTTGGAGCAGTGTGCATCACTAGAGGTGTGTATGGTACATGTAGATTATAGTTGGAACACTGTGCATCACTAGAGGTGTGTATGGTACATGTAGATTATAGTTGGAGCAGTGTGCAACACTAGAGGTGTGTATGGTACATGTAGATTATAGTTGGAGCACTGTGCAACACTAGAGGTGTGTATGGTACATGTAGATTATAGTTGGAACACTGTGCATCACTAGAGGTGTGTATGGTACATGTAGATTATAGTTGGAACAATGTGCAACACTAGAGGTGTGTATGGTACATGTAGATTATAGTTGGAACACTGTGCATCACTAGAGGTGTGTATGGTACATGTAGATTATAGTTGGAACAATGTGCAACACTAGAGGTGTGTATGGTACATGTAGATTATAGTTGGAGCACTGTGCATCACTAGAGGTGTGTATGGTACATGTAGATTATAGTTGGAGTACTGTGCAACACTAGAGGTATGGTATGGTACATGTAGATTATAGTTGGAGCAGTGTGCATCACTAGAGGTGTGTATGGTACATGTAGATTATAGTTGGAACACTGTGCATCACTAGAGGTGTGTATGGTACATGTAGATTATAGTTGGAGCAGTGTGCAACACTAGAGGTGTGTATGGTACATGTAGATTATAGTTGGAGCACTGTGCAACACTAGAGGTGTGTATGGTACATGTAGATTATAGTTGGAACACTGTGCATCACTAGAGGTGTGTATGGTACATGTAGATTATAGTTGGAACAATGTGCAACACTAGAGGTGTGTATGGTACATGTAGATTATAGTTGGAACACTGTGCATCACTAGAGGTGTGTATGGTACATGTAGATTATAGTTGGAACAATGTGCAACACTAGAGGTGTGTATGGTACCTTCATTTAACATCTGCCATCGTCAAATGCAGGTAGATTTTGGCATTGGCGTGTAAAATGTATGTTTCACCCGTCATGTTGGTGGGTGGTCAAGGCTTCACAGTGCTCGCATTTCACTCACATTTCTGTAAATAAAAAGTCTTGTTTGATCACATTCATAGTAAAATAAATGCTGCGGTAGCTGTTTTCACAGTATTTCTGCTATTAAAGTAATCGCACAAAGTCAAAGAACTACGCATCCTATATAGCCTATCCCACCTCATGCTGCAACACCTCGCTGGGGGCTGTGCACACCTGAAGAGCTGAGAGAGATACATTTTTAGAAATGCTGCTCACAGGTATAAAAGTTGGTCTAATTTACTTCGAAATGAAAGTCTACTGAAGTGTCCTTTTGTTTCTTGGCTATTTACATTGTTTTGTTCACATGCTAGGTTGTTTTTCAATGTTTGAGTTTCAACTGTTTGGCAAGAGCATACAACATAGTCAATCTCACAGGCACAAACATGACTCGAGTCGTGTTACCACTGTGATATTTTGGTTAAAAGACTCACCGTGTTTTTTATTTTAAACAATACATTTATTGTGTTTTGTTGGTGTAATTTAAAAACAATAAATATTTGGGCTGGTACATTTTTTTAATGCCTGGTAGTTAATTTTAGGCCCTGGTTGGAGCACTGTGCATCACTAAAGGTATGTTTTTGTCCTCCACCCTGTAGATGTTTAAAGGCTTTGAGAAGGTGAAGGACATCCAGTATGTGTACACACCCGTCTTCTCCTCCCTGTGTGGAGTCAAACTAGACTCCAACAACAAGGTCCACTACCTGCTGTCAGGTAAAGTACTGGTTCATAAGAAAATAGAACACTGCTGGGCAGGGGAATAGAGCCCATCGCCTGTGGTTCATATGATGAGAGAACACTGCTGGGCAGGGGAATAGAGCCCATCGCCTGTGGTTCATATGATGAGAGAACACTGCTGGGCAGGGGAATAGAGCCCATCACCTGTGGTTCATATGAAGATAGAACACTGCTGGGCAGGGGAATAGAGCCCATCGCCTGTGGTTCATATGATGAGAGAACACTGCTGGGCAGGGGAATAGAGCCCATCGCCTGTGGTTCATATGAAGATAGAACACTGCTGGGCAGGGGAATAGAGCCCATCGCCTGTGGTTCATATGAAGATAGAACACTGCTGGGCAGGGGAATAGAGCCCATCACCTGTGGTTCATATGAAGATAGAACACTGCTGGGCAGGGGAATAGAGCCCATCACCTGTGGTTCATATGAAGATAGAACACTGCTGGGCAGGGGAATAGAGCCCATCGCCTGTGGTTCATATGAAGATAGAACACTGCTGGGCAGGGGAATAGAGCCCATCGCCTGTGGTTCATATGATGAGAGAACACTGCTGGGCAGGGGAATAGAGCCCATCGCCTGTGGTTCATATGAAGATAGAACACTGCTGGGCAGGGGAATAGAGCCCATCACCTGTGGTTCATATGAAGATAGAACACTGCTGGGCAGGGGAATAGAGCCCATCACCTGTGGTTCATATGATGAGAGAACACTGCTGGGCAGGGGAATAGAGCCCATCGCCTGTGGTTCATAAGAAAATAGAACACTGCTGGGCTGGGGAATAGAGCCCATCACCTGTTGTTCAAGTGATGAGAGAACACTACTGGGCAGGGGAATAGAGCCCATCACCTATGGTTGAAACGATGAGAGAACACTGATAGGCAGGGGAGTAGAGCCCATCACCTATGGTTCATATGATAATAAAACACTACTGGGATAAGGAATAGAGCCCATCACCCTGTGGTTCATATGATAATAAAACACTACTGGGACAGGGAATAAAGCCCATCACCTATTGTTCAAATTATACACTGCTGGGAAAGGGAATTGAGCCCATATCCTATGCCTCATATGATAATAAAACACTACTGGGCAGGGGAATAGAGCCCATCACATATCAAAATCAAATATATAACAATTCCCAACAACTACCTATGACACACAAATCTAACAAGTAATCTAACAATTCCCCGCCAACTACCTAATACACACACATCTAAAGGGGTGAATGAAAATATGTACATATAAACATATGATTGAGCGATGGCCGAGCGCCATAGGCAAGGTGTAGTAGAATATATACAATACAGTATATACATGTGATATGAGTAAAGTAAGATATGTAGACATTATTAAAGTGGCATTATTTAAAGTGGCATTGTTTAAAGTGACTAGTGATCAATTTATTAAAGTGTCCAGGGATTGGGTCTCAGTGTAGGCAGCAGCCTCTCTGAGTTAGTGATGGCTATTTAACAGTCTGATGGCCTTGAGATAGAAGCTGTTTTTCAATCTCTCAGTCCGAGCTTTGATGCACCTGTACTGACCCCGCCTTCTGGAAGATAGCGGGGTGAACAGGCAGTGGCTCAGGTGATTGTTGTACTTGTTTAACCTTTTGGCCTTCCTGTGACAATGGGTGTTGTAGGTGTCATGGAAGGCAGGTAGTTTGCCCCCGGTGATGCGTTGTGCAGACTGCACCACCCTCTGGAGAGCCTTGCGATTGAGGGCAGTTGCCGTACCAGGCGGTGATACAGCCCGACAGGATGCTCTCGATTGTGCATCTGTAAAAGTTAGTCAGGGTTTTGGGTGACAGGCCAAATTTCTTCAGCCTCCTGAGGTTGAAGAGGCGCTGTTGCGCCTTCTTCACTATACTGTTTGTGAACAGGGAGTACAGGAGAGGGCTGAGCACACACCCTTGTGGGGCCCCAGTGTTGAGGGTCAGCGAAGTGGAGATGTTGTTTCCTACCTTCACCACCTGGGGGCGGCCCGTCAGAAAGTCCAGGACCTAGTTGCACAGGGAGGGGTTGAGACCCAGGGCCTCCAGCTTGCATAGGTATCCAGCTTTATATAGATATTATTTTTGTCCAGATGGGATAGGGCATTGTGCAGTGCGATGGCGATTGCGTCATCTGTGGACCTGTTGGGGCGGTATGCAAACTGAAGTGGGTCTAGGGTGGCTGGTAAGGTGGAGGTGATATGATCCTTGACTAGTCTCTCAAAGTACTTCATGATGACAGAAGTGAGTGCTACGGGGCGGTAGTCATTTAGTTAAGTTATCTTTGCCTTCTTGGGTACAGGAACAATGGTAGCCATCTTGAAGCATGTGGGGACAACAGACTGGGATAGGGAGCGATTAAATATGTCTGTAAACACACCAGCCAGCTGGTCTGCGCATGCTCTGAGGACAAGGCAAGGGATGCCGTCTGGGGCAGCAGCCTTGCGAGGGTTTACACGTTTAAATGTTTTACTCACGTCAGCCACTGAGAAGGAGGGGGGGGCCGCAGACTTTGTTTTAGCGAGCCGAGGCGGTGGCACTGTATTATCCTCAAAGCGGGCAAAGAAGGTGTTTAGTTTGTCTGGCAGCGTGACGTCGGTATCCGTGACGTGGCTGTTTTTGTTTTTGTAGTCCGTGATTTCCTGTAGACCCTGCCACATACGTCTTGTGTCTGAGCCTTTGAATTGCGACTCCACTTTGTCCCTGTACCGGCATTTTGCTTGTTTGATTGCCTTGCGGAGGGAATAACTACACTGTTTATATTCAGCCATATCTCCAGACCTCTTTCCATGGTTAAATGCGGTGGATCGCGCTTTCAGTTTTACGCGAATGCCGCCATCCATCCACGATTTCTGGTTAGGGTAGGTTTTAATGGTCACAGTGGGTACAACGTCTCCAATGCACTTATTTATAAATGCACTCACCGAGTCAGCGCATAGGCCAATATTCTGATAATATGATAATAATATGGTTCATATGATGAGAGAACACTGCTGGGCAGGGGAATAGAGCCCATCGCCTGTGGTTCATATGATATTTAAAAACACTACTGGGAAGGGGAATAGAGCCCCACCTGTAGTTATTGTGATAATAAAACACTTCTGGGATCGGTATAGAGCACATCACCTATGGTTCATATGATGAGAGAACACTGCTGGGCAGGGGAATAGAGCCCATCGCATGCACGCCCAGGTGCCGGCAGGTTTAAGAGCGTTGGACCAGTAATTGAAAGGGCGCAAATCCTCGATTTGTCCTTGAGCAAGGCACTTAATCTCCTGCTCCTGTAATTTGCTCTGGATAAATGACGAACATGTAAATGTACTTTGCCTTCAGAAAGTATTCACACCCCTTAACTTTTTCAAAATGTTCTTGTGTTACAGCCTGAATTTGAAATTGGATAAATTGAGATTTTGTGTCACTGGCCTACACATAATACTACTTTGTTTTTACAGTGCTGCTACTTGCTGTTTATTATCTATGCATAGTCACTTCACCCCAACATACATGTACAAATTACCTCGACTAACTTATTCCCCCACACATTGACTTGGTACAGGTACCCCCTGTATATAGCCTCGTTATTTTATTGTGTTACTTTAGTTTATTTAGTGAATATGTTCTTAAATGAAGTTCAATAAACAGTGTTAAGGGCTTGTAAGTAAAGAATATCACGGTAAGGTCTACACCTGTTGTATTCGGTGCACGTGACAAATAGAATGGGATTTGATTTGTATCTGACCAATTTATGAAAGACAACTACTTTTGAATTCCATAAAGTGAGTGTGGAAGAGGTGGGGTCTGACAACTTGGATGGAAAATTACTGAGGATAATAGAGGACGATATTGCCACTCCTATTTGCCATATCTTCAATCTAAGCCTACTAGAAAGTGTGTGCCCTCAGGACTGGAGGGAAGTAAAAGTCATTCCGCTACCCAAGAATAGTAAAACCCCCTTTACTGGCTCAAATAGCTGACCAATCAGCCAGTTACCAACCCTTAGTAATCTTTTGAAAGAAATTGTGAGTGACCAGATACAACGGTATTTTACAGTAAACAAATTGACAACAGACTTTCAGCACGCTTATAGCTTATGTAGGGAAGGACACTCAACAAGTACAGCACTTGCACAAATGACTGATGATTGGCTGCTAGAAATTGACGATAAAAAGATTGTGGGGGCTGTTTTGTTAGACTTTAGTGTGGCATTTGACATGTGTAAACGTATTTGTTATGGCTTTACACTCCCTACTATATTGTGGATAAAGAGTTACTTGTCTAACAGAACACACTGGTAGGCCCCTTACTTTTTTCAATCATTACTAATGACATGCCACTGGCTTTGAGTAAAGCCAATGTGTCTATGCATGCGGATGACTCAACACTATATGTAGATACATTACATTCAGAAAGTATTTAGACCCATTCACTTTTTCCACATTTTGTTATGTTGCAGCCTTATTCGAAAATGGATTCCATTGTTTTTGTCACTCATCAATCAACACACAATAACCCATAATGACATCATAATACCACATAATGACATCACAATACCCCATAATGACCAAGCAGAAACAGGTTTTTAGACATTTTTGCAAAAAAAATTATAATAATTTTAACATCACATGTGCGTAAGTATTCAGACCCTTTACTCAGTACTTTGTTGAAGCACCTTTGGCAGCGATTACAGTCTCAAGTCTTCTTGATTATGACACTACAAGCTTGACACACCTGTATTTGGGGAGTTTCTCCCATTCTTTTCTGCAGATCCTCTCAGGCTCTGTCAAGTTGTATGGGAAGCGTCGCTGAACGTCTATTATCAGATCTCTCCAGAGATGTTAGATCGAGTTCAAGTCCGGGCTCTGGCTGGGCCACTCAAGGATATTCAGAGACTTGTCCCGAAGCCACTCGTGCGTTGTCTTGGTTGTATGCTTAGGGTTGTTGTCCTGTTGGAAGGTGAACCTTCGTCCCTGTCTGGGGTCCTGTGCGCTCTGGAGCAGGTTTTCATCAAGGATCTCTCTGTACTTTGCTCCATTCATCTTTCCCTCAATTCTGACTAGTCTCCCAGTCCCTGCCGCTGAAAAACATCTCCACAGCATGATGCTGCCACTAACATGCTTCACCATAGGGATGGTGCCAGGTTTCCTCCAGACGTGACGCTTGGCATTCAGGCCCAAGAGTTCAATCTTGGTTTCATCAGACCAGAGAACCACTTTACCATAAAGGCCTTCAAGATTGTTTTGATCACGAGGACTGGGATATGTTCCTTGTAGCTTCCGAGAATAACATTGACGAATATACTTATACGGTGACTGAGTTCATCAGGAAGTGCATAGGAGATGTTGTACCCACTGTGACTATTAAAATGTACCCTAACCAGAAACCGTGGATAGATGGCAGCATTCGTGCAACACTGAAAGCGCCACCACATTTAACCATGGCAAGGTGACTGGGAATATGGTAGGATACAAACAGTGTAGTTATTCCTTTCGCAAGGCAATCAAATAGGCAAAACATCAGTATAGAGACAATCACGGACTACAAAGGGAAAACCAGCCACGTCACAGACTTCTTGCTTCCAGACAAGCTAAACACCTTCTTCGCCCGCTTTGAGGATAACACAGTGCCACTGCCGCGGACCGCTACCAAGGACTGTGGGCTTTCCTTCTCCGTGGCCGACGTGAGTAGGACATTTAACGTGTTAACCCTCGCAAGGCTACCTGCCCAGACGGCATCCCTAGCCACATCCTCAGATCATGCGCAGACCAGCTGGCTGGTGTGTTTACGGACATATTCAATCTCTCCCTATCCCAGTCTGCTGTCCCCACATGCTTCAAGAGGGACACCATTGTTCCTGTTCCCAAGAAAGTCATTTAGCTCAGTTACCTTTCCTATCACCCCGTAGCACTTACTTCTGTCATCATGAAGTGCTTTGAGAGACTAGTCAAGGATCATATCACCTCCACCTTACCGTTTTGTTTTGTTTTACTATTTTTCAGATGTTGCCCTACCGGAGTTACACAGGAATAGCGTCACTGCTACTAGCTTCACGACTGACATTTGGACCAGCAATATCAGCCCCATGAGCATGCTGAGTCTGACAGCACAGTGGGTCGTCTGTCACGATCTTCGGAACGGACAGAAGGCGCAGCGAGGCATCCACTATACATATTATATTGAATAACGACGTAACTGGGCAAAACAACAAAATTAACGAAGATCATAACATAAACATAGACTTACAACACAAAGAAGCTATGCATAAACAATAGCCCACAAAACCTAATAGAAAACCCCAAACATATATATGGTTCCCAATTAGAGACAACAACACACAGCTGCCTCTAATTGGGAACCATTACTAACATAGAAATATATCACCTAGAACATAAAAACCCTACACCAAAAACAAAACTAAACACACCAGCCTGTCTTCTCAGGCCTGGACTTGACAGTACCCCCAAAGCGCGGACTCTGACCGCCACAAGTCCATGGGGGTCTTTGGGTGGGTCTTTAGTCCCAGGTGGCGGCTCGTGCTGGCCGTGCTGACTCGAGGTCACGCACCGGAGGCCCTGGGCAATTAGCCGTACTGGGGACCCTCTCTGGCGGTCGCGGACTGGGGACCCTCTCTGGCGGTTCCAGACAGGGGACCCTCTCTGGCGGTTCCGGACAGGGAACCCTCTCTGGCGGTTCCGGACAGGGGACCTTCTCTGGAGGTCCCGGACAGGGGACCTTCTCTGGAGGTCCCGGACAGGGGACCTTCTCTGGAGGTCCCAGGCAGGGGACCTTCTCTGGAGGTCCCGGACATGGGACGCGCACTGGCACTCTGGTGCGGGGAGCAGGAACCGGCCGTCCTGGGCTCATTACGCGCACTGGCACTCTGGTGCGGGGAGCAGGAACCGGCCGTACTGGGCTCACTAAGCGCACTGGCACTCTGGTGCGGGGAGCAGGGACAGGACGTGCTGAGTCCACGACGGGCACAGGGATCCTGGAGCGTGGAACAGGGACAGGACGTGCTGGGTCCACGACGGGCACAGGGATCCTGGAGCATGGAGCAGGGACAGGACGTGCTGAGTCCACGACGGGCACAGGGATCCTGGAGCGTGGAACAGGGACAGGACGTGCTGGGTCCACGACGGGCACAGGGATCCTGGAGCGTGGAACAGGGACTGGTCGTGCTGGATCCACAACACAAACAAGAATCCTGGAGCGTAGAACAGGGATCCTGGAACGTGGAACAGGGGCAGGATACACTGGCCCGTGAAGACGCACTGGAGGTCTCGAACGTACAGTCTGCACATCCCGTCCTGGCTGAATGGATAATTTCGCCCTGCCACTGCGGGGCGCTGGCACAGGACGTACTGGGCTGTGGAGACGAACTGGAGACACAGTGCGTAGAGCTGGCGCAGGATATCCTGCTCCAAGGAGGCGCACCGGAGACCAGGAACGCTGAGCCGGCACCACTCTTCCAGGCTGCACACTCACCCTCCCCTGACTGATGAGTGACGCTGGAATCTCTCGCACCGGGCTGTGAACGCGCACTGGAGACACCGTGTGCAAAACTGCATAGCACGGTGTCTTACCAGTGCGACGCTCCCTCCGACGCTCCCTCCAGAGAGCACGAGGAGTTGGCTCAGGAGTCCACCCTGAATCGGCCAAATTCCCCGTGTGCCCCCCCAAAAAAAGGTTTTGGGGGCTGCCTTTCGGGCTTCCTAGACAGGCGAGGTCTAACAAACTCTCCTCTATCCGGATCCCATGCTCCATATAGATCCTCGTACCTGTGCCGCTCCGCCGCCGCTGCTTCCAGAACCATTACCCCAACATAGAAATATATAACCTAGAACATAAAAAACCCTACACCAAAAATAACACTAAACACACCAGCCTGTCTTCTCAGGCCTGGACGTGACATCGTCGAGGACTTCATACTGAGGAAAGTCATATTGCATGCTCATGAATATGCTGGTTGTCATACCTCTACTGCCATTTCAATGGCATTTGAGAACATGTTTGAAACTTGGAAACATGAACACATGGGCTAGCTCCATTCGAACAACTGACTGGAGAAATAAGCTCATCAACTGCGCCTGCAGCAGACGTGATACCCTCTGTCATGGCATTGAAATGCCTGCTCAACAAAACTGACAGGGATGTAAACAAATGTGCACAAAATTTGAGATAAGTTTTATGTGCGTATGGAACATTTCTGGGATATTTTTTTTCAGCTCATGAAACATGGGACAAACACTTTACATGTTGCGTTTATACTTTATACAGTTTTTACTGGCCCACATTGGCGAATGAAACAGTTGCACTTGACAACAGTTTACCCTGGCAACAAAACTGCCCACATAGGCTGTGAACAAGCGACCGGACGACGATTCGAACCAGGGACTGTAGGGACGCCTCTTGCACTGAGATGCAGTGCCTTAGACCGCTGTGTCCATGTGTATGTGTTAACTATTTAACTGGACTAGAATGCTTAAAAGGCCGCAAAAATTGTAAATATCGGGTATGTCACGTCCAGGCCTGAGTCTACAGGCTGGCGTTTTTGGTGTAGGGTTTTTCTGTTCTAGGTGTACTATTTCTATGTTGGGTAAATGGTTCCCAATTAGAGGCAGCTGAGTGTCGTTACCTCTAATTGGGAACCATATATATGTTTGTAGTTTTCACTAGGGTTTTGTGGGTTATTGTTTAGTTCATAGCGTAAGTGTTTCTTCTATGTTATGTTCGGATGTTACGATCTTCGGTTTGTTTTGATATTTTTCCCAGTTACGTTCATTAAATAAATATGTATACTGGAAGCATCGCTGCGTCTTGGTCCGCTATTAAAGAAGATTGTGACAGGGTATCGGTTTCATTTTTTTGGGCAAGGAAAATATTGGATAGCGGTATCACCCAAAATGTCATATCGGTGCATCACTACTTGGTACTTTAATAATGTTTACATATTTTGAAATACTCATCTCATATGTATATACTGTATTCTATTCTACTGCATCTTAGTCTATGCCGCTCTGACATTGCTCGTCCATATATTTATATATTCTTAATTCCATTCCTTTACTTAGATTAAAAAATGTACAATTTTTTGCCAACTTTTACTGACACCGGCCATATTCAACGGGTGTTGAGTGTTCGTAAATTCGTCAGTTATTCTGCACTCTGGCACACTCAGACGAGAGTGCTCTGAAATCGGAGTAGATAGCCAGAGCGCATTTACCAGCTATGTCTATCTACAATTGTCGAAGTGACATTCTATTGAAATGGATTCTTGCATAGTGGAGTCTTTTGTTAAGACATGTAGCTAGCTAGCTAGCTAAACAATGAACCATAATCCCAACTCATGTTACTACCCTGCATGAATCTGCAGGTAGCTAACCAACCAGGTTCAATGTTAGCTAGCTAAAATTAGGCTATAACTAGCTAAGCTAAAGGCTCTGAGATAATAAGATCATACATGTACCGTTAGCTAGTGAGCCAGCCAGCTAACGTACACTTTAACTTGAAATGAAAATGACTTTCTGTCAAATTAGAAACAAGTAATATCTGAAAATGTAGCTAGCTAGACTATTTTACCCGTATACATCATGGATGGGCACTTCTCCCTGTCACAGATGCCATGGTTGCCCTTAGTTTGAAGATGTAATCCGTAGACTGGTGTTTTTTCCATCTCCTTAGCTATCATACTCTAATTCCACTGATTTCAAAACTCGGTCCTCCAGAAAATGGAGAGCAACACTTATGCAGTTCTACTACGTGATACATAAAAATAAAGCTGCGTTAGACACATACTGACCAGCTCAAATTGACCGAAGCGTGCTATATGGCAGACCAATCCGAACTCGTCTCTCGGCATGTCCAGCCCAATCATTATCTCAGCCAATCATAGCCAGCGGGAAGGTGGCTGTCTTTTTCTGTGGCTAAACCAACTAGGCTCTAATTTAACAATTGTATTCGTATTTAAAGATGGCATACAAGTCTGTTATTAAGGCACATGAAAGTTCCAGAAGGCATTTCTGACAAAAGATTTGATACAAAAATTAGTTTACGTTCAAATGGCTCTCCTGTGAAGTAGTAACCCGTGACATATGCCTAGTTTCCTGAAACGAGTCACAAATATTCCAAAACATGCATCCTGTTTGCAATAACGCACTAAAGTAAAACTGCAAAAAATTTGACAAATTAACTTCATCTCCTGAATACAAATTGTAATGTTTGGGACAAATCCAACACAACACATCACTGAGTACGACACTTAATATTTTCAAGCATGGTGGTGGCTGCATCATGTTATGGATATGCTTGTTACAGTGGGGAGAACAAGTATTTGATACACTGCCGATTTTGCAAGTTTTCCTGCTTACAAAGCATGTAGAGGTCTGTAATTTTTATCATAGGTACACTTCAACTGCGAAAGACGGAATCTAAAACAAAAATGATTTTTAAATAATTAATTTGCATTTTATTGCATGACATAAGTATTTGATCACCTACCAACCAGACCTGTTAGTTTTTCTTTAAGAAGCCCTCCTGTTCTCCACTCATTACCTACATAAGGGACACGGATGGCATTTGCTGTATGTTTGATGAGAAACTGCATATTGCAAATGTACGGTCCCTTACTAGACGTCCGAAATTGTTTCTAAAATAGGCCGACAGCGTCGGGCCGTGCCCCAGGGCCAAATCTTCCAGGAAGTCATCAAACGAAGTTTCTCGGACATTCGGTGTCCGTTTAATAAAAAAAAAACATTTTTGTCATTTTTTCCGCCCTTCAGGTTAATCCCACCAGATGGCGAATGGCTTCTTATTGCAAATGTACAAAACATACACCTAATTGACCTGGCTTTTTCTTCTAAACGGAAAAGACTTCGAAGACGAAACTTGGTGGGCATGGGTTTGGCCAAATGGGCTGTTGGCCCCGAAACAGGATGGCGTCAGGGACTCACGGTTTTTGAGTTAAGGCCTATGGCATTAAAGGTGAAAAATTGAAATAGAGCGCTAATTTGACAGCTTCACGTCAAAGTACATGAACCTACGGTGTAAGGAAAAAAAGAACCAGACATGTATCTGTTTTAATTTTCGATAAATCGTAAAATGTCCAATTCATAATGTTGAGAAAAATATATTTTTTTCCCAAAAAGGTTATGGATCCAGTTGCGGCGTGTTCAGACGAATCCGTTAACATGGCTTTCGGAGCTCTACGTGATTTCTGTGATTTCCTGTGATTTTCTGAAATCACACACACGCACAGTCAATGGGGAATGACACAGTGAGGGGCTTACAGACAGACACTGCCTGCAATAGTTACTTTTGTTTGATCTATCAAAGAACCATCAGACCTAGAGCTCTGAAACTTTGGAAACCCATTCTAGACCTTTAGTCGATAGTGCACGCTGAGTTACGGGGCTCTAGAAGGTTTTCAGGCCGAGAAACAGCCTTGTACATTTGCAATATTTTCAATTCATTTTTACATCGCGAAAATGACAACATTTCTAAAAGTCACAAGGCTAGGTGCATTAGAACCGCCTCGGCCCATAGAGACGGACCCTAACGTTTCTGTCCGATAGCTCATTCAAGGACACCGTAGCAACGCCCAGAAAACGTGGATTTTCAGCACCAATTAAGGTCGCTGCTCAGACTCCAAATGACCTATCGAGCCGAAACTCGAGATTCGGGGTCGCCTCAGCTAGCCCGACACATAACGTCGGAACTGGACCCGCAACTAGAACGTAACTAGGTGTTTTACATTTTTATTATAGTGACTTGATGGCAGACTTTTGTCCATTTGAAATAAGTTAAAACCGTTGAGCCCGGCCATCCCGAGTTCAACGGGCCAGTCAATTTGGGCGTTTCTACAGTATTTTAGAGCTTGTCAAATTCGTGATGTTAAAAAGCCCATTGAAACATATTGCAAATGTACTGTACATTTGCAATATGTTTCACTGTACATTTGCAATATGTTTCAATTGTCTTTTAACATCACGAATTTGACTTGCTGAAATCAACACCAACGTGCGATGGAGAGGAACCATGATCATTGCCCGGCCATCCCGAGTTCAACTGGCCAGTCAATTGGGCATTTCTGCAGTATTTGGGAGCCTGTCAAATTTCTGAGGGTAAATGCCCATTGTAAGACATTGCAAATTGAGAACCGTGCACCTGGTAATTGAAACGGGTAACCATGAGCATATTTTAAATATGAATGCCTTTAGGAGGGTGCAAGGTATCCCTGGCTGGTTAGGGAGCACCCCCCACCCGTGGCCATCCAAATGGGGGCACCGCTGGTCATTTTGGACGTTTTTCTAAAAATCTTTAAAAAAACAACAGAGTCCCACTTCTCTCTCATCAAACATGACAAATAGACCCTATAGGATGATTCAGGGCTTAACATAGTGATATATATCATTTTGTCAGTTTAAATGCCATTTGGAATGCCATTTGCTCACTGACTTTTGGGTTTGGAAGCCGACTTCCTATGATCATATATGTAAATGGACATAACATCATGATTTGGCACTTTCAATACTTTTGTATGGAATCTTATGGCATTTGTACATTTCTTATGCCATTTGGACATGGTTCATTGACTTTTGACTTCCTATGGTAACATATTGCAAATGGACAAAACATAGGCCTTATGGACAATAAAGTTAATAAAACTAAATCAATTAAATGAGACAAAGGTATGTTTATACATATCTTATATACGTGTTATTATTTAAAAAAAATCTAAAGAATCGTGAAAAACGGTCCAGAAAGCACTTTTTAAGGGGGCGTAGGTATTTTGATATATTTTTTTTAAATGTCCATATTTGACCCTTGGGTCTTGACTTCATGTACATATGCAATATGAATTGCCCCGTTGGAGCGCGCTCGCCACCTATAGTAATTTTGAGTTATTACATTTGGCATTTGCCATTTTCCATAAGTTTTGATTGATCTGCCGTCCATTTGGGCACTCTTTTCAATCGTGTGTATGTTTCGTCCAATGGCAATATGTTGCCATTCATTTTTGTCCATTTCATGGGGGTCTTCCCTGTATTAACTGCACCAGTTTGAACTCGTTACCTGTATAAAAGACACCTGTCCACACACTCAAACAGACTCCAACCTCTCCACAATGGCCAAGACCAGAGAGCTGTGTAAGGACATCAGAGATAAAATTGTAGACCTGCACAAGGCTGGGATGGGCTACAGGACAATAGGCAAGCAGCTTGGTGAGAAGGCAACAACTGTTGGCGCAATTATTAGAAAATGGAAGAAGTTCAAGATGACGATCAATCTCCCTCGGTCTGGGGCACCATGCAAGATCTCACCTCGTGGGGCATCAATGATCATGAGGAAGGTGAGGGATCAGCCCAGAACTACACGTCAGGACTTGGTCAATGACCAGAAGAGAGCTGGGACCACAGTCTCAAAGAAAACCATCAGTAACACACTACGCCGTCATGGATCAAAATCCTGCAGCGCACGCAAGGTCCCCCTGCTCAAGCCAGCACATGTCCAGGCCCGTCTGAAGTTTGCCAATGACCATCTGGATGATCCAGAGGAGGAATGGGAGAAGGTCATGTGGTCTGATGAGACAAAAATATAGCTTTTTGGTCTAAACTCCACTCGCCGTGTTTGCAGGAAGAAGAAGGATGAGTACAACCCCAAGAACACCATCCCAACCATGAAGCATGGAGGTGGAAACATCATTCTTTGTGGGTGCTTTTCTGCAAAGGGGACAGGACGACTGCACCGTATTGAGGGGAGGATGGATGGGGCCATGTATCGCGAGATCTTGGCCAACAACCTCCTTCCCTCAGTAAGAGCATTGATGATGGGTCGTGGCTGGGTCTTCCAGCATGACAACGACCCGAAACACACAGCCAGGGCAACCAAGGAGTGGCACCATAAGAAGCATCTCAAGGTCCTGGAGTGGCCTAGCCAATCTCCAGACCTGAACCCAATAGAAAATCTTTGGATGGAGCTGAAAGTCCGTATTGCCTGGAGAAGGTCTGTATGGAGGAGTGGGCCAAAATCCCTGCTGCAGTGTGTGCAAACCTGGTCAAGAACTACAGGAAACGTATGATCTTTGTAATTGCAAACAAAGGTTTCTGTACCAAATATTAAGTTCTGCTTTTCTGATGTATCAAATACTTATGTCATGCAATAAAATGCAAATGAATTACTTAAAAATCATACAATGTGATTTTCTGGATTTTTGTTTTAGATTCCGTCACTCACAGTTGAAGAGTACCTATGATAAAAATTACAGACTTCTACATGCTTTGTAAGTGGGAAAACCTGCAAAATCGGCAGTGTATCAAATACTTGTTCTCCCCACTGTATCTGCAAAGACTGGAGAGTTTTTTAGGATAAAAATAAACGGAATAGAGCTAAGCATGGTCAAAATCCTGGGGGAAAACCTGTATGGTACATGTAGATTATAGTTGGAGCACTTTGCATTTCCAACAGACACTGGGAGATGAATTCACCTTTCAGCAGGACAATAACCTAAAACACAAAGCCAAATATACACTGGAATTGCTTACCAAGACAACATTGAATGTTCCTGGGTGGCTTAGTTACAGTTTTGACTTAGCTTGGAAATCTATGGCAAGACTTGAAAATGGCTGTCTAGCTAAGATCAACAACCAACTTGACAGAGCTTGAAGAAATGTAAAAATAATATTGTACAATCCAGGTTGCAAAGTTCTTACAGAGTTACTCAGAAAGACTCACTGCTGTAATCACTGGCAAAAGTGATTCTAACATGTATTGACTCATGGATGTGAATACTTATGTACATTTCTGTATTTTATTTTCAATAAATTTGCTAACATAAAAAAATCGGTTTTCATTTTGTCGTTATGGGCTATTGTGTGAATCCATTTTGAATTCAGGCTGTAACACAACAAAATGTGGAATAAGACAAGGTGTATGAATACTTTCTGCAGGCACTGTACAACACACACTGTACCTTCATTGGCTTACAATGTTGACCCAATTTATGTTGTCCTGCAGGTAGTATGTGGAGTGATGGGAAGGTGTCTGTGTTGTCCTGCAGGTAGTATGTGGAGTGATGGGAAGGTGTCTGTGTTGTCCTGCAGGTAGTATGTGGAGTGATGGGAAGGTGTCTGTGTTGTCCTGCAGGTAGTATGTGGAGTGATGGGAAGGTGTCCATTGGCCTGTGTGATCTGGTAGAACCCTGGGACAACCTGTCCATGTCGCAGAAGAAGAACCTCAACTACAGATACCAGATGGGCTGTGACTGCAAGGTGAGTTCTCAATGTCTCACTGTCTTTGTATTTTTCTCTCTCTCTCACAGTCAGCTATAACATAACCCAAACCCCTTCCTCTTGTCCCCAGATTTCCACTATAATCCTTCATGTTGTCTCAGATTGCCACTATTACCTGGTTGTTGTCCCCAGATTACCACTAGAACCTGGTTATTGTCCCCAGATTGCCACTAGAACCTGGTTATTGTCCCCAGATTACCACTATTACCTGGTTATTGTCCCCAGATTAGCACTAGAACCTGGTTATTGTCCCCAGATTACCACTATTACCTGGTTATTGTCCCCAGATTAGCACTAGAACCTGGTTGTTGTCCCCAGATAACCACTATTACCTGGTTATTGTCCCCAGATTACCACTAGAACCTGGTTATTGTCCCCAGATTACCACTATTACCTGGTTATTGTCCCCAGATTGCCACTAGAACCTGGTTATTGTCCCCAGATTACCACTATTACCTGGTTATTGTCCCCAGATTACCACTAGAACCTGGTTGTTGTCCACAGATTGCCACTAGAACCTGGTTATTGTCCCCAGATTACCACTAGAACCTGGTTGTTGTCCCCAGATTGCCACTAGAACCTGGTTGTTGTCCCCAGATTACCACTATAACCTGGTTGTTGTCCCCAGATTGCCACTATAACCTGGTTGTTGTCCCAGATTGACACCATAACCTGCTTGTTGTCCCCAGATTGCCACTATAACCTGGTTGTTGTCCCCAGATTGCCACTATAACCTGGTTGTTGTCCCCAGATTGACACCATAACCTGGTTGTTGTCCCCAGATTGCCACTATAACCTGGTTGTTGTCCCCAGATTGGCACCATAACCTGGTTGTTGTCCCCAGATTGCCACTATAACCTGGTTGGTGTCCCAGATTGCCACTATAACCTGGTTGTTGTCCCCAGATTGCCACTATAACCTGGTTGTTGTCCCCAGATTGCCACTATAACCTGGTTGTTGTCCCCAGATTGGCACCATAACCTGGTTGTTGTCCCCAGATTGCCACCAGAACCTAGTTGTTGTCCCCAGATTGCCACTATAACAACCTAACCCAAACCCCTTCATAACCCCTTGTCATTATCCTCAGATTGCTACCTGCTACTCAGTGCCTTGTGCCACCACTATGGATAATGCGTGTCTTTGGACCGACTGGCTGCTGGTTAACAGTCTGAGTGGGGAGCAGGCCAGACAGTACGCCTGCATCAAACGCTCAGACTCTTCATGCAGCTGGTACCGGAGCGGCCCACCACCAGAGAATGACTTCATGGACATGTCAGACCCCTGAGAGGGGTAGGATTGGGGTTAGGGAGGTGCTACTGTACTCCAGGACAGAGAGAGAAGAGGGGCAGGGGGCACTGACTACACTACTGCTGCGTTCATGTGCTACTTGGAAATTCATACATGTTTGACTGGGAAACTTGAGTTGCTGTTTTCTCATGGAATTATCAATATTACAGTTTCCAACATCCAAAACAACGTTTAGTAGGATTGCTGAGTTTCTGATTTTCAGAGGAGCACATGAACAGAGCACCAGACACAGAATATCTCTTCCTATTTCCTGACTAGTTCTCCAGAGTCCAGAGGCTCCTTGTATCTCCTCCTCCCTCTGACTTAGGGATGAGGTCTGTCCTGTCACTATGAATGTATGACTATGTAGCTAACAAGACACAGGACATTGCCAGACACAACCCATTCAGAAGAGGAGAGGTGGAGAGTGATGTATGACTATGTAGCTAACAAGACACAGGACATGTCCAGACACAACCCACTCAGAAGAGGAGAGATGGAGAATGATGTATGACTATGAAGCTAACAAGACACAGGACATGTCCAGACACAACCCATTCAGAAGAGGAGAGATGGAGAGTGATGTCAGCCTGCTTTGTGTATGTTCCCTCTCTAGTACTGTAAAGAACAAACCTTCCATGCATTCAGGTTTCTGTGTGTTGTCTCACTATATTGCATGTCCTACTGCCATCTAGACATTGCAGTAGATTCTGAGGTTTTGGAAATGCAGTACATAACACCATGGATTCAGTCCTCTGAGCTTGTACACATTTATGAAATCAGCACTAGACACTCAAGTCTTATGTTCAGTATATTGGAAAAATTATCCTCATTAGACAAACATCTAAATTCGAGTAATATACGATATCTACAGATGATCTGTGATGAACACACTAAAATGCCTGTGTCCTATGTGAGAATGTGTATATACTGTATAATTATAACTTTTCCAGTGTTAACAACAGCTAACCTAGAGTAAAGAGGTACTCTGAGTACAACATTGATGTCCATTTTATTATTTGTGTGTATTACTTCCTTGTGGCCCACGTACTGTTGATGCATTGTGGCAAAAAGCTAATCCACTGGTTTAACATACACACCAGTAAAAGTCAAGTCAGTCTCTCCTTAGCAACATGCTTTATATTTAAAGGAATGTTTTAAAAAGTATTTAATTGTCTTTTTCTATATCTTTCTATTTCACTGTACCAAAAACATATACATCCAGATTCAGAACTTCACTTTGTTATGGGTCCTTATTCTCAACTATTCTTATGGTTTAGGTAGAGATAGGTAGTTCTTATGGTTTAGGTAGAGATAGGTAGGTATGTAGTTCTTATGGATTGGGTGTAGGTAGGTAGTTGTTATTGTTTGGGTAGAGATAGGTAGATAGATAGTTATTATGGTATAGATAAAGATAGGTAGTTCTTGTGGTTTGGTTAGAGATGGGTACTTATGGTTTTGGTACAGATACGTAGATACAGTAGGTAGTTATTATGGTTTAAGTAGAGACAAGTAGTTATGGTTTAGGTAAGGATAGGTAGTTCTTATGATTTGGGTAGAGATAGATAGGCAGATTGATAGGCATTATGGTTTAGGTAAAGATATGTAGTTCTTATGGTTTGGGTAGAGATAGGTAGTTCTTATGGTTTAGGTAGAGATAGGTAGTTCTTATGGTTTAGGTAGAGATAGGTAGTTCTTATGGTTTAGGTAGAGATAGGTAGTTCTTATGGTTTAGGTAGAGATAGGTAGTTCTTATGGTTTAGGTAGAGATAGGTAGTTCTTATGGTTTAGGTAGAGATAGGTAAATAGGTAGTTCTTATGGTTTAAGTAAAGATAGGTTGTTATTATGGTTTACGTAGAGACAGGTAGTTCTTATGGTTTAGGTAAAGATAGACATGGTCATGACTGTCCTGTGAGGATCCAAATAGGTCAGATCAGGTTTGCAATGAATAACTTCAATTAGACCCCCTCTCACCCGCAGAGGCAACTGGCGGTGGTTAACAACTCCCCCTGTTGTAAATCAAGGACGGAACATTCATCTCTCCCTCTCTAAATTCACCAAGGAATGTACCTTTGTTTCAGGAGATTTTTCCAGGCAAAACTCAAACACGTTCAAGGGCAACTACTGGAACAATGTTTCTAACATAGAATGTGGGGAATGGTCGGTGGCGATCTAAAGAACACTAATGACGTTTTGTTTGTTATTTTATGATGTCATTAAAAATGTTATAAAGGAAATACTGTAACTTGGAAAGTATACTCACTACATTTGTGAAGTGTCCATCATATGCATTGTGCATGAAATATGAAAAATTATGTGTTTTTGTTAAGAGAGGGGCATGATTTTAGGAGCCATAAGAGATAATTGTTTTACATAAACTTTGCACAGTTACAAGCCACGTCCCTGAGTGAGGTCAGAGAGCTTGTCAGACTGACGGAACTGCCCTTTCTAAACAACTGTATGAAATGATGGGTTATCAATTAACATATCAGACCAGAGAGACATAGAGCTGCAAGTCACGTTCAAAGTGGTTTGAACTCTGAATCTCAACACGAGGTAGGGACGATAATGTCACCTCCCGGACAATCACTGGTACGGCTAATTAGTTGTCCTAAATAAAGTATCTAAAAAAGCGAATTGAAGTGGAACCATTCTACTACTCTGCTCAAACCACCGTAGTACGCTACTCTCATCACCCCACTGGGAACCAGCGGCTAGCCTATCTTCAAAGAAGCATCTTCCAGAGCGAATGGAAGGAGAATAAACTCTGTATTTCTGCTCAGGACTACACAACAAGTCACCGGATACTGGACAACTACAGAAAAGGACAACAGTAGAAGACTTGTCAGAACCATTTCGGACAATCAGAGCCTTACAAGCGTAACGTGAAAAGGCCTAACCCCCTTTCCAAGGCGGCCCAGTTCCGAGAGAGATACACGGCGAACCAAGGCATTTTCACGTAAATACATTCATGATTTCTTACTCCAAGCGGGTGGCGGCTCGTGTGCAAAGTATAAGAGTACTATAAGTGATAGTAGTTTCTAAATGTACCAAAGTTACGTGTCTCTGTCCCTCTCTCTTGCCCTCTCAATGTCTTTTGTAACAAGCAGACATATTGTTGTCAGTCTGCTAGGGACCTGTTTTTAATGTATTAAGTGTGTATGTTTATACTGTGTTACCATTTAGTTAGCTAGTAAATAAATAATTAAACCAATGTGTGTAGTACTGAATCATAAGTAAGGCTGGGGTTTTCACAGATACAAACAGGTTACGACTGTTCAGAATGATGATATGATACGAGGTTCTGATTAATAAGTTGACTGTTTATCGATGTGATAGGTAAAGACCTTTCGAGTTACCATCTCCCCAATTAAACTCTAAAGAACCGCTCTTGTGGTGACCCAGATCCTAATGACTTAATTGTTATTTTATTTAATCAGGTAACAATTAAACATGTTTAGGTAATTAGATAAATAACAGTCTTCAGATTGATGTTAAGGTCATGTCATAACAACAGATATTTAGTTCTTATGGTTTAGGTAAAGATTGGCAGTTCTCATGGTTTGAGTAGAGATAGGTAGATATGTAGTTCTTATGGTTTGGGTAGAGATAGGTAGAGAGTAGTGATGTCCATCTCTCATTGCACAAACTATTTGACACGCATCTACACTGAACAAAAATATAAACGAAACAATTTCAAAGATTTCACTGAGACACAGTTCATAAATGGAAATCAGTCAATTGAAATAAACTCATTAGGCCCTAACCTATGAATTTCACATGACTGGAAATATAAATATTCATCTGTTGGTCAAAGATACAATTTAAAAAAAAGGTAGTGTGTGGTTAAAATAAACAGTCAGTGTCTGGTGTGACCACCATTTGCCTCATGCAGCGCGACACATCTCCTTCGCACAGAGTTGATAAGGCTGTTGATGTTGTCCCACTCCTCTTCAATTGAGACAATTACTTATCAATGACCCAAGCCCAGCTCAGTTAAACCCTACCATTATGTCGCTGAGTTGTCATACAGCTTCAGCAAATGTACATTATTCTAGGGGCGTGGGAAGACACAATCTAAATAACCAAATGTATGTCCCTCTTACTGCCCTGAACACCTCTGCTGAACCTACAGCTTTTGTATGCAGTAATCATGTGCCAATGAACCAGAGTTATATATTTTTTATTTATCCATTATTTTACCAGGTAAGTTGACTGAGAACACATTCTCATTTACAGCAACAACCTGGGGAATAGTTACAGGGGAGAGGAGGGGATGAATGAGCCAATTAGGTGACCATGATGGTATGAGAGACAGCTTGGGAATTTAGCCAGGACACTGGGGTTAACACCCCTACTCTTATGATGTGCCATGGGATCTTTAATGACCTCAGAGAGTCAGGACACCCATTTAACGTCCCATCCAAAAGACAGAACCCTACACAGGGCAATGTCCCCAATCACTGCCCTAGGGCATGGGATATTTCTTTAGACCTGAGGAAAGAGTGCCTCCTACTGGCCCTCCAACACCACTTCCAGCAGCATCTGGTCTCCCATCCAGGGACTGACCAGGATCAATCCTACTTAGCTTCAGAAGCAAGCCAGCAGTGGGATGCAGGGCGGTATGCTGCTGGCATTGTTAGCACTGAGGCGGTGTGCACTAGTAGGAAGT
This sequence comes from Brachymystax lenok tsinlingensis, assembly GCA_030435695.1. Classification (NCBI taxonomy): domain Eukaryota; kingdom Metazoa; phylum Chordata; class Actinopteri; order Salmoniformes; family Salmonidae; genus Brachymystax; species Brachymystax lenok. The sequence continues at coordinate 1,375,060 of CM059797.1, forward strand.
CCACTGGGTGCAGCTCACCCTGCATTAACATAAATAGCATGTCTACTTCTGCTAAGCTTCCCAGTAAAGAAATGAAAACAATCAAGCATTACAGAAAAGTTCTAAAAGTAGCCCACCTTAACATATGTAGCTTAAGAAACAAGGTTCATGAAGTCAATAACTTGCTAGTAACAGATGACATTCCTATTCTGACTATCTCTGAAACTCACTTAGATAATGCCTTTGAAGATACAGTGGTAGCAATACATGGTTGTAACATCTACAGAGAAGACAGAAATGCCAATGGTGGAGGTGTTTTGCTGTTTATATTCAGAACCACATTCCTGTAAAGCTTAGAGAGGATCACATGTTAAATACTGTTGAAGTAATATGGCTACAGGTTCATGTTGGGAAGCGAGCACTCAGTTTGTTTGTTTGACCTGACGACAATACGTTTCGGATCGAAAAGTAGTCAATAAAGTGGTCAATTGGGAGCTTAACTTCTTAGGGAGCGGCTCCCGAGGTGACGGTTTTGGAGAGTCTGGCGTGCCCAAAGTAAAATGCCTCCCACTCAGGCCCAGAAAATAGGATATGCACATAATTAGTACTATTGGATAGGAAACACTCTGTGAGTATAACAGAAAGGATATAGCAGGCAAAAACCCGAGGAATTTCTGTCCTGGAAAATGTGATTTTGACCCATTGCCTCATTGTGAACCCCCTCCCTATTGAAAATGACCTTATATGGGAGTAAGATTGCAGTACCTATTGCATCCACTGGATGTCAACAGTCTCTAGACAGTGTTTGATGATGTTTAGTTGCTCTGGATGGTAATAGAAGAAGAATTGGGAAGTGGTCACCAGATGTAAACAGAAGAGGATGCGTGTTCACAGGCTCGCGCGCGCTATGGTTTTTCCTTCCTTATCGTCCAGTTTATAATCCGGTTGAAATTTCAGTAAATATACATAAATATACATAAAAGTGTTCCTAAGGATACATTATCAATGATGTTTGATTGTTCTTGGACAAGTGTATAGGTAGAACGAGTTCTCTTCACGGTTCAATGGGCGACTGGACGCTGTATTTTCTGATCATAACGCACCAACCAAACAGAGATTTATGGATATAATAAATGACTTTTTCTAACAAAAGAACCATTGAATGTCTTCGTTGGACACTTGGGAAGCCCTCAGCAGAAGTTCTTCAAAAGGTAAGGGATTTGTTTTCGATTGAAATGTGTTTTGTGTGAACCGCAATGGTTTATGAATTCATGCTAATCGAAAAATATTGGAGGTGCTACCCTCAAACAATCAAATGTTGTGATTTCGCCATAAAGCCTTTTTGAAATCTGACAACGCTGTGATATTGCCAAGAAGCAGAGCTTTGATGACTATGCAACACTTGTATATTGATGAATGTTTAATAATTCAATAATAGCGCCCCACCACTCCCTAAGTTGTTAACTTCTTAGGGAGCGGTGGGTAGCGCCCCACTCCCGACACTACCTGGTGAAATGCAAGGTGCCAAATTCAAAATCCAAAAGTTTAATTATTGAACATGCATCAATATACAAGTGTTGCATAGTCATCAAAAGCTCTGCTTCTTAGCAATATCACAGCGTTGCCAGATTTCAAAAAGGCTTTACGGCGAAAGCACAACATTTGATTGTTTGAGGGTAGCACCTCCAATATTTACCATTACCATAAATTCATAAACCATCAAGATTCACACAAAACACATTTCACAGCGAAAACAAATCCCTTACCTTTTGAAGAACTTCTGCTGAGGGCTTCCCAAGTGTCCAACAAAGACAATCCATGGTTATTTTGTTAGAAAAAGTCATTTATTATATCCATAAATCTCAGTTTGGTTGGTGCGTTATGATCAGAAAATCCAACTTCGAATCGCCCATTGATACATGAAGAGAACGCATTCATATATACCTATAAACTTTTCCTAAACAAATCAAATACCAATTAAAATGCATCCTTAGCTATCCTTTTATGAATATGAGTGATAATATTTCACTCAGATGGTCACCTAAATGTTATATAAGTAAAATAAAGTGGGGCGCGCAGCCAGACTAGCGCACGAGAAAACTTGTTGACATCTGAGCTACCTTGGCCATTTCCTGTACCTATTCTTCCTGCTTTCTCCAATCTCTCTGAGGCTTTATATATAGACTGTTGACATCTAGTGGAAGCCATAGGTACTGAATTCTCAGGGCTGCTTGCCATAGAACTCAATAGGGAGACTGTCAAACAGAGCCAATGTGACAAAAAACAGTAATTCCTGTTAGATTTTTCTCGGGTTTTCGCCTGCTATTTCTGTTCTGTTACACTCACAGACATTATGTTAACACTTTTAGAAACTTCAGAGTGTTTCCTATCCAATAGTACTAATTATGTGCATATCCTATTTTCTGGGCCTGAGTGGGAGGCATTTTACTTTGGGCACACCAGACTTTCCGAAACCGTCACCTCGGGAGCCGCTCCCTAAGAAGTTAAACAGGTCAACATTCATAAAGCCGCAGGGCCAGACGGATTAACAGGACGTATACTCAAACAGGACGTATACTCAAAGCATGCGCGGACTAACTGGCAAGTGTCTTCACTGACATTTTCAACTTCACATCTGAAGTTGGCAACAACACATCTACCACTCTGACCCTCAACACTGGGCTCCTCAGGGGTGCATTGCTTAGTCCCTTCCTGTACTCCCTGTTCACCGACAACTGCATGGCCATGCATGTTACGCACACCTCTTGGAGGAGGGAACGCAACACCCTGCTACACTCAACTCCCCGTGGCGTGAAAGAGGTATGTGACTGTAGGTGCGGGTAAGGATGACAGAGGCAAAGAATATTACTGTTAACAGGGAATGTATTCCTTCACACGGTAATTTTGGGGAAAAGGGTCTGGACGGAAACAAAGCAAAGAAAGTTAAAGTTAAAGAGCCCCCTCTCCTACCTTACCTGCCTACCCACTACTTACTTAACTTAGCACCACCTGGTGCGTTAATCAAGTACAGGGGGTGGTCCACCCAGGTCTTACCTAGTGTGCATAGACAGAGTACATTCTACAGGAATATGTATGCACGCAGGCCTCTTGCTTAAGCACTCCCAAGGTGCCTTCCCATTCCCCCATGGGAACAAAACAGAATAATCAATAATCAGTCCTTTTGTCATACACATACCTTAGCAGGACCGGCTACAAAATACTGGCAACAAATTATACCTCTGAGCAACAACCAACACAGGACATAACCATCAGCTCTCCTCTGAGCAAAGGAACACTGGCTTATATACAGCAGCAGAAGGAGTCTAATTGCAGACAGCTGTATCCCCTGACGAGAGGGCATGGTCAGCTCAAATCTGCAATGGGGCCAACCAATCAGCTGCTTAGGGGAATCCAGAAAGCCATTTCCTGAAATACATACACACAAACCCACAACACAGAAACTGGGGAACGTAACAAAGCACGACTCCAACACCATCATTAAGTTTCTGATGACACAACATTGGTAGGCCTGATCACCGACAACGATGAAACAGCCTATAGGGAGGAGGTCAGAGACCTGGCCGTGTGGAGCCAGGACAACAACCTCTCTCTCACTGTGAACAAGACAAAAGGGGCTGATCGTGGACTATAGGAAAAGGAGGGCCAAACAGGCCCCCATTAACTACTTAGGGAGTGGTGGGGCATTACCTGGTGAAATGCAAGGCGCCAAATTCAAAATCCAGAAGTTGAATTATTAAACATTCATCAATATACAAGTGTTGCATAGTCATCAAAAGCTCTGCTTCTTGGCAATATCACAGCGTTGTCAAAAAGGCTTTACGGCGAAAGCACAACATTTGATTGTTTGAGGGTAGCACCTCCAACATTTTTTCCCATTAGCATGAATTCATAAACCATCACGGTTCACACAAAACACATTTCACAGCGAAAACAAATCCCTTACCTTTTGAAGAACTTCTGCTGAGGGCTTTCCAAGTGCCCAACGAAGACATCCAATGTTTCTTTTGTTAGAAAGAACCATCATTTATTATATCCATAAATCTCTGTTTGGTTGGCGCATTATGTTCATAAAATACAGCGTCCACTCGCCCATTGAACCGTGAAGAGAACTCATTCAACCTATACCTATACACTTGTCCAAGAACAATCAAACATCATTGATAATGTATCCTTAGGAACACTTTTATGTATATTTACTATAATATTTCAACCGGATTATAAACTGGACGATAGGAAAGGAAAAAACCACAGAGCGCGCGAGCCCGTGAAAGCGCTTCCTCTTCTGTTTACATCCGATGACCACTTCGAAATTCTTCTTCTATTATCATCCAGAGCAACTCAACATCATCAAACACTGTCTGGAGACTGTTGACATCCAGTGGAAGCAATAGGTACTGCAATCTTACTGCTATATATGTCTGTTTTCAATAGGGAGGGGTTCAAAATGAGGCAATGTGTCAAAAAAAGAATTCCAGGACGGAAACTTCAGAGTGCTTCCTATCCAATAGTACTAATTATGTGCATATCCTATTTTCTGGGCCTGAGTGGGAGTCATTTTATTTTGGGCACGCCAGACTCTCCAAAACCGTCACCTCAGGAGCCGCTCCCTAAGAAGTTACTCAACACTAGTGTTGCCTACGGTAGGCCTACAGTATATCAAAACATATGACGTGACTCTCCGCCAATAATTACATATAGATGTTTGGAGGATTCTAAATTAAAATCAAAAGTCACCTCATGGGTCTCCCGGTGGCGGCCGGCATGGATATCGAATCTGTAGCAACGCATTTTGCACTGCGGGAGCCCCCCTCCACAAAGTATCAAATACAAAGAGGTGTTGGTAGAGGTATATTGTCCTGCTAATAGCCCATAATGGGCTATTATAATACTGTACATGGTGTCCAGGTCAGGATAACCAAAACATGTATTTATTAAATACTATCAGAAAGAATGTTGGTACTTATTTATTTTGATCCAAAGCCATGAATGAGTGAGTCACTCAGCTTTATGTAGGTGCCGCTATATGACTGTGTCATCAGCTAGATGATTTATAACGATATTTTGGAGGTTATTTCATTTTCAGAAAAACAAATGAGAGAGATTAGAATCTGAATGGCCAAAAAAATATTTGTAAAGGCCAAAACATTTCTGTTTTTAGAGGGAGAGAAATGCTGGGCTAATTGTGCGCCTCCCATAAATGCCAAAATATTGCCCTGCTAATAGCCATAATGGCGCTGTACAATGTGACCGTGTGTTTGAAAGAGTATTTTCCAGTAAGCAACAATTTGATTACCTTCATTAGCTTGTTAGGGAGTGGCAGCTGAGGGGTCGGTTTTGGAAAGCCTGGCGTGCCCAAAGTAAAATGCCTCCCATTCAGGCCCAGAAAATAGGATATGCACATATTTAGTGCCATTGGATAGGGAACACGCTGAATTTTACAAAAGTGTTAACCATTTGTCTGTGAGTGAAACAGAACGCATATGGCAGGCGAAACCCCGAGGAATTTCTGTCCTGGAAAAAGTGATTTTGACAAATTGCTCATTTGGAACCCCTCCCTCATGAAAATGACCATATAAAGGCATATGAATGCAGTACCCATCGCTTCCTTTAGATGTCAACAGTCTCGAGACAGTGTAAATTTTAAATTTGGATGAATTAGACCAGAGAAGAAGAGCAAACCAGGAAGTGACCTTTTTATGTAAACAGTACCCAGTGCGCGCGTTCCCGACAAGGCGCACAGTGTCTTTTTTACCGTCTTTATCGATCAGTTTATATTCCGGTTGATTTATAATAGTAAATATACGTAAAAGTGTTCCTAAGGATACATTTAAAACTATGTTTGATTGTTCTTGGACAAGTTTATAGGTATAAGATGAACGAGTTTGCTTCACGTTTCAATGGAGGAGTGGAAGCTGTTGTTTCTGATTATAACGCGCGAACCAAATGGAGATTTATGGATAAAATACATTACTTTTTCTAACAAAAGAACCATGGATTGTCTTCGTTGAACACTTAGGATGACCTCAGCAGAAGTTCTTCAACAGGTAATTACATTTGTTTTCGCTGTGAAATGTGTTATGTTTGTGCCATGATGGCTAATAGATTCATGGCTATGGGAAAAATATGTGAGGTGCTACCCTCAAACAATCAAATGTGCTGCTTTCACCGTAAAGCCTTTTTTGAAATCTGACAACGCTGTGATATTGCCAAGAAACAGAGCTTTTGATGAGTATGGAACACTTGTATATTGGTGGATGTTTAATAATTCAACTTTTGGATTTTGAATTTGGCGCCTTACATTTCACCTGGTAGTGTCGGGATTGGGGCGCTAGCGCCCCAGCAATCCCTGAGAGGTTAGACAACTTTGTTCCAATATTTCTGTAATTCACTGATATTTATTCCCAGAGTATTTAGTTACGGATCCATAACTAAATAAACATCAGCATTTTGAAAGAGTATTTATATCATTATTTTATTAACATCTTAGGGTTCAAATTCAAATTCAAAATCCAAAAGTTGAATTATTAAACAAGTGTTGCATAGTCATCAAAAGCTCTGCTTCTTGGCAATATCACAGCGTTGTCAGATTTCAAAAAGGCTTTACGGCGAAGCACAACATTTGATTGTTTGAGGATAGCACCCCACATATTTCCTTATTAGCATAAATTCATATCCAGCTCGGGTCACACAAAACCCATATCAGAGCTAGAATAAATCCCTTACCTTTAGAAGAACTTCTGCTGAGATCTTCCCAAGTGTCCAACGAAGACATCCAATGGTTCTTTTGTTATAAAAAGTCATTTATTATATCCATAAATCTCAGTTTGGTTGGTGCGTTATGTTTAGAAAATCCAACGTCGAATCGCCCATTGAACCGTGAAGAGAATGCGTTCAAATATACCTATAAACCTTTCCTAAACAAATCAAAGACCATTTATAATGCATCCTTAGCTATACCTTTATGAATATTAGCGATAATATTTCACTCGGATGGTAACCTAAATGTAATAAAAGGAAAATACAGTGGGGCGTGCACACGGTCTCGCGCCCGTGAAATCTTGTTGACATCTGAGCTACCTGCACTATTTCCTGTTCCTATCCGTTCTGCTAAGTGCTAGAGCTTCCAAACTCTGTATAAAGACAGTTTACATCTAGTGGAAGCCATAGGTACTGCAATCTCGGAGCTGGATGCCATTAAAATCAATAGGGAGAGTCTCAAACAGATCAAAGGTCACACAAAAAACAATTCCGGACAGATATTTCTCGGGTTTTTGACTGCTATATCAGTTCTGTTATACTCACAGACATTATTTTGAACACTTTCAGAAACGTCAGAGTGTTTCCTATCCAATAGTACTAATTATGTGCATATCCTATTTTCTGGGCCTGAGTGGCAGGCATTTTACTTTGGGCATGCCAGACTCTCCAAAACCGTCACCTCTGCTGCCGCTCCCTAAGAAGTTAACGAAAGCATAAACTTGTTGAATAAATACTGTACTGCTGTTTTGAGTTAGAAATGTAACACTTCAGAGTACTTAAGCATCGAATACATTGCAGGTAGGAGGATCTTCACAACTACAGTAGCCGGGCTATAAAGAGTCTATTGTCCTGCTTATCGGGCTACAATTATTTGAAAACCTGTTTTAAAAATGCCACCAGCTGTCCATCACTACTGTAAATAAAAACACAGCATCTTGTTTACATATTGTTTACAATCTTTATTGTAACCACAATGTCACAAATAATTTGTATCTACCTTTCCAATTACTTTTAGAGTTTGGGGTTAATTTGATTAATATTATGGTGTTTCTATTCCAAGGAAAACGAAAAAACCTCTGGGTTTCCGTTAGGATGGAACAGAAAATATGGCACTGTACAACATAACGGTTGGGAGTACATAACTGGAATATTTAGCTAAAGAATCCAATGTCCTGCGGGAAACCGGGGTTCAATTCCCCGACGAGGAGGAGAGAATAGGCTGTCCTTGTAAATAAGATTTTGGTCTTAAATGACTTGCCTAGTTAAACAAAGGTTACACTAAGAGCATAACATTTCTACACCCTAATTTTCTAATTCTAGTCTAAACAATACCCAAACGGATATTCAGTGAAAATAAAAATCTCAATGATTTATCAAGACCAGTTCCCATGCTTATCTCAGAGCAGCGCGAAACAGTGCTATAATAGTTGTAGGCTATTGCTTCTAACTACAATATGCTCTTTAAATAAATAAGACCTACACCACTTTTAACAGCACATTACTCAACACTAGTGAGACTCCTCTCGCCTACGGTAGACCCACAGTATATAAAAAAATATGACGTGACTCTCTGCCAATAATTACATATAGAGGATCGGAAGATTGGAGGATATTTCTGTAATTCAGTGATATTTATTCCCATAGTAATTCATTATGGATCCATAACTAAATAAACATTGGCATTTTGAAAGAGTATTTTTATCATCATTTTATTAATGAAAGCATGAAGATGCCATTATTAGTTACATTGTTTTAGCTTGCACAGACTGGCACTAAGAGCAGAACAGAACAGCGGGAACGTTTCCCTAGTCAGCGCCATTATTAGTGCAATGGCCCTTAAATGTTTTGGAGATTATTTAGTTTTCAAATAATGTAAAATGAGCGATAAAAAGGCAGTTCTTGAACATGGCATGAGACATCGTTACTAATTTGTAAATAAAGCCAGTCTGTTATTTAGAATTATTTATTTCTGTTTTTAGAGGGAGAAAAACCAAAAACCTACAGTCATCCCATGGGTCTCCCAGTTGAGGCTGGCACGGTTATTGAACCAGCATCGGTTGCAACACAGCTTTCACTGCTATGCAGTGTCTTAGACCATTGCACCACTCAGGCACTGTACAAGATGACTGGTCTGGAGTGGCCTACAGTATTACAGTAAGAGCAAAATAATCCTAAAAAAATAAAATAATAAAAACCTTAGTGTAACAACAGTTTTAGTAAGTAATACTGAAGTTGTGCACAACTATCAATTTCTATTTAGGTTTATGTTGCCCATTCATTGTCAGTTAGTGACACAGTAGGACCCAAAATCATAATCAGTGCTCTAACTCCCCCTTGCTCTGGTCTGGAGCAATGAAGTTGTGACGCAGGGTAACGTACTAAACCACAAATTACCTTTAAGTCCCGTGGTGTAAGCTCGCAACTTTTAAAGGAGGCACCACTGTAGGAAGTTAGGTAGACAGGTAGTTAAGTAGATAGGTAGTTCTCATGGTTTGGGTACAGATAGGTAGATAGGTAGATATGTAGTTAAGTCGTTCTTACCATGTCCTTGTGGTTTGGGTAGAAGGTCTGGTCGATCAGAGGGAACTTTTCAGGGCCTAGTTTCTTACAGGTGGCGATCAGCTGGGCAAACTAGTGGAGGGGTACAAGAGACAGTTAGTAGAGGTGGCCTGGGACTAGTGATTAGGCCTGGGACTAGGACTGAAGAAGACATGGCAGCTGAACTAAAATCCTACAGACTTTTCCTCCAGACACCGGGTAAATGTTCAGAAAAAGTAGTTGAGGAACTGATGAGCCAAATTATTTACAGGACTCTCTTCCAGACACCTGGTAAATGTTCAGATGAAGATGTAACTAGACGAACTTATGAGGCAAAAAATCTAGAGGTCTCTTCTCCAGACACCTGGTAAATGTTCAGATGAAGCTGTAACTAGAGGAATTTATGAGCCAAAGAATCTACAGGAGTCTCCTCCAGACACCTGGTAAATGTTCAGATAAAGCTGTAGAGGAGCTGATGAGACAAATTATTTACAGGACTTTTTATTTGATTTATTTATTTCACCTTGATTTAAGCAGGTAAGCTAGTTGAGAACAAGTTCTCATTTACAACTGCGACATGGCCAAGATAAAGCAAAGCAGTGTGACAAAAACAACAACACAGAGTTACACAAGGAATAAACAAGAGTACAGTCAATAACACAATAGAAAAAAATATATGCAGTGTGTGCAAATGGCGTGAGGAGGTAAGGTAATAAATAGGCCATAGTAGCGAAGTAATTACTACTTGACAAATTAACACTGGAGTGATAGATGAGCAGATGATGATGTGCAAGTAGAAATACTGGAGTGCAAAAGAGCAGAAAAGTAAATAAAAACAATATGGGGATGAGGTAGGTAGATTGGGTGGGCTATTTACAGATGGGCTATGTACAGCTGCAGCGATCGGTAAGCTGCTCAGATAGCTGATGTTTATAGTTAGTGAGAGAGATATAAGTCTCCAGCTTCAGCGATTTTTGCAATTCGTTCCAGTCACTGGCAGCAGAGAACTGGATGGAAAGGCAGCCAAACGAGGTGTTGGCTTTGGGGATGACCAGTGAGATATACCCGCTGGAGCGCGTGCTATGAGTGGGTGTTGTTATCGTGATCAGTGAGCTGAGATAAGGCGGAGCTTTACTTAGCATAGACTTATAGATGACCTGGAGTGGGTCTGGTGACGAATATGTAGCGAGGGCCAGCCGACTAGAGCATACAGGCCGCAGTGGTGGGTGGTTTAAGGATCTTTGGTAACAAAACAGATGGCACTGTGATCGACTGCATCCAGTTTGCTGAGTAGAGTATTGGAAGCCATTTTGTAGATGACATCGGCGAATTTGAGGATCGGTAGGATAGTCCGTTTTACTGGGATATGTTTGGCGCATGAGTGAAGGAGGCTTTTTTTGTGAAATAGGAAACCGATTCTAGATGTAATTTTGGATTGGAGATGTTTTAATATGAGTCTGGAAGGAGAGTTTACAGTCTAGCCAGACACCTAGGTATTTGTAGTTGTCCACATATTCTAGGTCAGAACCGTCCAGAGTGGTGATGCTAGGCGGGTGCGGGTGCGGGCAGCGAACGGTTGAAAAGCATGCATTTAGTTTTACTAGCGTTTAAGAGCAGTTGGAGGCCACGGAAGGAGTGTTGTATGGCATTGAAGCTCGTTTGGAGGTTAGTTAACACAGTGTCCAAAGAAGGGCCAGGCATATACAGAATGGTGTCGTCTGCGTAGAGGTGGATCAGGGAATCACCCGCAGCAAGAGCGACATCATTGAAATATACAGAGAAAAGAGTCAGAGATTTGAACCTTGTGGTACACCAATAGAGACTGCCAGAGGTCCGGACAACAGGCCCTCCGATTTGATACACTGAACTCAGTCTGCGAAGTAGTTGGTGAACCAGGCAAGGCAGTCATTTGAGAAACCAAGGCTATTTAGTCTACCGATAAGAATACGGTGATTGACAGAGTCGAAAGCCTTGGCAAGGTCGATGAAGATGGCTGCACAGTACTGTCTTTTTATCGATGACGGTTATAATATCGTTTAGTACCTTGAGCGAGGCTGAGGTGCACCCGTGACCAGCTCTGAAACTGGATTGCACAGCGGAGAAGGTACGGTGGGATTCGAAATGGTCAGTGATCTGTTTATTAATTTGGCTTTCGAAGACTTTAAAAAGGCAGGGCAGGATGGATATAGGTCTATAACAGTTTGGGTCACCCCAGTTTGGGGTGACACTCTAGACCCAAACTGTTATAGACCTATATCCATATGGGTCTAGAGTGTCACCCCAAACTGGGCTGACCCAAACTGTTATAGACCTATATCCATCCTGCCCTGCCTTTTTAAAGTCTTCGAAAGCCAAATTAATAAACAGATCACTGACCATTTCGAATCCCACCGTACCTTCTCCGCTGTGCAATCCGGTTTCAGAGCTGGTCACGGGTGCACCTCAGCCTCGCTCAAGGTACTAAACGATATCATAACCGTCATCGATAAAAGACAGTACTGTGCAGCCATCTTCATCGACCTTCCCAAGGCTTTCGACTCTGTCAATCACCGTATTCTTATCGGATGACCGCGGAAGCTTTCCAATCTTTAGGGATCTCGGACTATACGAAAGAGAGGTTGAACAGACTGGTAATAGGGGTTGCAACAATTTCAGAAAGAGAGGGTCCAGATTGTCTAGCCCAGCTGATATGTATGGGTCCAGGTTTTTTTACAGGTCTTTCTGAACATCTGCTATCTGGATTTGGGTGAAGGAGAAGCTGGGGAGGCTTGGGCAAGTAGCTGTGGGGGGTGCGGAGCTGTTGGCCGGGGTTGGGGTAGCCAGGAGGAAAACATGGCCAGCCGTAGAGAAAGGGTTATTGAAATTCTTGATTATCGTGGATTTATCGGTGGTGACCGTGTTACCTAGCCTCAGTGCAGCTGGCAGCTGGGAGGAGGTGCTCTTGTTCTCCAAGGACTTTACAGTGTCCCAAAACTTTTTGGAGTTAGAGCTACAGCATGCAACCTTCTGTTTGAAAAAGCTAGCCTTTGCTTTCCTGACTGACTGCGTGTATTGGTTCCTGACTTCCCTGAACAGTTGCATATCGCGGGGACTATTCGATGCAATTGCTGTCCGCCACAGGATGTTTTTGTGCTCCTCCAGACACTTGGTAAATGTTCGGATAAAGCTGTAACTGGAGGAACTAATGAGCCAAATAATAGCCTAAATGATTATCTGTTAGCTGGCTGGGGCACAATGATGGGAAGTACTATTATAAAACAGGTTATTGTGCTGATGGTGCTGTCGTGCTGCTACAGTGATCTGGTCCATTAACATCCAACATTAAATCAATGTTGTGTTGAGTTATAAGGTCAGTTTAAAAGCCAGATATAAAAATGTCAGGCCTTGTGTTTAATAGAGGAGCCTATTTCAATCAAATTCAATCACATTTATTTATGAAGCCCTTCTTACATCAGCTGATGTCACAGAGTGCTGTACAGAAACCCAGCCTAAAACCCCAAACAGCAAGCAATGCAGGTGTAAAAGCACGGTGGTTAGGAAAAACTCCCTAGAAAGGCCAGAACCTAGGAAGAAACCTAGAGAGGAACCAGGCTGTGAGGGGTGGCCAGTTCTCTTCTGGCTGTGCCGGGTACAGATTATAACAGAACATGGGCAAGATTTTAAAATGTTCATAGATGACCAGCAGGGTCAAATAATAATAATCACAGTGGTTGTCGAGGGTGCAACAGGTCAGCACCTCAGGAGTAAATGTCAGTTTAGCCTTACCACCCCCTGTGTATGTGTGCGCGTGCCTGTGTGTGTATGTGTGCGCGTGCCTGTGTGTGTGTGTGTGTCTCACCGCCCAAGGCTTGTCACAGAGGCTGTAGATGGACTCCAGTGAGTTGATGCTGGGGACTCCTGCGTACTGCAGGCCGATGATCATGTTCCTGAAGTCCTCATTGCGGGCCATGCTATAGGCATTCTGCCTCATCAGGACAAAGTCAGGCTTAATGGACCTGAGAGGGTTAGAGGACAAAGTCAGGCTTGAAGGACCTGAACGGGTTAGAGGACAAAGTCAGGCTTGAACAACCTGGGAGGGTTAGAGGAAAAAGTTAGGCTTGAATGACATGGGAGGGTAGAACAGATGTGATTTGATCACATTCAGAAACAGGGTCTGAAGTGATCAAACGGAGACATTATAACTCTGCTGAGGTAATATCCTGGAAAGCATACAGCCTGGGTGCCCTTAGAAAAATAAATGTGTTCCTGCAAACTTCCTGCAAGTAAATAGTGTGCCACAAAATGTTGCTAGAGGTTTGTAAACGTTTGCCACTAGTGGTGAATCAGCGGCAAACCTTTGGCAACCAAAATATTTATTGCCACTAGTGGCAAACAGTTCACAATAGTTTTTTTTCTGACAGATAATTCTCTCAAGATTCTATTTGAATCTATGGCAAACCTAAGGCAGAAACATCGACAGTGCATTTCAAAAATATTTAGACCCCTTGAGTTTTCCCACATTTTGTTACGTTATAGCCTTATTCTAAAATAGATTAGATAAAACAATTTCCTCAGCAATCTACACTCAATACCCCATAATCTTTGCACGTTTATTAACTTCTTAGGGAGCGGCAGGTGAGGTAACGGTTTTGGAGAGTCTGGCATGCCCAAAGCAAAATGCCTGCCACTCAGGCTCAGAAAATAGGATATGCACATAATTAGTACTATTGGATAGGAAACACGCTGAGGTTTCTAAAAAGTGTTAACATAATGTCTGTGAGTATAACAGAACTCATTTAGCAGGCGAAAACCCAAGAAAAATCCATCCGGAAATCAGTTTCTGGTGACCTTTAGCTCTGTTTGACACACTCCCCATTGAATCCAATTGTAACCAGGACTGAGACTGCAGTACCTATGGCTTCCACTAGATGTCAACAGTCTATATACAAAGACTCAGAGATTGGAGTTAACAGAACGAATAGGTACAGGAAATGGCCAAGGTAGCTCAGATGTCAACAAGTTCTCGGGCACGAGTCTGGCTGCGCGCCCCACTTTATTTTACTTATATAATGTTTAGGTGAACATCCGAGTGAAATATTATCGCTAATATTCATAAAAGGATAGCTAAGGATAAATTTTAACTGGTATTTGATTTGTTTAGGAAAAGTTTATAGGTATATTTGAACGCGTTCTCTTCACGTTTCAATGGGCGATTCGACGTTAGATTTTCTGAACATAACGCGCCAACCAAACAGAGATTTATGGATATAATAAATGACTTTTTCTAACAAAAGAACCATTGGATGTCTTCGTTGGACACTCGGGAAGCCCTCAGCAGAAGTTCTTCAAAAGGTAAGGGATTTGTTTTCGCTGTGAAATGTGTTTTGTGTGAACCGCGATGGTTTATGAATTTATGTTAATGTTTAAAATATTGGAGGTGCTACCCTCAAACAATCAAATGTTGTGCTTTCGCCGTAAAGCCTTTTTGAAATCTGACAACGCTGTGATATTGCCAAGAAGCAGAGCTTTTGATGACTATGAAACACTTCTATATTGATGAATGTTTAATAATTCAACTTTTGCAAATCAATCCCAGAACAACAAGAAAGGACCTTGTGAAGATGCTGGAGGAAACAGGTACAAAAGTATCTATATCCACAGTAAAACGAGTCCTATATTGTTATAACCTGAAAGGCCGCTCAGCCAGGAAGAAGCCACTGCTCCAAAACCGCCAAAAAAAGGCAGACTACGGTTTGCAACTGCAAAGTACACAGATTGTACTTTTTGGGGAAATGTCCTCTGGTCTGATGAAACAAAAATAGAACTGTTTGGCCATAATGACCATCATTATGTTTGGAGGAAAAATAGGGAAGCTTGCAAGCCGAAGAACACCATCTCAACCGTAAAGCACGAGGATGGCAGCATCATGTTGTGGGGGTGCTTTGCTGTAGGAGGGACTGGTGCACTTCACAAAATTGATGGCATCACGAGGATGGAAAATGATGTGGATATATTGAAGCAACATCTCAAGACATCAGTCAGGAAGTTAAAGCTTGGATGCAAATGGGTCTTCCAAATGGACAATGACCCCAAGCATACTTCCAAAGTTGTGGCAAAATGGCTTAAGGACAACAAAGTCAAGGTATTGGAGTGGCCATCACAAAGCCCTGACCTCAATCCTATAGAAAATGTGTGGGCAAAACTGAAAAATCGTGTGCGAGCATGGAGGCCTACAGTTACACCAGCTCTGTCAGGAGGAATGGACCAAAATTCACCCAATTTATTGTGGGAAGCTTGTGGAAGGCTACCTGAAACGTTTGACCCAAGTTAAACAATTTAAAGGCAATGCTACCAAATATGAATTGAGTGTATGTAAACTTCTGACCCACTGGGAATGTGATGAAAAAAAATAAAAGCTGAAATAAATAAATCTCTCTACTATTATTCTGACATTTCAAATTCTTAAAATAAAGTGGTGATCCTAACTGACCTAAGACAGGGAATTTTTACTAGGATTAAATGTCATGAATTGTGAAAAACTGAGTTTAAATGTAGTTGGCTAAGGTGTATGTAAACTTCCCACTTCAACTGTAGATGGGTGGTTAGGTAGATACAATGGTTCCTCCTTTAAAAGTTGTGTCATACTGCAGCACACATTGTGGGCTGCTGCAGCATTCTGTGGCACGTTATTTAATTGTCAGCCATTTTTTACGTTAATGCACATTCGTGCTAGTTTGACCACCAGAGGGCAACTTTGAGAAATGTTTGATAGTCTCCCATATTGGCATTACTGGAGAATTTAAAACCTTTTTGTAATAACATAGTACATGGGATTGATTTAAAGAAATTTTGCGGGCAGGGACCGGGGTTCAATTCCCCAACGGGGAGGAAGGAGTAGGCTGTCCTTGTAAATAAGAATTTGGTCTTGACTGACTTGCATAGTTTATTAAAGGTTACACTAAGAGCATAACATTTCTACACCCTAATTTTTTTACTTTTTGAAATCTGACAACGCTGTGATATTGCCAAGAAGCAGAGCTTTTGATGACTATGCAACACTTGTATATTGATGAATGTTTAATAATTCAACTTTTGGATTTTGAATTTGGCGCCTTACATTTCACCGGGTAGTGTCGGGAGTGGCCCGCTAGCGTGCCGGTGTTAAAGAACATCATCTGTGTTTTGTCAGACAGGTAATTCTTTATCCACAATATAGCAGAGGGTATAAAGCCATAACATGTACGTTTTTCCAGCAACAGACTATGATCGATAATGTCAAAAGTTGCACTGAAGTCTAACAAAACAGCCCTCATCATCAAGTTCTCTCAGCCAATCATCAGTCATGTGTCTAAGTGCTTTGCTTCTTGAATGTCCTTACCTGTAAGCGTGCTGAAAGCCTGTTGTCAATTTGATTACTGTAAAATAGCATTGTATCTGGTCAACAAAAAAAAAAAAAATCTCGCTTCGAGGCAGAAGTTTACTAAGGTTAGGTAACAGGCTGATTGGTCGGCTATTTGAGCCAGTTAAGGGGACTTTACTATTCTTAGGTAAGGAAATAACTGAGGGCACACACTTTCTAGTAGGCTTAAATTGAAGATTTGGCAAATAGGAGTGGCAATATCGTCCACTATTATCCTCAGTAATTTTCCATCCAAGTTGTCAGACCCCAGTGGCTTCTCATTGATGATAGACAACAATACTTTTTTCACCTCTTCCACACTTACTTTACGGAATTCAAAGTTACAATGCTTGTCTTTCAGAATTTAGTCTGATATACTGTACTTGGATGTGTAGTGTCAGCATTTGTTGCTGTCATGCCTAAGTTAGCTAATCTTGCCAATGAAAAAATCATTAAAGTAGTTGGAAATATCAGTGGGTTTGTGATTAACGAGTTATCTAATTCAATGAACGAGGGAGCCGAGTTAGCCTTTTTGCCCAAAATGTTATTTAAGGTGATCCAATGCTTTTTACTATCATTCTTATTGTAATTATCTTTGTTTCATAGTGTAGTTTCTTCTTTTTTTATCCAGTTTAGTCACAAGATTTCTCAATTTGCAGTATGTTTGCCAATCGGTTGTATAGCCAGAGCTATTTGCCATCTCCTTTGCCTCATCCCTCTCAACTATACAGTTTTTACATTTCTCATCAATCCACAGAGATTTAATAGTTTTGACAGACATTTTCTTAATGGGTGCATGCTTATTAGTAACTGGAATAAGCAATTTAAAAAATGTGTCAAGTGCCGCGTCTGGTTGATCGTCATTACACAACACAGAGCTCTCCCTGAGAGGTACGAGATGAGGGCGGACACCCTCTCTCTTCCCGAGGGAGCCAGGTAAATGGTGCCCAGGCATAGGTCCAGCTGTAGCAGGAAACCTGGCACCATGCCGCCGTCCCATCATACTCCCCAGGAAGGGCGAGACGCATCCCACTGGGACCGGGTACAGGAGGGACAGGTAGTAGGAACCCCTGTTGTGCTGGTGGAGCGCCCTGTCTCTCCCATCGGTCCATCGTCTGGACGACGCGGTCCATGGCAGCGGCGAGATGATGAATCAATGCCGTGTGCTCCTGAACGCGCTCCTCGACTCCGCTACCATTGGTACCTGCTCCTGCTGACTCCTTGTCTGATTCTGTCACGTATATGTAAATGGCTGTAAAGGAGTCAGGCGCAGGAGAGCAGATTTTGGGTAGTAAACGGAGCCCTTTATTTAGGCGAACCAGAAACACACGGCACAACGAACACAAACTACTTTATGGGTTTAACATAACCCAGCGCAACCAGCCTAACGTGCGCATACATGAAACAAACAAACAATCTCAAACAATGACATGGGGGAAACAGAGGGTTAAATACACAACAAGTGATTGAGGGGATTGAAACCAGGTGTGAGAAAAACAAGAAAAGACAAATGGAAAATGAAAAGTGGATCGATGATGGCTAGAAGAACGGCGACGCCGACCACCGAGCATCGCCTGAACAAGGAGCGGACCCGACCTCGGCGGAAGTGACACTATCTACCGAGAGAGTTCTCATCTGTTTTCTTCGTAGCTGTTTACAATCCACCACAGTCAGAGGCTGGCACTTAGATTGCATTAAATTAGCTGTATTCCGCCATAAGCAAACAAGAAAACGCACACCCAGAGGCGGAGCTCCTAGTAGCCGTGGACTTTAATGCAGGGAAACTTAAATCAGTTTTAACAAATTTCTTAAATCAGTTTTAACAAGTTTCAACAAAAATGTGCAACCAGAGGAAAAATAACTCTGGACCACCTATACTCCACACACAGAGATGCATACAAAGCTCTGGCTCTGACGCTCGTCGGATTTGGCAGGGCCTGCAAACTATTACAGACTACAAAGGGATTCATAGCCGAGAGCTGCCCAGTGACACGAGCCTACCAGACGAGCTAAACTACTTCTGTGCTCGCTTCGAGGCAAATAACACTGAAACATGCATGAGAGCACCAGCTGTACCGGAAGACTGTGTGATCACGCTCTCCGCAGCCAATGTGAGTAAGACCTTTAGACAGGTCAACATTCACAAGTCCGCAAACCAGACAGATTACCAGGACGTGTACTGCGAGCAATGCGCTGACCAACTAGCAAGTGTCTTCATTGACTTTTTCAACCTCTCCCTGTCCGAGTCTGTATTACCAACATGTTTTAACTTCTTAGGGCTAGGGGGCAGTATTTTGAAGTTCGAATGAAAAACGTGCCCAAAGTAAACTGCCTGTTACTCAGGACCAGAAGCTAGGAAAAAAATATATAATGTCTGTGAGTATAACAGAACTGATATAGCAGGCGAAAACCCGGGAAATTTCTGTCCGGAAATCATTTTTCTTTTGACATTTCCTGACTTTGAACGCCTGTTTATTGAATTATTAGGGAAAAAGGACTCAGGTTGCAGTACCTATGGCTTCCACTAGATGTCGACAGTCTCTGGACAGTGTTTTGGAGCGTTTATAATGGAAGAGAGCCAAAAGGATGTCAATTTTGTATGACATACCAGGATATCATTTTTCTAACAAAAGAACCATGGATTCTCTTGTTTGGACACTTGGAATGCCCTCAGCAGAGTTCTTCAAAAGGTAAGCGATTTATTTTATCTCTTATATGGGTTTTGTGAGACCCGCGCTGGATATGAATTTATGCTAATGTGGAAAATATGAGAGGTGCTATCCTTAAACAATCAAATGTTGTGCTTTCGCTGTAACGCCTTTTTGAAATCTGAGTTTCCAGGGCTCCCGTTCTGTGCTCTGCGCTCGTGGGTCAGAGCGGCCCAGGCGCCAGCCACTGTTGAGGCATACGCTATTTGAGTGTAGAGAGTCTGCGAGTAGTGTGGCGAGGTTGCGCGAGGCTCCCCGCTCCGTGCTCTGTGCTCTGCGCTCGTGGGTCAGAGCGACCCAGGCAGCCACTACACACGTCCAGACATGCCCCGCTGTTTATTACACAAACACATTTCACTTATATTATACAACAGTACCCCCCGTGTGGACACTAGCGGGAGGTCCTGCCTCAAAACTCACATCCTGGACATTTCACAGACAGGACACTGTGTGATTTCCAGCAGTCTCCCAGGGCTCCCGCTTTGTGCTCTGCGCTCGTTGGTCAGAGCGACCTAGGCGCCACACACTGTCGAGGCGTACGCTATTGAGTGTAGAGAGTCTACGAGTAGTGTGGCGAGGTTGCGCGCGAGGCTCCCCACTCCACGCTCTGCGCTCGTGGGTCAGAGCGACCCAGGCAGCCACTACACGCCGCGTCCAGACATGCCCCCACTGTGCGCAAGAGAGCAGCCAAGTGTTATCGTGGCTTGGCCGTGTCAACTGCTACACACGACGGCTACACACAGGCGCGCACGCGAGCCTCATGCATTATCAGGTCTCGGTTGTCTCCCGCCGTAAGCCGGCCGGGCCGGCCATAGAGAGGATACTAATATTGTCAGCGGCGGCGCACAAAGCGACTGGCGCCCCACCCATGCCAAGTGCTCTCTTCTCGAGCGACCATGGCCTTGCGTTTTACGGACACGCAGGTTCTAGAACAGATCTTGTCCAGCGTGGACCAAGAAGACTACTCTGATTCCGATGAGGAGCAGGAGGAAGAGGTTTTGGAAGACAAAGACGGGGAGGAATACAACCCCGAGCTCCGCGAGGTCGACGAGGCTTCTTCTCCCTCTTCTGAGGAAGACGCCGAGGAAGCCCCCGAGGACGAGCGCGAGGACCGAGGCGAGGACCAAGAGATCTCCTCGGCTGCTCTGGACCGCCAAAGGGAGACGTTGCTGTCGAAAAACGGCAAAATCGAATGGTCCTCCGTGGCCTACGGCTGCCGCCGCGGGGCCCGTGTGATCCGCCGCGCCGGGCGAAACTCCGGGCCCCACGGCCTACGACACGACCCACGCCCTCGACATTGCGTCCACCTTCCAGCGGTTTGTCACACCGGTGATAGAAAGGATCATTCTGGAAATGACAAACCTGCACGGGGCCAGAAAATACGGTGACGGCTGGCGAGCCATGGACGCCACGGTCCTGCGCGCCTACGTAGGGCTGCTGATCCTAGCGGGCGTCTACAGGTCCCGAGGCGAGGCCGGGGCCAGCCTGTGGGACGCCGAGAGGGGCAGGACCGTGTTCCGAGCCACCATGCCGCTCAAGGTCTTTCACAGGTACTCGAGGCTGCTGCGATTCGACGATCGCCAGTCGAGGCCTGCCAGACGCTGCTCAAGTCCAAGGGCAGACAGGTCCTGTCCTCTAGGTTTGCCTTCACGCCCACCGCCACTCTAGTGTCCTACCTGGCAAAGAAAAACAAGAACGTGCTACTTCTGAGCACACTGCGCACAGAGGCCGACGTCAGCGATCGCCGCAACAGGAAGCCGTCCGTCATCCTAGACTACAACTGAAACAAGGGCGGCGTGGACAACCTAGACAAGGTGGTTGGCACGTACAGCTGCAGGCGGATGACTGCCCGCTGGCCCCTGGTCGTCTTCCACAACATCCTCGACGTGTCCTCCTACAACGCCTTTGTCATATGGAGAGAGACCAATCCTGACTGGATGCCTCGGAAGCGCAACAAGCGCAGGGTGTACCTCGAGCAGCTGGGAAAGGCGCTTGTCAAGCCGCTGATCCAAAGATGGCGGCATCTGCCCTGCACCGAAGCGGCGTTGGCACTTGTCAAAGTCCTACGGAGTGCTACGCCAGGAGCCCGCCGCTGCCCCGCGCACTGCCCCAACCACCTGGGCAAGTAAGAGGAAGAGGTGTCAGCTCTGCCCGCCCAAGAAGGACTCCAAGACACACACGGTGTGCTGCAGGTGTAAGAAATACATCTGCAAAGGCTGTTCACACGCATACTGTCACACTTGCGCACATTGGGCCTTTAGCCAGGACGGGACAGGGTGATCCGGAGGACGCGGGCTCTACACACCATACGTGGACGACGGGAGGGTTAAATATTATGAATTTTTATTTTGAATTTGCCGCGCTTTGTTTGCTCCGAAAACGAACCCGCTCATGGGATCGGACCCGTAAGAGGTTAACCCCCAGATTGCAGTTCCTATGGCTTCCACTAGATGTCAACAGTCTTTAGAAAAAGGTTTGATGCTTCAATCATGAAAATCAAGGGAGTAAGACCACTTGTTCCTGAGTTCACGTCAAGTGTACTGTTTTGGATTTTGCGCGTAACAGGGAATGCGCGCTCAGTTCTTTTTCTCATCAATTCAGCAGCTCATATTCCGTCTGAAATATTATAGTTTATATTCATTTTAAGGTATCTGAGTATTGATTACTTTATCGAACAAAACGACCTTTTGTGTAACCTGGACGCTTGGGTATGCCATCAGAGGAAGATCATCAAAGGTAAGCAATTTATTTTATGCTATTTTTGAGTTTTGTGACATCTCTGCTGGTTATGTTATTATACTAATTGAGTTTTTGAGTGGGGCGCTGTCCTTTTGAAGAACTTGAAGAACTGCTGAGGGCTTCCCAAGGGTCCTACGAAGACATCCATTGGTTCTTTTGTTAGAAAAAGTCATTTATTATATTTATTATATCCTTCCGCATTATGTTCATAAAATACAGCGTCCACTCACCCGTTGAACCGGGAAGAGAACTCGTTCAACTTATACACTTGTCCAAGAACAATCAAACATCATTGATAAGGTATCCTTAGGAACACTTTTATGTATATTTAGTATAATATTTCAACCGGATTATAAACTGGGCGATAGGAAAGGAAAAACCACAGCGCGCACAAGCCCGTGAACGCGCATCCTCTTCTGTTTACATCCGATGACCACTTCGAAATTCTTCTTCTATTACCATCCAGAGCAACCTAACATCACCAAACACTGTCTAGAGACTGTTGACATCCAGTGGAAGCAATAGGTACTGCAATCTTACTCCCATATATAGCTGTTTTCAATAGGGAGGGGTTGAAAATGAGGCAATGTGTCAAATACACTTTTTCCAGGACAGAAATTCCTCGGGTTTTCGCCTGCTATATCCGTTCTGTTATACTCAGACAATATTTTAACACTCTTAGAAACTTCAGAGTGTTCCCTATCCAATAGTACTAATTATGTGCATATCCTATTTTCTGGGCCTGAGTGGGAGGCATTTTACTTTGGGCACGCCAGACTCTCCAAAACCGTCACCTCGGGAGCCGCTCCCTAAGAAGTTAAGGTCTTACTCATGTTGGCTACGGAGAGCGTGATCACACAGTCGTCTGGAACAGCTGATGCTCTCATGCATGCCTCAGTGTTGCTTGCCTCGAAGCAGGCATAGAAGTGATTTAGCTCATCTGGTAGGCTCGTGTCACTGGGCAGCTCTGGGCTGTGCTTCGCTTTGTAGTCTGTAGTAGTTTGCCCTGCCACATAAGATGAGCATCAGAGCCAGTGTAGTATGATTCAATCTTAGCCCTGTATTGACGCTTTGCCTTTTTGATGGTTCGTCGCAGGGAATAGCGGGATTTCTTGTAAGCGTCCGGGTTAGAGTCCCGCACCTTGAAAGCGGCAGCTCTACCTTTTAGCTCAGTGCGAATGTTGCCTGTAATCCATGGCTTCTGGTGGGGTATGTACGTACAGTCACTGTGGGGACGACGTCCCCGATACACTTATTGATAAAGCCAGTGACTGATGTGGTGTACTCCTCAATGCCATCGGAGGAATCCCGGAACATGTTCCAGTCTGTGATAGAAAAACAGTCCTGTAGTTTAGCACCTGCTTCATCTGACCACTTTT
Source organism: Brachymystax lenok tsinlingensis (assembly GCA_030435695.1). Classification (NCBI taxonomy): domain Eukaryota; kingdom Metazoa; phylum Chordata; class Actinopteri; order Salmoniformes; family Salmonidae; genus Brachymystax; species Brachymystax lenok. Next base: position 1,398,561 of record CM059797.1, read on the forward strand.
TTATAGACCGAGTCACTGGTGCTTCCTGCTTTCATTTTTGCTTGTAAGCAGGAATCAGGAGAATAGAGTTGTGGTCGGATTTACCAAATGGAGGGTGATCCTACTGTCTCTCAGAATCAATGGATGAATCACTTTTTGTCAGTATATTTCAGATGTTTGTGTACCGCCCCTTTAAATGGCAGTCATTTTTACCACATTAATATGACAAAATTTGTATTTACTTCAAAATACTAGAAACGAAATGGTACTACAATCAAATTATGGTAAATCAGCTTTTTAGTACTTATGTGGATCTTACTTTTGGAAAAATGCTGCATATTATTTGAGGGAACTTTTACAATGTGTGTTTTACATAATATGCAAATTAACTGTAATTCTGCTAAAACAAAAGTCTGTTTAGGTTATTTTTCATTTCAGATAACATTATTTGATGTTTTGATAAGAATGTTGTTGATATTTTGCTATGATTGTTGCTTGTCCAACACGTTTCTTCTTGGAGTCAAAATTACCCCAGTTGGTCATCAAGGCATCTCACAGTACGGACGGCAGATAGCCTAGTGGTGAGAGCATTGGACTAGTAACCGAAAAGTTGCACGATCGAATCCCTGAGCTGACAAGGTAAAAATCTGTTGTTCTGCTCCTGAACAAGGCAGTACACCCACTGTTCCTAGGGTGTCATTGATGTTGTCTTAACTGACTTGCCTAGTTAAATAAATAAAACATTTATCATAATAAAATGTATGTTAAATAGGTTGGTAGTATGACGGTTGAGTTAATGTACATTTTACAATAACTTACTGAAAACTAGTTTCCAGTTATGCAGAATTCACAGCAATTCAGTAACTTGTTGTTTACCCAACTTTCATTGCAACCAGTAGCCTGTATTGTACTGTACAATTACAAGATATATTTAACAGTGTACCATTATATGGCATAAAGGAAAAGATGGTTGTTAACGTTTCCCAATTTAGAAACCCCAAACTTGTCACTCAACAGAAAAATGGAACTAACAAATGATCCACTGACAACCAAAACGAAAAAGGTGGAGTTTTAAAATGGGTTCTGAAAGGCTTCCATGGGGGTTCCTACTGGCTGGGTGTTGGCCAAGCAAACTTGAGCACTGTCAGAGCAAACTTAAGGAATCCCAGGAGTTTCCAGTACCTTACATTAGGCTGTGAAAACAATGAAAACAATCTCAGTGCAGATTCTTGAAGTGGTCTGAAGCAATCTGAAGTATCTAAAGATGTCTGAAGCAGTCTGAAGTGGTCTGAAGTGGTCTAGAGAGGTCTGGAGCTGACTCTGGTCACAGGGCAGTCTGAAGTGGTCTAGAGAGTTCTGGACCTGACTCTGGTCGCAGTGCAGTCTGAAGTGCTCTAGAGAGGTCTGGAGCTGACTGGTCACAGTGCAGTCTGAAGTGGTCTAGAGAGGTCTGGAGCTGACTCTGGTCGCAGGGCAGTCTGAAGTGGTCTAGAGAGTTCTGGACCTGACTCTGGTCGCAGTGCAGTCTGAAGTGGTCTAGAGAGGTCTGGAGCTGACTCTGGTCACAGTGCAGTCTGAAGTGGTCTAGAGAGGTCTGGAGCTGACTCTGGTCGTAGTGCAGTCTGAAGTGGTCTGAAGTGGTCTAGAGAGGTCTGGAGCTGACTGGTCACAGTGCAGTCTGAAGTGGTCTAGAGAGGTCTGGAGCTGACTCTGGTCGCAGGGCAGTCTGAAGTGGTCTAGAGAGGTCTGGACCTGACTCTGGTCACAGTGCAGTCTGGACCATCTTGTACATTTACTGTTACTATGTAATCATCACTCCATATAAACTCAGCAAAAAAAGAAACATCCCTTTTTCAGGACCCTGTCTTTCAAAGATAATTTGTAAAAATCCAAATAAGTTCACAGATCTTCATTGTAAAGGGTTTAAACATTGTTTCCCATGTCTGTTCAATGAACCATGTACAATTAAGAAGTTAATGAACATGCACCTGTGGAACGGTCGTTAACTTCTTAGGGAGCGGTGGGGCGCGAGCCTCCAATCGTCCATTGAAACGTGAAGAGAACTCCTAACCTATAAACTTGTCCAAGAACAATCAAACATAATTTTAAATGTATCCTTAGGAACACTTTTATGTATAAATAGTATAATATTTCAACCGGAATATAAACTGGGCGATAAGAAAGGAAAAAACCAAAGAGCGCGCCAGCCGTGAACGCGCCTTTTCCTCTATTGACATTCTGTGTGACCACTTCCTAATTCTTCTTCTTCTGCCATCTAATGCATCTAAAAAGAATCAGATCACTTTCTCGAGTCTGTTGACATCCAGAGGAAGCAATAGGTACTGCATTCATATGCCCTTATATGGGCATTTTCATAAGGGAGGGGTTCTAAATGAGGCAATGTGTCAAAACCACTTTTTCCAGGACCAAAATTCCTCGGGTTTTCGCCTGCCATATCCGTTCTGTTATACTCACAGACAAAATGTTAACACTTTTAGAAAATTCAGAGTGTTTCCTATCCAATGGCACTAAATATGTGCATATCCTATTTTCTGGGCCTGAATGGGAGGCATTTTACTTTGGGCATGCCAGGCTCTCCAAAACGGTCACCTCGTGCGCTGCTCCCAAAGAAGTTAAGACAGTAACAGCTTACAGACGGTAGGCAAATATGGTCACAGTTATGAAAACTTAGGACACTAAAGAGGCCTTTCTACAGACAAAAGAAAAATGCCCAGGGTCTCTGCTCATATGTGTGAACGTGCCTTAGGCATGAGGACTGCAGATGTGGCCAGGGCAATAAATTGCAATGTCCGTACTGTGAGACGCCTGACAGCGTTACAGGGAGACAGGACGGACAGCTGATCGTCCTCGCAGTGGCAGACCACGTGTAAAAACACCTGCACAGGATCGGTACATCCGAACATCACACCTGCGGGACAGGGGCGGCAGGTAGCGGCAGGTAGCCTAGTGGTTAGAGCGTTGGACTTGTAACCGGAGGGCTGCAAGTTCAAATCCCCGAGCTGACAAGGTAAAAATCTGTCGCTCTGCCCCTGAACAAGGCAGTTAACCCACTGTTCCCCGGCGCCAAGACGTGGATGTCGACAAAGGCAGCCCCTCGCACCTCTCTGATTCAGAGGGGTTGGGTTAAATGCGGAAGACACATTTCGGTTGAAGGCATTCGGTTGTACAACTGACTAATAATGGTGACTTTGACGGTATAGGATGACAACAACAACTGCCCAAGTTACACCAGGAATGCACAGCCCCTCCATCAGTGCTTAGACTGTCCGCAATAGGCTGAGAGAGGCTGGACTGAGGGCTTGTAGGCCTGTTGTAAGGCAGGTCCTCACCATACATCACAGACAACAATGTCGCCTATCGGCACAAACCCACCATCACTGGACCAGACAGGACTGGCAAAACGTGCTCTTCACTGATGAGTCGCGGTTTTGTCTCACCAGGGGTGATGGTCAGATTCGCGCTTATCATAAACGGAATGAGCGTTACACCGAGGCCTGTGTATGTGGCCGAGAGCGAAGAGCCCTGATCTCAATCCCATTGAGCACGTCTGGGACCTGTTGGATTGGAGGGTGAGGGCAAGGGCCATTCCCCCCAGAAATGTCCAGGAACTTGCAGGTGCCTTGGTGTAAGAGTGGGGTAACATCTCACAGCAAGAACTGGTCAATCTGGTGCAGTCCAAGGAGGAGATGCACTGCAGTACTTAATGCAGCTGGTGGCCACACCAGATACCGACTGTTACATTTGATTTCAACCGCCCCTTTGTTCAGGGACACATTATTACATTTCTGTTAGTCACATGTCTGTGGAACTTGTTCAGTTTATGTCTCAGTTGTTGAATCGTGTTATGTTCATACAAATATTTACACATGTTAAGTTTGCTGAAAATAAACGCAGTTGACAGTGAGAGTTTTTGACTACAATTATTACTGATATTACTACAGATATTTGGACTGTACTTCTACCACTCTAATATGGTTAGAATTCCTAGAAGCCTATATTTAATCTAAAATATGACCTCATTAGTTTCAAACACAGTGGTGTTCAATATGGCCCAGCGGCCCTGAGTGTATTGGATGTATGTTGGCGTGTGATAAATAACCTTTGATTAAGGGCTCATAGCACTCAGATAGTGCTTAGTAGTAGCAGGTCTCTGGATGGAAACATTACTCACCTCACCACTTTGGTTCCGTTCCTGAGCAACTGTATGTCCACGTTACACGACCCGTTGGCATGGGATACCAGGTTGATCTCTGAGAACGCCGCCTGACACACACACACACACACACACACACACACACATTTTTAACACTTTATTTGAATCCACCAATCAAATGTACAAAAAGGAAATCCAAACATTTAAAAAGTCACTGTATGCATGGCACTCAAGGGTACAGAAAGCACCTCCTTTTCCAAGCAGCTAGGCTGCTCACCACAGCTGAAACAGAGCAGTACCTAGCCAGCTCATTTTCCAAGCAGCTAGGCTGCTCACCACAGCTGAAACAGAGTAGTACCTAGCCAATTGCTTTGCCCTAGTTGTTGTCAGGCCCGCAATCTGGAGGCAACGCACTGCAAGCCTGTGTATGTGGCCGAGACTGACGAATATCAGCGCCACCAGCTTGCACCTACTACATGTAGCTGTCAAATGAGCAGCCCACTTCCAAAATGAGCCCATCCCCCTGGCCTCCCCCATCAACAACAATATCTGGCGTATTTGGCACACAGTAAAACACATCATCAACTTCATCAAACCAGCCTCCTATTACACATGAATGTTTATGCATGTGTGCTGTTGGTGAGACCACTTGTCTCAGGTCAACAAGGTGGTCATGTCTAGCAATGTACAAATCCTTGTATGAACAGCAGCCATTAACAACATGGGCAATGAACTCCATTACATTTTACTCAATACAAAATGGGTCATGGTTTGCAGGGTACCAATGTGCTAGATTATATTTTGTTGGTAGAACTTGCAGCCTCGCCTTAACAGTAAAGTTGACAATGTCCTCACCAATGGGAGCATTCTAGTACATGGAATGGGAGACAAAGTCGTCAGCACAGTCCAGAGCAGCGAGTTTCCCCTGCAGCCTCAGGCCAGTCCAATGTTGCAGTAGCTGCATCCGTCTGATACCAAGGAGTGTTGTCCTGGATGTAAGATGCGATGTTCCATCATGGGTGACAGAAGCCTCCACAACAACACCGCAATCTGCCACAACTGCATCAGAGGCAGTCATTGGCTTAGTTTGCATGTCAGTCCGTGTCCACCTGAGCTCCAGTTCGGTTACACAGGTCATTGAGGTCCGGCCAGTCTGACCAGACTCCAAAGCTCGCAGCACGAGTGTCCAATTTTCCATTGGCCTTCCTCCTAAAGCCCAGGAAGTTGTCCTCAGTGTCCCTGGCCAGTGGAACCTTCCGCCTCTGTTGGTCTAGAAGGAGGGAGGCTCTGGCTAACTCTTTAACTGTCACATTGTCACTGTTGAGCATGTTCAACAGGTGAGTCTGTCTTGTAGCAGTGTAAATCCACTCAATATTCAGGACACCTAAACCCCCCTCTCTTTTTCCTCAGGAAGACAACGTCATGTGTGTTGAAACATAAGCACCTAAACCTATGTGCTATTTCATAGTTTGACGTCTTCACTATTATTCTACAATGTAAAAAAATGTAAAAATAAAGAAAAACTCTGTCCAAACCTTTGACTGGTACTGTACAGTATGTAAAATATATGCAGAGGTAGATTCTATGCAGAGGTTGATTCTATGCGGAGGTAGATATCAGGGTTCTTGTTAGGAAAATGTTGCACCGGACATTTGAACAGCAACATTTCATTTACCGGACATTTGAGAAATCTGCCAGACCCATATGCATTGGGTGTGTAACCTGATTAGGGCGTCCACCTACAGTGCTCAGCAAGACAGAAATCCAATTTAGATTATGGTAAATCATATTAAAAGAACATGCAAGTCCAGGATGCAAAGATGTGCGGTCCTTCTTACCAAATTGTGATGTGCACTTTAAAGAGTTTAGAATAACTGTCCATATTTAATTTTCCTCAGCAAACAAGACGAGCAACGAACAGCAAAATAGCCTATTCCAAACAGACTCTGGGACAGTTGTGAGAAGATAGATCCCAAATTCATACAACCAGTAGGCCTAGCCAACATCAATAATAATTAAAAAAAAAAAGCAATGAGTCTGATGCAACAGATAAGAACATTTAGCTTAAAATGTTAATAAACTCTTATTTGTTCACATTATAAGAGCAGCAATGCGCACAAGGCTGCAGGCTACATGCGAATGTTCGTTCCATAATGCAATTAGAGGGAAAACACTGTTGTCAAAAGCGCACCACACATGCAAGCAGTTTCATGTGACAGAGATGAAAATATCCATTAGAAATTTAGAAAGAGGGGGAGATCTAATAGGTTACTTTGAAGCAAGGTAAGACATGCCTCACAATATGAGTTAAAACGGTTTCAAACAATGAACAATGTTTCTGAATTCATAGCCTACTGCCTCCAGTTCATTTGAAAGTGGTGTCTGATGCGCTGATGAAGCCTGCCTTCGGATGCCATTTGAGATGCTGCAGCTCTAATGCTGTCTGGCCGATTTCCGCTCAAAGGCTCTGTATCTGTATGCTGTGCGCATCTGATAAATACATCTGATAGATACATAATGCATATACTGTATCCTACACATGCGCCAATTTAATTCCACTCAATTATGCAAATTAACCTATAGACTGATAACCGTAACCAGTCGAATGTACTTCCATCGACTGGTATTTCCATCAATGAATAGGCTAAAAAGCATTATTTCGCAAAGGGATTTCTCTTGTTTATCCCTGGACAATTGGCCCGGAACCAATTTTATTTAGCCAGCTATTACCGGCAAATGGAAACCCTGTTTGATATTCTACACTATAGCTGTGTTTGAAAAGGCAAACTACTCATACTAACCATACTATTTGTGACATAATTTGAGTATGTAGTATGCTTATTGTACAAAGTATGGATAGATTTAGTATGCCACCCGGATGACGTTCTACTTTTGTCCAAATACAAAGTATAAAAGCGATGGACACTATTGCTGTGCTATGTCGCAACACAATGCAATTCTTCAGAAAATGGGCAGAGTTTCACAACAATTTCAGTTCTGAAAACATGGCAGACACCTCAGTGCAAAGCAACAAAGTAGCTTATACAGTACATAAAAGGAAATATTGTGTAAAACAATATTGAGCAATTAAATGTGTATTTAATATAAAAATGTTTACATTTTAAGTTAAGTAGCCAGCGTAGCTCTCAATTTCAATCGTGATGGAGGCTACAACCTAGCCATCATTTAGCCTAGTAACGTCATTTAACTTTAGTCAGCTAACGTTAGCTTTTCTTATTTTGTTTACTCTGCAATACTATCTAGCTGCACAACATAGCTTATCTCAAAAGCCTTTTTTGTACTATAGGGTCATATGAAGACACTGCTGGTCTAATCACGATGGGGTGGCAGGTAGCCTAGTGGTTAAAGTGTTGGACTAGTAACTGAAGAGTTGCAAGGTCAAATCCCAGAGCTGACAAGCTAAAAATCTGTTGTTCTGCTCCTGAAAAAGGCAGTGTTCCTAGGCCTTTATTGAAAATAAGAATTGGTTCTTAACTGACTTGCCTAGTAAAATAAAAAAATTGCCTTGCATGCCTGCAAAAATGACATCTTCATGGGCAAAAGAAATGCAGCGAAAAAGGGGTTTGAGTGAGTAGTGTTACATTCTCCTGTATGCTGAATTATTATTACTAACCAAAATGATTTACTTCGCTATACTTGTGCGGGTTTCTTACTTTATCAAGGCTTGAAGTTGTTTAATGAGTTCATAGCCTGTCTATATTGCAAAGACTAGTAAACGTTTCATGCATGCCTAGTGTGTGTACGCACCTGTATATTTAATATAGAGTTGAAGTCGGTAGTTTACATACACTTAGGTTGGAGTCATTAAAACTTGTTTTTCAACCACTCCACACATTTCTTGTTAGCAAATTATAGTTTTGGCAAGTCGGTTAGGACATCTACTTTGTACAGACAGATTATTTCACTTAATCACAATTCCAGTGGGTCAGAAGTTTACATGCGCTAAGTTGACTGTGCCTGAAAATTCCAGAAAATGAATTCCATGTCATGGCTTTAGAAGCTTCTGATAGGCTAATTGACATCATATGAGTCAATTGGAGGTGTACCTGAGGATGTATTTCAAGGCCTACCTACAAACTCAGTGCCTCTTTGCTTGACATCAAAAGAAATCAGCCAAGACCTCAGAAAAAAATTTGTAAACCTCCACAAGTCTGGTTCATCCTTGGGAGTAATATATCCAAACCACTGAAGGTACAACGTTCATCTGTACAAACAATAGTACGCAAGTTTAAACACCATGGGACCACGCAGCCGTCATACCGCTGAGGAAGGAGAAACGTTCTGTCTCCTAGAGATGAACGTACTTTGGTGTGAAAAGTGCAAATCTGCACATGGGGACAAAAATTGTACTTTTTGGAGAAATGTCCTCTGGTCTGATGAAACAAAAATAGAACTGTTTGGCCATTATGAGGCTTGCAAGCCATTATGAGGCTTGCAAGCCATCCCAACCGTGAAGCACGATGGTGGCAGCATCATGTTGTGGGGGTGCTTTGCTGCAGGAGGGACTGGTGCACTTCACAAAATTGATGGCATCATGAGGAAGGAAAATTATGTGAATATATTGAAGCAATATCTCAAGACATCAGTCAGGAAGTTAAAGCTTGGTCCCAAAGGGGTCTTCAAAATGTACGTTGACCCCAAGCATACTTCCAAAGTACTTCTTAGGGAGTGGCAGCAGAGGTGACGGTTTCGGAGAGTCTGGCGTGCCCAAAGTAAAATGCCTGCCACTCAGGCCCAGAAAATAGAATATGCACATAATTAGTACTATTGGATAGGAAACACTCTGAAGTTTATAAAACCGTTAAGATAATGTCTGTGAGTATAACAGAACTGATATAGCAGGCAAAAACCAGAGGAAAATCCATCCGGATTTGCAGTTCTTTTGTAGATTACCTTTTTCTCCAAGTTGCCTATTGCATACAATGTTATTGTTCCACAAGATGTCAACAGTCTTTATACAGAGTCTGGAAGGTCTAGCACTAAGCAGAATGGATAGGAAGAGGAAGTAGTCAGGGGACCACTTTTGTTTACAACGTTTGACGGGCGCAAGATTGTGAATGCGCACCACTTTATTTCCCTTTCTATTGTTCACGTTATCGTCCGGTTGAAATATTACAGTAAATATACATAAAAGGATACCTAAGGATACATTAAAAATGATGTTTGATTTGTTTGTAGAAAGTTTATAGGTATAATTTGAACGCGCGTTCTCTTCACGGTTCAATGGGCGACTCAACGGTGGATTTGCTGATCATAACACGCCAACCAAACGGAGATTTATGGATATAATAAATTACTTTTTCTAACAAAAGAACCATTGGATGTCTTCGTTGGACACTTGGGAAGCCCTCAGCAGAAGTTCTTCGAAAGGTAAGTGATATTTTTTAGCTCTTATATGGGTTTTGTGTGACCCGCGCTGGATATGAATTTATGCTAATGCGGAAAATATGTGGGGGTGCTATCCTCAAACAATCAAATGTAGTGATTTCGCCGTAAAGCCTTTTTGAAATCTGACAACGCTGTGATATTGCCAAGAAGCAGAGCTTTTGATGACTAACGCCCCACTGCTCCTTAAGTAGTTTTAAGTACTTTACACCACTGCCCAGATTCCTTCACACCAGTATATTAGCATACTTTATATACTGTTATACATGCACTTTTTCCATACATCAGTTAAGGCCATGCAACCTGTGTTCAAACCTGAGTGAGGTGCACATGTACAGTACATAAACAGATGAATGCACCATATATTTATGTGGTGGCAAAGGCTGGGCCTGATATAGTGTATAAGAGGTCATGCAACACGTTTTGTGGTGATTCCTATGTTGTTGATGTAAATAATATTTGTTGGTCTGTAATGAGAAGCAACCAGACACTGCACTTTAAATACTTATGAAATTGCTTATTCCAGTTAGATTTTTTTCTATTTAACCTTCAATCAACTAGGCAAGTCAGTTAAGAACAAATTCTTAGTTACAATGATGGCCTATCGGGGGAACAGTGGGTTAACTGCCTTGTTCAGGGGCAGAACGACAGATTTTTACCTTGTCAGCTCAGGGATTCGATCCAGCAACCTTTTGGTTACTGGCCCAATGCTATACTGTAAATGACTGTAAAAACTGTTAAATCCCAGTGGACTGATGAGGAATTGCAAAATTGTATGGTTGAGAGGGATGAGGCAAAAGAAATGGCAAACAAGGCTGGCTTTGGAGAACCTTAAATGACATTTTGGGCAAAAAGGCTAACTCCGTTCAATCATTTATTGAATCAGATGGTTCATTCATCACAAAACCTACAGATTTTTTTTATTTTTATATTTATTTATTTACCAGGAAGGGCCAATTGAGATTTGAAATCTCTTTTTCAAGAGCGTCCTGGCCAAGATAGGCAGCACCAAGTCATTACAAAATTACAGACAAACAACATAAAAAACTACAAGCAATCTAGTAAAAACCATAGAATTCACTGGAGTATAACAAAATCATAAAACAGCAATATAAAAACATTGACAGGTCAGGGAATCAGTCTCAAGATCCTTCATCAGTGATTTAAAAATACCAATCGGGACAAGTTCTTCCAAGTTAAAAGTATTTTGTAAGGTGTTCCAAGACGATGGCGCAGAGTACATCAAAGCCCTTTTACCAAATTCAGTTTGAACATTTGGAACAGTTAGCAGGATAAAGTCCAGCGAACAAAGAGAGTACCCACCACTTTTCTGAACAATAAAATGCCCAAATAAAAAGGTAGTAAAGCCAACATAGCTTTGTAAATAAAAGTATACCAGTGACTGAGCCAATGAGTGACTAGAGAAGGCCAGCCAACCCTGGTATACAAAGTGCAGTGGTGCGTAAGGGTTTTGCAGTTTAAAATAAATCTCAAAATGCCATGGTAAAGGGTGTCAATTGATCTCAAACACTGAGCGGAAGAATTCATATATAAAATATACCCATAGTCTAGTAAAGGCATAAATGTAGCTGATACTAGCCTCCTTCAGGCTTCAAAAGAAAAACAAGCCTTATTCCTAAAATATAATCCCAATTTCAGCATAATTTGTTTTGTAAATTGTTGAATATGCAATTTAAAAGAGAGGCTGTCATCAATTAAAATTCAAAGATATTTATATGAGGTTACAGTCTCAATCTCATTGTCCTGACAGCTAATAATAGGTGAAAGGTTCAGAGGTCTATTTCTTGCTTTAGAAAACACCATTAGTTTAGTTTTGTCAGTATTGAGGATAAGCTTCAATTGACACAAGGTATGTTGAACAGTATAAAAAGCAGTTTGTATGTTCTGGAAAGCTTTTGTAAGAGACGAGGCACAAAAGTAAATAACAGTATCATCAGCATAAAATTGAAGTTGCGCATTTTGGACATTTGTCTAAATTATTTATATAAATAGTGAATAAGAAAGGACCAAGTACAGAGCCTTTGGGCACACCATTACAGACAGACAATTTAACAGACATAAGCCCATCAAATTGATTGCACTGAGTTCTATCAGACAGATAGTTAGCAAACCATGCAACTGCATGCTCCGAAAGACCTACACTCGACAATCTCTGCCTTAGTATAGCATGATCAACTGTATCAAAAGCCTTAGAGAGATCAATAAAAAGTGACACACAGTGCTGTTTTTTTGTCAAGGGCTTCAGTGATATCATTTAAAACCTTCATGGCTGCTGTAATTGTGCTATGATTCTTCCTGAAGCCCGATTGGTACATTGATCAAATAGTAAATAAAACCTCTTTTAGCTGTTCACTCACAAGGGTTTCAAGTATTTTCACCAAGGGTGACAGCTTTGAGATTGCCAATTACCTTAATTATTTTTTAATTGGCAAGATTAGGGTTAGGGTTAGTATAACTGATCAAATTATGAAAGAGAAGCATTGTAATTTTGAATTCCGTAAAAAAGTGAGTGTGGAAGAGGTGAAAAAATTATAGTTGTCTATCAACAATGACAAGCTACCGGGTTAGGGTGCATCTGACAACCTGGATGGAAAATTACTTGAGGAAAATAGCGGACGATATTGCCACTCCTATTTGCCATATCTTCAATAGAAGCCTACTAGAAAATGTGTGCCCTTAGGCCTGGAGGGGAGTAAAAGTAGTCAAAGTCAAACGTCACCATTATTAGTCAGTTGTACAACCGAATGCCTTCAACCGAAATGTGTCTTCCGCATTTAACCCAACCCCTCTGAATCAGAGAGGTGCGGGGGGCTGCCTTAATCGACATCCACGTCTTCAGCGCCCGGGGAACAGTGGGTTAACTGCCTTGTCAGCTCGGGGATTCGAACTTGCAACCCTCCGGTTACAAGTCCAACGCTCTAACCACTAGGCTACTTGCCTCCCCATGTAAGTAATTCCGCTGCCAAAGAATACCAACCCTTGAGGAAAATAGCGGAAAAAAGTTGTGTTTGTTGTGTTTGACCAGGTAAAATGTTATTTTACTGTAAACAAATTTATAACACTTTCAGCACGCTTATAGGGAAGGATATTCAACAAGAACGGCACTTACACAAATAACTGATGATTGGCTGAGAAAACTTGATGATAAAAAAATTGTCTGAGCTGTTTTGTTAGATTTCAGTGCGGCTTTTGACATTATCGATCAAAGTCTGCTGATGGAAAAACATATGTGTTATGGCTTTAAATCCACTGCTATATTGTGGTTAAATAGTTACCTGTCCCACAGAATACAGAGGGTGTTCTTTAATGGAATCCTCTCCAACATAATCCAGGTAGAATCAGGAATTCCCCAGGGCAGCTGTCTATGCCCCTTACTTTTTTCAAACTTTGCTAATGACATGCCAATGGCTTTGAGTAAAGCCAGCGTGTCCATTAGGGTGCATCAAATTTGAATGGGACATTTTAATTTCAAAATATCAATTTGGCTGGCATTGCATTTTGTTCAAATTAACATAAAAATGACTTTTGCAAAGTTTTGAGGAATTCCATTGAGATTTAGGGGTGCCACCTAACACATGAACTTTGGCGAAATTTCATAAAATGTGAAATTTTTGGTCTAATTGCCATAAGGTTGACCTGGAAATGTTGAGTACAGTTAACTTTTATACAGTAACATGTTCTATAGGGTTATCAAAGTAAAAGTTGTTTGTTTGCCCTTTGGGCAACTTGGGCATTTATCAGAATTCAACTTTCAAGATTCTCCATTCATTTGTCCTATAGACAAAATGAATAGAGGTCAATGGGACATGTTCACGTGGCCTTACCCTGAATTTTGTGCAGCAGTGATGGATGTCGGACACACATATAAAGTTTAATTGACTTTATTGTTAAACACAAGGGGCGATACTGACACACTTAAAAGAACAAACCCTCTCTAGTGGCTAACTCACTGGCAACTAACAGGGCCTAATGGTAAGAGCTGACACTAACTAAACTTCAAACTTAATTGCTCAGTCTGTGCCAGAGTCTGCTCCACTGAGCAACATCACCAGGAGAAAGAGAGGAAATTGAACCTGAACTCTGAACCTAGCCAGTGCGTCTCCCCAGATATGTCTCTCCACCCGCCACCCAAGAGTAACCGTCCTATTCAGGGATTAGCTTGCGTTTGCAGCGCGAAGGTTTGGCTGTTGGTTGCGGTCATGTTCAACTGCCTGCAGCACATTCTGCAGGTGCTGCTCCTTCCTTGCCACTGCGACGAAGTCGGATGTGAGCTTGACGCCACGCCGGCACAGTCATTGACCACGTTCATTGCGCGTACATTGACCTCACTTTTTGAACGCAGCATTGGTCGCCCATTCCTTCACATCGAGAGACATAAATTCTGGATCAATGTGCAGCTGGTGCATCCCAAACCAGCAATCCTTATTGGCGAGGTCAGCCAAGCTGGTGGTTGGCAAGAGGGTGGGGAACTTTGGCTCGCCAAAGCCAGTACCAAAGCGCTGCTCAGGGATGTGCATGGGGAGATCAGCGGGCTTGTGCTCCAAGATCGCTCTGGCAAGTGCACGCTTGTCATCATTGGGCACCTTGCTGCTGAAGAGAGCCAGGGTAGCATCTCACCTGTCAGGTACCAGCGATGCCTCTCCAGCGCCTTGATCGCTGATGCTGCAATGCCCTCATCTACAGCCTTGTATGCCTGCAGGTGGTGGTAGAGTGTCAGGTCATTCCAGGCAGCATCTACAGCTTTCGCAGGTCAACCACCACTTTGCATAGATGTGTGTAATGAAAATGGCAAATGCCCAAATCTTCGGCACCTGCTGCCGTGTGGTGATTGTGCCCTGGGGAAGCAACGCGATGTGCTGCTCCATCAAAGCCAGCTTGAGAGTATAGAGCAGCTTGGCCATCCATCGTGCCTTGTGGAGCGCTCCCGGTCGTTGGAAGCTCACTGCGGTCTGCTCTTCACCATCTGCATCCAGAAACACAAGACACAGCTGCACAAACTCATGGTAGTCACCTCGCTTGTGGTCAGTGACTTCTTTTGCGCACCTGACAAGTTCAGCATGTAAATTGCCCAGGAGTGGTTGCTCGGTCTTGCCAGGAATGTAGCGGGACCATTGGCTGCTGGATTCTTGTGGTAACAGGTTCCATTTCTCTCTCAGACGTGTGAACAAGGTAACCTCTGGCGAGCGTGATGACTCCACCTTCAGGTCTGTGAAAACCTGGTTCAGGAGGACCTCACCAATGTGGTGCGGGCACCCAGACCAAAGCAGTGGTCGGCCTAGTGAGAGCTGTAAGGCAATGCAGGCTGCTGTGAGATGGCCGGTGTTTGACACAGTGGTGTCAAATGCCATGTCGACAACCTGGTCAGCGCAGCACCAGTCCTGCAGCAACTTGCATGTCAACCGGGCAATGATCACTCCACATGCCTCATTGGTCTGCTTCTTATACGCCGGGACACCAAGCAGTTTCAGCCGCTCTGCATCTCCAACCACCACTGTCAGACGCTCCTCCAACTGGCGCACATTGCTGAGCATCGGTGTTAACTTGCTGTCCCAGTGTAGGGTGCACAATGGAGGTGGTGTCCACTGCTTGTGCTGTTCCTCACCGATTGTCTCCAGCACTTGGCGTCTTGCTCGGTCAGCTGTTGCGTAAGATGCAGAGAGATGTGTACATTCACCACCTGACTCTGCAACAAGGCCACGAGTGAAGGCAGCCTGTTGCATTGGTGACATCTTCAACCTTGTAGCCAGTGACACGACACTTGGTCGGCTAAGGATGTCATGTGGAATGAAGACGCGTTTGTTCCAGTCTTCTTATGCTTGTGGGATGGTTCGCCCTCAGATGGTGGATAGACTGTGTTAGTATCCTCCTCTGACTCCTCATCACTCTCCGACTCCAAGCTGGACATTGCCGTCACCTCCTCCAGCTCCTTTTCACAGCGGGACTGTCTGGCTGCTGCGGCAATAATACATACCCAACACAGAAAGATCACCTCAAACAGAAAGATCACCTCAGTTTTCTTGAGCTGTAGTATTGTTTACCTCAGATCTCCATGGCGACCATTGAGCACTGTTAACCACTTTATCCAACAAAAACAGATGTGCGGTGGCACCCCTAAATCATCATGTACTGGAAAAATATTTTGCATGTGTTGTTTCTACATATATTGGAACACTTTTAGCACCCAGCCATATCAAAATTCAAGAATTGTGTTTTTTGATGCACCCTAGTGTCCATGTATGCGGATGACTCAAGAATATACACGTCAGCTACTACAGCGAGTGAAATGACTGCAACACTTAATAAAGAGCTGCAGTTTGTTTCAGAATAGGTGGCAAGGAATAAGATAGACCTAAATATTTCCAAAACTAAACACATTGTATTTGGTACAAATCATTCACTAAACCCTAAACCTTTAATAAATCTAAATCTAAATTATGTGTAAATTGAGCAAGTTGAGGTGACCACACTGCTTGGAGTAACCTAGATTGTAGACTCTCATGGTCAAAACATGTTGATACAACATTAGCTAAGATGAGGAGAAGTCTGTCCATAATAAAGCACAGCTCTGCCTTTTTCAAAACATTTTCAACAAGGCAGGTCCTACAGGCCACAGTTTTGTCACACATGGACTACTGTTCTGTTGTGTGGTCAGGTGCCACGAAGAGGGACCTCTGAAAATTACAATTGGCTCAGAACAGGGCAGCACGGCTGGCCCTTAAATGTACACAGAGAGCTAGCATTAATAATATGCATGTTAATCTCTCATGGCTCAAAGTAGAGGAGAGATTGACTTCATAATTTCTTGTTTTTGTAAGAAATGTTGACATGCTGAATGCACCGAGGCGTCTGTTTAAACTGCTTGCACACAGCTTGGACCCACATGCATACCCCACAAGACATGCCACAAGAGGTCTCTTCACAGTCCCCAAGTCCAGAACAGACTATGGGAGGCGCACAGTACTACATAGAGCCATGACTACATGGGACTCTTCCACATCAAGTAGCTGATGCAGCAATACATTTTCTTTTTTAAAACAGATACAAATACACCTTATGAAACAGCGGGACTGTGAAGCAACACAGGCATAGGCACAGACACATGCATACATACACACTATACACACACGTACACATTGATTTTGTACTGTAGATATGTGGTAGTGGTGGAGTGTTGTGAAATCTGTGAATGTATTGTTATGTTTTTGTATGAATTGCCTTAATTTTGCTGGACCCCAGTAAATAACGGGGATCCATAATAGATACAAATATAAATACAAAGAAATGTTCTGTAAGTCATTAATGATTGCATATTCATCTGAAATTGCACCCTTAGGAAGTTTGTTTAGCTCAAAGAGGAACTCTATAGCTGTACTCGCAGTCCTATTGAGAAATTCAGGCGTGTTAGCTCAAAAAAAGTTGCTAGTCTGGAGATTGGGAGAGGTCAAATGTTTCCTGTAGCTGAGCAAAAGAGGCAAAAAATAGTTTGGCTTTTTAAAGATGGTGGAAATAGAATGTTCTGATTGATTGGGCCTCATAGAGAAAAGCCTTGAAGGCTAAAGGCTAAATGGAACTGATTCCAAATTTTAAGAGCCTACTTTACAATTAGGTTGGCACACCTTTTGCCTAGGGACACTGGGAGAGAGGAGCACAACACAGAAGAAAGTGCAGAAGGTTTAAACAATTCAGACTCCTTCTGGACCGAGTGTGATCTTGGTCGAGTAGGATCAGTCCGTAGCCAGTTCTAAATGGATCTGAGATTTGCAGCCCAATAGTATGTCTGACAATTTGGTAGAGTTAAACCACCCAATGCCTTAGGCCTTTGTAAATGTTTTCTACCAATCCGTGGTACCTTGCCATCCCAAATAAAATGCATGAATGTTTGATCCAGTGAACTAAAAAAAGATTTTTTAGTAAAATGGATAAACATTGAAATAGATATAAACATTTGGGCAACAAATTCATTTTAATGACATTAACCCTTCCAATAAGAGAAAGAGGTAGAGACTTTCATAAAATAAAATATTGTTTCAAACTGTCTGCTAGAGCAGCAATGTTTTCCTTAAAACACATTTGAATATTTCCTTATCACTTTAACTCCCAAGTAGGTGAATTGATCCCGGACAATCCTAAACTGAAAGCTTGTAAAAAAGCACTTTAACTTCTTAGGCAGCAGCGCACGAGGTGACTGTTTTGGAGAGTCTGGCGTGCCCAAAGTAAAATGCCTCCCATTCAGGCCCAAAAAATAGGATATGCACATATTTAGTACCATTGGATAGGAAACACTCTTTTCTAAAAGTGTTAACCATTTGTCTGTGAGTAAAACAGAACGGATATGGCAGGCGATACCCCGAGGAATTTCTGTCCTGGAAAAAGTGGTTTTGACAGAGTGCCTCATTGGGAACCCCTCCCTTATGAAAATGCCCATATAAGGGCATATGAATGCAGTACCTATCGCTTCCTCTGGATGTCAACAGTCTCGAGAAAGTGTTCAGATTTTTTTTTGATGCATTAGACCAGAGAAGAAGAGGAATCAGGAAGTGTCCCCATAGGTGCCTTTTACAAGACAATGCGCACTCACGCCAGGCGCGTCCTTTGTTTTTTTTCCGTTCTTATCGCCCAGTTTATATTCCGGTTCAAATATTATGCTATTTATACAGAAAAGTGTTCCTAAGGATACATTAAAAAGGATGTTTGATTGTTCTTGGACAAGTTTATAGGTATAAGTTGAACGAGTTCTCTTCACGTTTCAATGGACGATTGGAGGCTGTATTTTCTAACGTGCCAACCAAATGGAGATTTATGGATATAATACATTACTTTTTCTAACAAAAGAACCATGGATTGTCTTCGTTGGACACTTGGGAAGCCCTCAGCAGAAGTTTTTCAACAGGTAATTGATTTGTTTTCGCTGTGAAATGTGTTTTGTGTGAACCATGAAGGCTAATGAATTCATGGTAATGGAAAAATAGTGAAGGTGCTACCCTCAAACAATCAAATGTGGTGCTTTCGCCGTAAAGCCTTTTTGAAATCTGACAATGCTGTGATATTGCCAAGAAGCAGCGCTTTTGATGACTATGAAACACCTGTATATTGGTGCATGTTTAATAATTCAACTTTTGGATTTTGAATTTGGCGCCTAAAGAAGTTAAAATAATGTCTGTGAGAATAACAAAACTGATATGGCAGGTGAAAACCAAAGCAAAATCCATCCAGGAAGTTGGATTTTTTTAGGTTTACCAGTTTTAGAATATTAACTTAGAATATGTGGACAACTACAAATACCTAGGTGTCTGGCTAGACTGTAAACTCTCCTTCCAGACTCATATTAAACCTCTTCAATACAAAATGAAATCTAGTATCGGCTTCCTATTTCGCAACAAAGCTTCCTTCACTCATGCTACCAAACATACCCTCGTAAAACTGACTATCCTACTGATCCTCGACTTCGTCGAAATACAAAACATTTACAAAATAGCCTCCAACACTCTACTCAGCAAACTGGATGCAGTCTATCACAGTGCCATCTGTTTTGTCACCAAAGCTACATATACCACCCACCACTGCAGCCTGTATGCTCTAGTCGGCTAGCCCTCGCTACATATTCGTCGCCAGACCCACTGGCTCCAGGTCATCTATAAGTCTTTGCTAGGTAAAGCGCCGCCTTATCTCAGCTCACTGGTCACGATAACAACACCCACCCGTAGGACGCGCTCCAGCAGTTATATCTCACAGGTCATCCCCAAAGCCAACACCTCCTTTGGCCGCCTTTCCTTCCAGTTCTCTGCTGCTAATGTCAGGAACGAATTGCAAAAATCGCTGAAGCTGGAGACTGATATTTACATCAGCTATCTGAGCAGCTAACTGATCGCTGCAGCTGTACATAGCCCATCTGTAAATAGCCCATCCAATCTACCTACCCCATCCCCATATTGTTTTTATTTACATTTCTGCACTTTTGCACACCATTATTTCTACTTGCACATCATCATCTGCACATCTATCACTCCAGTGTTAATTTGCTAAATTGTATTTACTTCGCTACTATGGCCTATTTATTGCCTTACCTCCTCACGCCATTTGCACACGGTGTATATAGACTTTATTTTTTTCCGATTGTGTTATTGACTGTACTCTTGTTTATTCCATGAGTAACTCTGTGTTGTTGTTTATGTCGCACTGCTTTGCTTTATCTTGGCCAGGTCGCAGTTGTAAATGAGAACTTGTTCTCAACTGGCCTACCTGGTTAAATAAAGGTGAAATAAATAAATAAAAACTCTCAGCCAATCATGGCTAGTTGCTGTTTTTTTCCGTGGCTAAACCAACTAGGGTTAGGGTTAGGTCATTTAACAATTTGATATGTATTTACAGATGGAATACAAGCTTGTTTTTTATGTATTACTTCTTACATTGTTACCCCGGGAAATATTACGTTTTATTACTTACAACCGGGAGGAACTATTGGATATAAGAGCAACGTCAACTTACCAACATTACGACCAGGAATACGACTTTCCCGAAGAGGATTCTCTGTTTGTTACCCCAGCCAGGACAATAGAATGGATAGCACCCGGCGACTCAAAACAACGGCGGCGCCGGAGAAGAGGGAAACGTGCCGGTCTTTTGGTCAAGCTACGTCGACGGGCGCATCGTGCACCTCTCCCGAGTATTTTAATCGCCAATGTACAGTCTCTTGACAACAAAGTTGACGAAATCCGATCAAGGGTTGCCTTTCAGAGAGACATCCGAGACTGCAACGTTCTTTGCTTCACGGAAACATGGCTCACTCAGGACACGTTATCGGAGTCGGTACAGCCACCTGGTTTCTCCACGCATCGCGCCGACAGAAACAAACTTCTATCTAGTAAGAAGAAGGGTGGGGGTGTGTGTCTTATGATTAACGAGACGTGGTGTGATCATAACACCATAGAGAAACTCAAGTCCTTTTGTTCACCTGACACAGAATTCCTTACAATCAAATGCAGACCGCATTATCTACCAAGAGAATTCTCCTCGATTATAATCACAGCCGTGTACATCCCCCCTCAAGCTGACACATCGACGGCACTGAAAGAAATTCATCGGACTTTATGTAAACTGGAAACCACATATCCTGAGGCTGCATTTATTGTGGCTGGGGATTTTAATAAGGCCAATTTAAGAACAAGGCTCCCGAAATTTTACCAGCATATCGAATGTGCCACCCGGGCTGGTAAAATCCTGGATCACTGTTATTCCAACTTCCGTGATGCATACAAGGCTATTCTCTGCCCTCCTTTCGGCAAGTCTGACCATGACTCCATTTTGTTGCTCCCAGCCTACAAACAGAAACTAAAACAGGAAACACCCATTCTCAGGTCTGTTCAACGCTGGTCCGACCAATCTGATTCCATGCTGCAAGATTGCTTCGAGCACGTGGACTGGGATATGTTCCGGATAGCATCGGACAACAACATTGATGTATATGCTGATTCGGTGAGCGAGTTTATTAGCAAGTGCATTGGTGATGTTGTACCCATAGCAACCAGGATTGATTGGATTGATGGCAGCATTCGCGCAAAACTGAAAGCGCGAACCACTGCTTTTAACCAGGGTAAGGCTACCGGAAACATGACTGAATACAAACAGTGTAGCTATTCCCTCCGCAAGGCAATCAAACAAGCTAAGCGTCAATATAGAGACAAAGTAGAGTCACAATTCAACGGCTCAGACACAAGAGGAATGTGGCAGGGTCTACAGTCAATCACGGACTACAAAAAGAAAACCAGCCCCATTGCGGACCATGACGTCCTGCTCCCAGACAAACTAAACAACTTCTTTGCTCGCTTTGAGGACAATACAGTGCCACCGACACGGCCCGCTACCAAAACCTGCGGGCTCACCTTCACCGCAGCCAATGTGAGAAAAACATTTAAATGTGTTAACCCTCGCAAGGCTGCCGGCCCAGATGGCATCCCTGGCCGTGTCCTCAGAGCATGCGCAGACCAGCTGGCTGGTGTGTTTACGGACATATTCAATCAGTCCCTATCCCAGTCTACTGTTCCCACATGCTTCAAGAGGGCCACCACTGTTCCTGTTCCCAAGAAAGCTAAGGTGACTGAGCTAAATGACTATCGCCCCGTAGCACTCACTTCCGTCATCATGAAGGATCATATCACCTCCATCCTACCAGACACCCTGGACCCACTCCAATTTGCTTACCGTCCCAATAGGTCCACAGACGACGCAATCGCAATCACACTGCATACTGCCCTAACCCATCTGGACAAGAGGAATACTTATGTAAGAATGCTGTTCATCGACTACAGCTCAGCATTTAACAACATAGTTCCCTCCAAGCTCGTCATTAAGCTCGAGACCCTGGGTCTCGACCCAGCCCTGTGCAACTGGGTCCTGGACTTCCTGACGGGCTGGTCCCAGGTGGTGAGGGTAGGAAACAACATCTCCACCCCGCTGATCCTCAACACTGGGGCCCCACAAGGTGCGTTCTCAGCCCTCTCCTGTACTCCCTGTTTACCCATGACTGCGTGGCCAAGCACGCATCCAACTCAATCATCAAGTTTGCTGACGACACTACAGTGGTAGGCTTGATTACCAACAACGACGAGACGGCCTACAGAGAGGAGGTGAGGGCCGTGGACGATGAGGAGGTGAGGGCCGTGGATGATCGTGGACTTCAGGAAACAGCATAGGGAGCACCCCCCTATCCACATCGAGGGGACAGTAGTGGAGAAGGTGGAAAGTTTTAAGTTCCTTGGCGTACACATCACGGACAAACTGAATTGGTCCACCCACACAGACAGCGTGGTGAAGAAGGCGCAACAGCGCCTCTTCAACCTCAGGAGGCTGAAGAAATTCGGCTTGTCACCAAAATCACTCACAAACTTTTACAGATGCACAATCGAGAGCATCCTGTCGGGCTGTATCACCGCCTGGTACGGCAACTGCTCTGCCCACAACCGTAAGGCTCTCCAGAGGGTAGTGAGGACTGCACAGCGCATCACCGGGGGGGTAAACTACCTGCTCTTCAGGACACCTTAACCACCCGATGTCACAGGAAGGCCAAAAAGATCATCAAGGACAACAACCACCCGAGCCACTGCCTGTTCACCCCGCTATCATCCAGAAGGCGAGGTCAGTACAGGTGCATCAAAGCTGGGACCGAGAGACTGAAAAACAGCTTCTACCTCAAGGCCATCAGACTGTTAAACAGCCATCACTAACATTGAGTGGCTGCTGCCAACATACTGACTTAAATCTCTAGCCACTTTAAACATAGGAATTGGATGTAACAATGTATCACTAGCCACTTTAAACAATTTTGTATATAATGTTTACGTATCCGACATACTCATATCAAATGTATACACTGTACTCTAAACCATCTACTGTATCTTGCCTATGCCGTTCGGCCATCGACCCAAATCTCTAGCCACTTTAATAATTATAATTGTATGAAATAATGTATCACTAGCCACTTTAAACAATGCCATTTATATAATGTTTACATATCCTACATTACTCATCTCATGTATATATGTGTATATACTGTACTCCATACCATCTACTGCATCTTGCCTATGCCGGTCAGCCATCGCTCATCCATATATTTATATGTACATACTCGTATTCATTCCTTTACTCTTGTGTGTATAAGGTAGTTGTTGTGAATTTGTTAGATGACTTGTTAGATACTACTGCATGGTCGGAACTAGAAGCACAAGCATTTCGCTACACTCGCATTAACATCTGCTAACCATGTGTATGTGACAAATACAATTTGATTTGATTTGATGTTCGAGAAGGTTTACGTTTAAATACGTTTACGTTTAAATGACTCCTGTGAAGTAGTGACCCGCGACATATGCCTAGTTCCTGAAACGGGTCACATCTGTGGGACCTTATATAGACAGGTGTGTGCCTTTTCAAATCATGTCCAATCAATTGAATTTACCACAGGTGGACTCAAATCAAGTTGTAGACACATCTCAAGGATGATCAATGGAAACAGGATGCACCTGAGCTCAATTTTCTGGTCACAGCAAAGGTTCTGAATACTTATGTAAATAAGGCATTTCTGTTTTTGCTAATAAATCTAAAAACCTGTTTTCACTTTATCATTATGGGGAATTGTGTTTAGATTTACTCAGCCTATACTAATATTTATCAAATTAGTATAGGCTGAATTAGGTGCTTTTGGCTGGGGTGAAACCTATTCCAAAGGCCTTACATTTTTCATATTGATACAGAAACCCTAAACAATTGTTTAGATTTGTTAAGAACAAGTTGAATGATAAAGTCATGAAAAATGTAAAGAATTGAATTACCCTCTAGGATTTCCTGGTTTACCCTCTAGGGTTTCCTGGTTTACCCTCTAGGGTTTCGTGGTTTACCCTCTAGGGTTTCCTGGTTTACCCTCTAGGGTTTCCTGGTTTACCCTCTAGGGTTTCCGGGTTTACCCTCTAGGGTTTCGGGGTTTACCCTCTAGGGTTTCCTGGTTTACCCTCTAGGGTTTCCTGGGTTACCCTTTAGGGTTTCCTGGTTTACCCTCTAGGGTTTCCTGGTTTACCCTCTAGGGTTTCCTGGTTTACCCTCTAGGGTTTCCTGGTTTACCCTCTTTTTTTCCAGTAATGTTTGACTAACATGTCTGTAGAGGTATTAGCCATTAAATTAAACTGCTCAGATGTGAGACAGTATTATGTCCCAACCCACTCTGACACCAGCTGGACAGAGAGAGGAAGGACACTACTCTATTTCCTGTCTTGTTGAATCACCATTCTCTGACCACAGTTCCACAGGGTTAGGGTTAGCTCTACAGCTCAACAGGAGACAATGCGGATCAAATCAAACTTTATTTGCTACATTCGCTGAATAAAGTGTTGACTTTACTGTGAAAATCTTACTTACAAGCCCTTAACCAACAGTGCAGTTCAAGATGAAAAACATATTTACCAAGTAGGCTAAAATAAAAAGAAATATTATAAAGTAACACAATAAGAATAACATTAACGAGGCTATGTACAGGGGGCACCAGTACCAAGTCAGTGTGCGGGGGTACAGGCTAGTTGAGGTA
Source organism: Brachymystax lenok tsinlingensis (assembly GCA_030435695.1). NCBI lineage: Eukaryota > Metazoa > Chordata > Actinopteri > Salmoniformes > Salmonidae > Brachymystax > Brachymystax lenok. The sequence continues at coordinate 1,423,211 of CM059797.1, forward strand.
ATCTTTACATGTTGTTGGGGGCAAAGTGACTAAGCATAGGTAACAAACAAACAGTGAGTAGCAGCAGTGTACAAGAGGAAGGAAGGGAGGGAGGGAGGGGGTCAATGTAAATTGTCCGGTGGCGATTTTTATGAATTGTTGTTTATGAACATGCCCACGCCGTAACACTACCTCCAAAATGCTTCACAGATGAGGTGGTATGCTTCGGATCATGAGCAGTTCCTTCCCTTCTCCATACTCTTCTCTTCCCATCATTCTGTTACAAGTTGATCTTTGTCTCATCTGTCCCTAGGATGTTGTTCCAGAACTGGACAGGCTTTTTTAGATGTTTTTTTGGAAAACTCAAGTTGAGAACAAGTTCTCATTTACAACTGCGACCTGGCCAAGATAAAGCAAAGCAGTTCGACACATACAACAACACAGAGTTACACATAGAGTAAAACAAACATACAGTCAATAATACAGTAGAAAAAAAAAAGAAATCTATATACAAAGAGTGCAAATGAGGTAGGATAAGGAAGGTAAGACAATAAATAGGCCATGGTGGCAGAGTAATTACAATATAGCAATTTAACACTGGAATGGTAAAAAAAAAAGTGCAGTAGATGAATGTGCAATGTAGAAAAACTGGGGTGCAAAGGAACAAGATAAATAAATAAATACGGTAGGGGATGAGGTAGTTGGTTGGGCTATTTACAGATGGGCTATAAACAGGTACAGTGGTCTGTGTGCTGCTCTGACAGCTGGTGCTTAAAGCTGTTGAGGGAGATAAGTGTCTCCAGTTTCAGAGATTTTTGAAGTTCGTTCCAGTCATTGGCAGCAGAGAACTGGAAGGAGAGTCGGCCAAAGGAGGAATTGGCTTTGAGGGTGACCAGTGAGATATACCTGCTGGAGCGCATGCTACGGGTTGGTGCTGCTAATGTGACCAGCGAGCTGAGATAAGGCGGGACTTTACCTAGCAGGGACTTGTAGATGACCAGGAGCCAGTGGATATGGCGACGAGTGTAAAGCGAAGGCCAGCCTCACGAGGCGTACAGGTCGCAGTGGTGGGTGGTATATGGGGCTTTGGTAACAAAGCGGATGGCACTGTGATAGACTGCATCCAGTTTGTTGAGTAGAGTATTGGAGGCTATTTTGTAAATTACATCACCGAAGTCGAGGATCGGTAGGATGGTCAGTTTTACGAGGGTAAGTTTGGCAGCATGAGTGAAGGAAGCTTTGTTGCGAAATAGGAAGCCAATTCTAGATTTAATTTTAGATTGGAGATGTTTGATGTGAGTCTGGAAGGAGAGTTTACAGTCTAACCAGACACCTAGGTATTTGTAGTTTTCCACGTAATCTAAGACAGAACCGTCCAGAGTAGTGATGCTGGACGGGGACAGGTGCGGGTAGCAATCGGTTGAAGAGCATGCATTTAGTTTTACTTGCGTTTAAGAGCAGTTGTGGCAAACAGCGGAAGGAGAGTTGTATGGCATTGAAGCTCGTCTGGAGGGTAGTTAACACAGTGTCCAAAGAGGGCCGGAAGTATACAGAATGGTGTCGTCTACATAGAGGTGAATCAGAGACTCACCTGCAGCAAGAGCGACATCATTGATGTATACAGAGAAAAGAGTCGGCCCAAGAATTGAACCCTGTGGCACCCCCATGGAGACTGCCAGAGGCCCGGACAACAGGCCCTCTGATTTGACACACTGAACTCTATCAGAGAAGTAATTGGTGAACCATGCGAGGCAGTCATTTGAGAAACCAAGGCTGTCGAGTCTGCTGATAAGGATGAGGTGATTGACAGAGTCGAAAGCCTTGGCCAGATCAATGAAAACGGCTGCACAATAATGTCTCTTATCGATGGCGGTTATGATGTCATTTAGGACCTTGAGCGTGGCTGAGGTGCACCCATGACCAGCCCTGAAACCAGATTGCATAGCGGAGAAGGTGCGGTGGGATTGAAATGGTCGGTAATTTGTTTGTTAACTTGGCTTTCAAAGACCTTAGAAAGGCAGGGTAGGATGGATATAGGTCTGTAGCAGTTTGGGTCAAGAGTGTCTCCCCCTTTGAAGAAGGGGATGACCGCAGCTGCTTTCCAGTCTTTGGGAATCTCAGACGTCACGAAAGAGAGGTTAAACAGGCTAGTAATAGGGGTTGCAACAATTTCGGCAGATAATTTTAAAAAGAAAGGGTCCAGATTGTCTAGCCTGGCTGATTTGTAGGGGTCCAGATTTCGCAGCTCTTTTAGAACATCAGCTGACTGGATTTGGGAGAAGGAGAAGTGGGGGAGGCTTTGGCGAGTTGCTGAGGGGGGTGCAGGGCTGTTGACCGGGGTAGGGGTAGCCAGGTGGAAAGCATGGCCAGCCATAGAAAAATGCTTATTGAAATTCTCAATTATTGTGGGTTTATCGGTGGTGACAGTATTTCCTATCCTCAATGCAGTGGGCAGCTGGAAGGAGGTGCTCTTATTCTCCATGAACTTAACAGTGTCCCAGAACTTTTTGGAGTTTGTGTTACAGGAGGCAAATTTCTGCTTGAAAAAGCTAGCCTTGGCTTTCCTAACTGCCAGCATATATTGGTTCCTGACTTCCCTGAAAAGTTGCATATCACGGGGGCTGTTTGATGCTAATGCAGAACGCCACAGGATGTTTTTGCGCTGGTCAAGGGCAGTCAGGTCTGGAGAGAACCAAGGGCTATATCTATTTCTGGTTCTAAATTTCTTGAATGGGGCAGCTTATTTAAGATGGTGAGGAAGGCACTTTTAAAGAATAACCAGGCATCCTCTACTGACGGGATGAGGTCAATATCCTTCCAGGATACCCTGGGCAGGTCAATTAGAAAGGCCTGCTCGCTGAAGTGTTTTAGGGAACGTTTAACAGTAATGAGAGGAGATCGTTTGACTGCAAACCCATTACGGATGCAGGCAATGAGGCAGTGATCGCTGAGATCTTGGTTGAAAACAGCAGGGGTGTATTTGGAGGGCAAGTTAGTTAGGATTACATCTATGAGGGTTCCCGTGTTTACGGCTTTGGGATTGTACCTAGTAGGTTCAATTATGATTTGTGTGAGGTTGAGGGCATCAAGCTTAGATTGTAGGATGGCTGGGGTGTTAAGCATGTCCCAATTTAGGTCACCTAGCAGCACGAGCTCTGAAGACAGAACTCTGCAGGCTATCTCTGCAATAGATAGCAACACCGCCCCCTTTGGCCGTTCTATCTTGTCTGAAGATGTTATAGTTAGGGATGGAAATCTCAGTGTTATTGGTGGTCTTCCTAAGCCAGGATTCAGACACGGCTAGGACATCCGGGTTGGCAGAGTGTGCTAGGGCAGTGAATAAAACAAACTTAGGGAGGAGGCTTCTAATGTTGACATGCATGAAACCAAGGCTTTTACGGTTGCAGAAGTCAACAAATGAGAGGGCCTGGGGAGTAGTAGTGGAGCTAGGCACTGCAGGGCCTGGATTAACCTCTATATCACCAGAGGAACAGAGGAGGAGTAGGATAAGGATACGGCTAAAGGCTATAATGACTGGTCGTCTAGGACGTTCGGAACAGAGAGTAAAAATAACAGGTTTCAGGGGGGTGTTAAAATAGATTAAAGGCATAATGTACAGACAATGGTATGGTAGGACGTAAATACAGTGGAGGTAAACCTAGGCATTGGGTGGTGATGAAAGAGATATTGTCTCTAGAAGCATTTAAACCAGGTGATCAAAGTCAAAGTCACCATTATTAGTCAGTTGTACAACCGAATGCCTTCAACCGAAATGTGTCTTCCGCATTTAACCCAACCCCTCTGAATCAGAGAGGTGCAGGGGGCTGCCTTAATCGACATCCACATCTTCGGCGCCCGGGGAACAGTGGGTTAACTGCCTTGTTCAGGGGCAGAACGACAGATTTTTTTTTTTTCCTTGTCAGCAACCCTCTGGTTACATGTCCAACGCTCTAACCACTAGGCTACCTGTGATGTCATCGCATGTGTGGGTGGTGGAACTGATAGGTTGGATAAGGCAAATTGAGCAGGGCTAGAGGCTCTACAGTGAAATAAGGCAATAAACACTAACCAGAACAGCAATGGACAAGGCATATTGACATTGAGGAGAGGCATGCTTAGCCTAGTGAACATAAGGGTCAAGTTAGTAGTGAGGCTGGCTGGGGACACAGCGTTTCAGACAGCTAGCCAGGGACCACAAGCTAGCAAAGTCTAGCAGGCCGGCTAACAAAGACGGAGGAAGTCTGTTTATAGCCTCCTCGTGCGTTTCCGTCAGTAGACCAGTCGTGATGGGTCAATGGGGTTCCGTGTGGTGAAGGGGACCAGGCCAGTTGGCACAAATAGGTATAGTGGCACAAGAAATTGTCCGATGGACCTGATTAGCTAGCAGCCGATATGCTCTGGACAGCAAGACGTTAGCAGGCCGCAGTTAGCTGATGGGCGTTCAGGTGACGTCGCGTCGGAGGGCCGGTTGAAATATCTCCCTCGGGCAGATAACGTTGGTAGACCACTTGAGAAGGCCCGGTAGGGCTCCACACCGGCAGTAGAAGCGGGTCCGGATAGGAGTTGTAGCCCAGCAGTGTGTTGAGATTCTTCAGTCAGCCGGGAGATGAGTCGGCAAGGGCTAGCTTCAGGCTAATTGGTGTATTGCTATGAGACCGACGTTATCCGATGGCACTCAGATAGCAGCTAGCTAGCTGCAAGATCCAGTTGAAAAATGTCCAACTTGCGGTAGGAATCCGGGGATATGGAGAGAAAAATAAATAAGAATAGGTCCGGTAAGCTCAGGTTTGAGTCGTGTTATACGAGGGGCGAGAGCTTTTCCGAGCTGAAGGTTAACTGATGCCCGCTAGCAATAGTAAGCTAAATACTAACGTTAGCTAGTGAAGTTAGCTAGCATTTGTTATGTGACCAGATTCGGAAAAAAACAACAACAAAAAACCACAGATCCGCACCACATTGGGTGAGGCAGGTTGCAGGAGAGTGTTTTGAAGTTGAATTTTAGAGAGCACATATAAAAAGATATGTGAAGAAAATATATACAAATATTATAAAGACGATATTTACACAGGACAGGACGGGACAAGACAAAATACACGTCTGACTGCTACGCCATCTTGGATTGTAATCTGGTCTCCCTGTTTGTGAGGCTTACCAATGGTTTACATATTGTAGTAAACCCTCTGTATTTACTCTGGTTTAGTCTTCTCTTGATTGTTGACTTTGACACAGATACGCCTACCTCCTGGAGGGTGTTCTTGATCTGGCCAACTGGGTTTTTCATCACCAGGGAAATAATTATTCTGTCATCCACCACAGTTGTTTTCCGTGGTCTTCCGGACCTTTTGGTGTTCCTGAACTCACCAGTGCATTCTTTCTTTTTAAGAATGTACCATATATTTGATTTGCCACACCTAATGTTTTTGCTATCTCTCTGATGGGTTTGTTGAGATTTTTCAGCCTTATGATGGCTTGCTTCACTGGCAGTGACAGCTCTTTGATTTCATCTTGAGGGTTAACAGCAACAGATTCCAAATGCAAATACAACACTTGAAATCAACTAGACCTTTTTATCTGCTTACTTGTAAATGAACTAATGAGGGGAATAACACACACCTGGCCATGGAACATCTGAGCAGCCAATTGTCCAATTACTTTTGGTCCCTTAAAAAGGGGGGGACCACATATAAAAAGTGCTGTAATTCCTTCACCGTACATCCGATTTGGATGTAAATACCTTCCCTCAAATTCATTATTTAATTTCAACTCCAATATACTGAGGTAGACAGCTAAAATAATAACTTGGTCAATGTCTAATTATTTATGGACCTGACGGTAAAACTGTAAAAACACCAGCGAATCAGCTCCAAGTGATTTTAATTTTGGAAACCTGTTCCCAAGTATAATAGAGAGATATAGAGTATGTGATTATATACAAAAGTAAGGAAGGTTTGAAATTATTCTTTTTTAGTTCAATATTACATCCGTTTGGGCTTCTTGGGGTCAATTTACAGTTGACCATCCGCTCAAGATAGAAATAGTCCCGCGGCTGAATATAGTTGGTGTATATAGTTGGTGATCCCTGGTGATCCCTGGTGTGTGTGTGTGTTAGTAGGGAATATGTTTGTGTGGGCTGTAAAGTCTCAGATGATAGTCTGTGAGCCGTAATGAGTCAGGGCTAAAGGAAATAGGGACAGATCTGGCCGGGGGGGGAGAGAGAGAGAGAGAGAGAGAGAGAAGGCCTTCTGAGGTTGAGCTGAGTCGTGAGCCAGACAGCCAAACACGTGAAGCACATTACACAGATTAAACAAAATGTGCATCCACTTTAAACAGCGCTGTGGAGCTGTGGTGTCAGGCAGACCCTAACTATATATGTGGTGTCAGGAAGATAATAACTAGATATGTAGTGTCAGAAAGACCCTAACTAGATATGTGGTGTCAGCCAGACCCTAACTAGATCTGTGGTTTTCGGCAGACCCTAAATGGATATGTGGTGTCAGGCAGACCTTAACTAGATATGTGGTGTTAAGTAGACCTTAACTAGATCTGTGGTTTCAGACACTCTTACTAGATCTGTGGTGTCAGGCAAACCTTAATTAACTAGATATGTTGTGTCAGGCAGTGTACACACATACGCATAAATAAATAAAGCGATGTCCATGTCTTCCAAGCATAACATGCTGACAAGACCACCCCCCTTTGTGCGCGAGTTTTGCAAAATAAATGTACACCTACATGTTATTCAATCATTTCATCCAAATTGCACGCGGGCGTCTGCGTAGCCAGGAGGGTCAAAACTCTGCAAAGATCCAGCAACAAAAAAGGACAATATGCACCTCAAGTAGAATAACATCCCATGCTTATCTCCCAGGACAAATTGGCTAGCAACAGCAAGCTAGCTAAATGTCTAATTCTCTCTCATAGCCACTGCAGTTATCTGCCACGTGGACAGTCACAGACTTGCGCTGCTGCTAGCTGGCGCTGCTGCCACCACCACACTAGACCTTCTCTCCCTCACACAACAGTACAATACATACATTATACATACAAACACTCTCATACACCTCACACAGTGAACCATATAAACTGACACACTTTACATCTACATGCATTATGTACAGTACATACACAAAGCACCTGGGACTATCATGGGACTATCATAGGTACAGAGCGAGGTTTGTTTTGTATTTGGTAGCTAAATGTCATGTGTGTTTCGACCTGTACCGAAATGAATATAGTTGGTTCAGTTGGTTTTAGTATTTTAACCTGTGTGTCATGAACACATCTGGTGGGGATAGAAAAAATGGCACACACTTGGAGCCAGTTTGATCAGAACACAAAACAAGATTGAAAAGCTGAATAAATAAATACAGAAAAAATAACAGAAAACACTGCATTCTACATATTTCTTTTGACAATAGTTTTTTCATGATAAATACATACATTCCTTTCCCACCTCTCTCTCTATTCCACTTCCAGCCCAAAACAAATTATCATAGTTGTGACCGACTGCCTCAATTCGGTCTTATGTAGCAACATTAGAAGTTATGTTTTTACATTGGATAAAAGTAGACGCAGAGCTAGAAAATTGTATATCATATACTGCATTTGAAGAACAATGGGAAAGTAATTCTGCTTTGAAAGTTGATAAACTTGTAACCCCACTTTTGAGAAAATGGCACTTGAATGTTTTGGTACACCAACTGGAGAGCTCTTCTTTATCTACACCCATTCAGCATCATTCACACCCTCTAAAGCCCCATTCATCTCTTTAAGGTTTCACATGTGAGGCCATGTCGTAAACATATGCTTCATCAAATAAAATCAAAGTTTATTTTTCTCATTTTATTTATCTAGGCAAGTCAGTTAAGAACAAATTCTTATTTACAATGACAGCCTAAGAACAGTGGGTTAACTGCCTTGTTCAGGGGCAGAACAACAGATGTTTACCAGCTCTGGTATTTGATCTAGCAACCTTTCGGTTACTGGCCCAACACTCTAACCACTAGGCTACCTGCCGCCCATACATGCACAGGATACAGAAGGTGTAAATGGTACAGTGAAGTGGTTACTTGCATAGCAGCAATATCAAAAACAGAAAGTGTGAAGATGAAGTATTTTATAAATATTTTATCATTTTTAGATGACTCTTACCCAACACACTTGTCTAAATTGATGGGTCATGTTAAGGAGATGCTATAACCCCCCCAAGTCACATCTAGCTAAGTGGATGGGTCACTATTGTCTAGACATGTACACATGTTCATGAAATTGTGGTGGCCAGAAGGAAACACAGTCCCTCACCACACAGCACAGTCACCTGCAGCACCATGGAGAGCACCATCAGAAGGTCTGGGCTGAACAGAGATGTTCAGGACCAAGGACAGCCCTAACCCAGGTGTGCACAATTTCCCCTCTGACAGGGAGCCTCGGCTGCAGGCTGTTGGGCCCAATTAGTAGCCACATTAAAGAGGACAAAGAAGCCACAGTGAGGGGAAGGAGAGGCAGGAGGAGAGAGCGGACGCGGAGTGTTGGAGGTATCCCAGCCCAGGCTTTGGGACAAGTCAGAACCCAACCACCCTCTTGGAGATAGAGGCCTAGTGGAGGACGTGAGTAGAATAATCCACCTTGTCTAATTCTACACCTCTTCTGCCTCCCTTCCAGAAGTAGACGGACGCCAGAAGGAGCAGCCGGCAGAAAGAAGAGTGACCTGAGTTACAGTTTCCTCCCTTTTCCCTTTCCCCTCCTTTTGAGAAATAAAGAAACCTAAGTTTGCCCCACTGAAACTCTGCCCAGTGAGTGATTTTCTGCAACCTCCGGAGTTAAACCCTCCCAGTCCTGAGAGGGGAGGGTACATATGGTGGAGGATGCGGGCAGGAGTTAAGCCTCACTTAGGATTCAGACAGTGACGAGAAACACCAAGAAAATGGAGGAAGCCCTGACCGCCATTCTGCAGGCCCAGACCACACTGAACGCAGCGGTCACCGAGCTTTGCCGAAGGACTGAGGCACACGGTAGGAGACCCCAAGATTATCTGACCAAAATGACTGGAGAAGATGATGTTGAAACCTACCTCGATCTCTTTGAAAACTGCCCAAAGGGAGAGATGGCCCAGGACAGACTGGGCGAACCTGATACTCCCTCTGCTAACGGGGGAAGCACAGAAGGCCTGCCGGGACCTCACCGTTCATGAGGTAACCAATTATGAGGTGGTCAAGAGATCGATCCTCGCACAATATGGGCTCAGTCTGCCTGCCAAGGCCCAGCGTGTTCATAGCTGGGAATACCATCCGTCACTTCCAGCGGGCTCAAGTAACCACGTTAACTCGCCTGGTGAGAAGCTGGCTAGAGGAAGGAGATGCGCCACCTGCTGTAGAAAGAGTAGTGATTGATCGATGCACACGTGACCTTCCGGCAGATGCAAAAAGATATGTGGCTCAACAAGGACCACAAAGCGTAGGTGCCTTGATTGCACTCCTAGAAAACCACCAGGTGACTGTGAGCTTGTTGGAGCCTGAAGTACCCAAAAACCCCTCTTGGAAACCGAGGCAAGAGCGAGGGCCTCCTAAGAAACCCCCCGAAGCAGTCCAAACAAGACCCCTAAAAGCCCACGCCAACTGGAAGGATGAAAGGCCTCTGAGAAACCCTGCTCCATTCCGATGCTTCGCATGTGGGAAGGAGGGACACCTGGCCCGGGATTGCCCAGGCCGAGAGGAGCTAATGCCCACGGCCAGTACCTCAGAAACAAGGTTCCCATGCCACGGGCGGCAGGTAGCCTAGTGGTTAGAGCGTTGGACTTGTAACCGGAGGGTTGCAAGTTCGAATCCCCGAGCTGACAAGGGAAAAATCTGTCGTTCTGCCCCTGAACAAGGCAGTTAACCCACTGTTCCCCGGGCGCCAAGACGTGGAAGTCGATTAAGGCAGCCCCGCACCTCTCTGATTCAGAGGGGTTGGGTTAAACGCGGAAGACACATTTCGGTTGAAGGCATTCGGTTGTACAACTGACTAATAATGGTGACTTTGACTTTGACTTTGACTTTGATTTTCTTACCACCTGCTGGGCTCATGAGGGGGCAGCCACTCCTAAAGTCCCTGTTAAGATTGGGGGCAAAGACACAGAAGCCCTTATAGACTCAGGCAGTATGGTAACACTAATCCGACCAGAGTTTGCAGAGCCTAGCCTGGGAAGAGAGATCTCTGTGTCCTGTATTCATGGGGACACCAGGAACTACCCAACTGCAGAACTAAACATGGTCACCCCACGGGACAGTTCCGAGTACAAGCAGGGTCGTGGATCACCTGCCAGTCCCTGTCCTGGTCGGCCGAGACTGTCAAGCATTTTCTGCCTACTGGACCAACCAAGCTACAAAGGTGAAGAGACCTACCCGGCGCAGAAGAGGAGACCGTCTAGCAAATCACGGCGCTGCTCTAATCCAGGCCAATGCAACTAGCCCTGAAGAGCCCCTCCATGATGAAAGAGGAAGAGGCGGTAGAACCTTTCAGAATGAAAGAGGAAGAGGAGGCTGTCACATTGAAAGAGGAGGTAGAACCTTTCAGAATGAAAGAGGAAGAGGAGGTAGAACCTTTCAGAATGAAAGAGGAAGAGGAGGCTGTCACATTGAAAGAGGAGGGAGAACCTTTCAGAATGAAAGAGGAAATGTGAAACCCCAACCTAAGAAGGTTGATTCCATACTCACCTGGCCCCGGCCGCAAACCAAGAAGCAGGTAAGGACCTTCCTGGGGCTACTTGGTTACTACCGAACATTCATACCTGGCTTCGCCACAAAAGCAGCCCCCCTAACTGAACTGACCCGCAAGTACCTCCCAAACCAGGTGAGATGGACCGAAGAAGCAGAACTGGCCTTCATCGAGCTTAAGCAAGCCCTCTGTCGTGAACCAGTCCTGCAAGCCCCAAACTTCAACAAACCGTTTGTTCTACACACGGATGCCTCTGAAGTAGGGGTCAGCGCTGTACTGTCTCAGTTGCAGGACGGTATGGAACACCCAGTCATGTTCATTAGCCGTAAGTTGCTGCCCCCAGAGAAGCATTATGCCACGGTTGAAAAGGAATGTCTTGCTGTAAAATGGGCTATTGAAAAATTGAGATATTACCTGTTGGGTCGAGAATTTGTCTTGGTAACTGATCATGCCCCGCTTAAATGGATGTCTCAAAACAGAGGGAAAAATGCACGACTCACACGCTGGTTTCTTCAGTTGCAGGACTTCCGGTTTAAAGTGGAACACCGAGCTGGGAAGTCTCGTGCAAATGCTGAGGCCATGTCCAGGAGGCATGACTGCTTTTAGCGTGCGCTCCAAACAGGCGCTTGGAGCTGGGAAAGGGGGTATGTGGTGGCCAGAAGGAAACACAGTCCCTCACCACACAGCACAGTCACCTGCAGCACCATGGAGAGCACCATCAGAAGGTCTGGGCTGAACAGAGATGTTCAGGACCAAGGACAGCCCTAACCCAGGTGTGCACAATTTCCTCTGACAGGGAGCCTCGGCTGCAGGCTGTTGGGCCCAATTAGTAGCCACATTAAAGAGGACAAAGAAGCCACAGTGAGGGGAAGGAGAGGCAGGAGGAGAGCGGACACGGAGTGTTGGAGGTATCCCAGCCCAGGCTTTGGGACAAGTCAGAACCCAACCACCCTCTTGGAGATAGAGGCCTAGTGGAGGACGTGAGTAGAATAATCCACCTTGTCTAATTCTACACCTCTTCTGCCTCCCTTCCAGAAGTAGACGGACGCCAGAAGGAGCAGCCGGCAGAAAGAAGAGTGACCTGAGTTACAGTTTCCTCCCTTTTCCCTTTCCCCTCCTTTTGAGAAATAAAGAAACCTAAGTTTGCCCCACTGAAACTCTGCCCAGTGAGTGATTTTCTGCAACCTCCGGAGTTAAACCCTCCCAGTCCTGAGAGGGGAGGTTACAAAATACAATAGATGGCCGTAATCACTCCCAGAAACACCTGGCTAATTTGATGTGTCATGTTATAATCCGTCTGAAGTGGAGTCATTTGTTTAGACATGTAGCTAGCTAGGTAGCTAGCTAGCTAAACAATGAACCGGCATAATCCCAACTCATACTAGTACCAATACAAACATTGACATAGCTGTAGTATGAATCTGCAGGTAGCTAGCTAGCTAAACAATGAACCGGCATAATCCCAAGTCATACTACTACCAATACAAACATTATCAAAGCTGTAGTATGAATCTGCATGTAGCTAAAGCTAACAAACTAGGTTCAATGTTAGCTAGCTGACATTAGGCTATAACTAGCAATGCAAATGGATTTATGATTCAAATAATATTACTACACAGATCATACACTTAACGTTAGCTAGTGAGCCAGCAAGCTATCGTTTGCTAGCTAACTAACAGTAAGCTTAAACTGACAAAAAAAACGACTTACTGACAAAATTAGAAACTTATATCTGAAAATGTAGCTTGTGTAACGTCCAGGCCTGAGATGACAGGCTGGAGTGTTTTGGTTTCGTTTTGGTGTAGGGTTTGTCAGTTCTAGGTGTTGTGGATCTATGTTGGGGTATGGTTCCCAATTAGAGGCAGCTGTGTGTCGTTGTCTCTAATTGGGAACCATATATATGTTTGTAGGTTTCACTTTAGGTTTGTGGGTTATTGTTTGAGCTTAGCTTGTCTTTGTGTTAGTTACGTTCACTTTCACGATCTTCATTACTTTCTGTTTGTTGTTTTCCCGGTACGTTCATATTAATTATGTATACTGGAAGCATCGCTGCGTCTTGGTCTGTCCATTATGAAGATCGTGACAGAATAACCCACCAAAAGAAGACCAAGCAGCGAGAGACCCGGGAGTACTGGACCAGGGAACAGCTCATTGGAACTCGCCTGGCACGGAGGCCCGAAAGACAGCCCCAAAAAACTTTTTTTGGGGGGGCACACGAGGAGGTTGGCCGGTTCAGGAGGGACTCCTGAGCCAACTCCTCGTGCTTTGTGGAGAGAGCGTTGGGGAGAGCGTCGCAGTGCGGCCGGTTCCCGCTCCCCGCACCAGAGTGCGCATCACGAGCCCAGTACGGCCTGTTCCCGCTCCCGCGCACCAGAGTGCGCCACACGAGCCCAGTACGGCGGTTCCGCTCCCGCACCAGAGTGCGCGTCACGAGCCCAGTACGGCGGGTTCCCACTCCCGCACCAGAGTGCGCGCGTCCACGAGCCCAGTACGGCCTGTTCCCGCTCCCCGCACCAGAGGGCGCGTCACGAGCCCAGTACGACCGGTTCCTGCTCCACGCACCAGAGTTCCAGTGAGCACCAGGAGTCCAGTACGACCAGTTCCTGCTCCACGCACCAGAGTTCCAGTGAGCATCACGAGTCCAGTACGACCGGTTCCTGCTCCACGCACCAGAGTTCCAGTGAGCATCACAAGTCCAGTACGACCAGTTCCAGCTCCACGCACCAGAATTCCCGTGAGCATCGTGGGTCCGGTACGGCCAGGTCCTGCTCCCCGCACCAGAGCGCCAGTGAGGGTCCCCAGTCACTCTGGTTCACGCTGACCGTGGACAGAAAGGGCAGAAAGTAGCCCATCACTTTCTCCAACTGATCTGTCGATAGCGCCAGCTAAATTCAGGGCATCAATGTTGTTGAGAAAAGTAGCAAAACCTTTGTTGTTCTCGATGGCTAATGTAGTTCTCGATGGCTAATCTTTCAAAAATTGTGTTGTAGAAAGGACTGTCAACACATACTTAACAGGTCACATTATAGACAGACGCATGCTACATGGCAGACAAATCCAAACTCATCTCCTGGCATGTCCAGTCCACCTATTATATCAGCCAATCATGGTTAGCGGGAAGGTTCCTGTTTTTTTCCGTGGCTAAACCAACTAGGCTCGTAATTTAACAATTTATTTGTATTTCTGGATGGAATACAAGTTTGTTATTAAGGCACATTACATTTCACATGTTCCAGAAGGCATTACTTCCCAAAAAATAAAGGTTTACATTCAAATGCTGCTCCTGTGAAGTAGTTTCCTGAAACTAGTCACAGTTAGTGAATTCCAAATGGTACAAAGAGAAACATGTAAATGCTGGGTGGGTTATGGGTTGGAAAATCCCCTTCAGCACACTCATCTCCTATAAACCAAACTACAGGGCTCCAAATATGCAAAAAATTGTTTCTCAAGGAGGAAACAACCACAACAGGTTTCCAAGCCACCAGGAATGGTTGGTTTAGTGTCATCTGACCGTGATTGAAGCATTGTTCATCTAGCAGCATACCACATTAGAGCTACAATTTTTATATGGCACTTCAGTGCAGGGTTAGCCAAGTACAGACCCAGAATGCATTGGAGAGGCTGTAAACCACCTGGAGAGACCAAAATATTAGATTTGTCCCTTTCCACCCCTTTCCATAAATCTTTAACAATGACACAGTACCAGATAAGATGTGCATACTGTTGAAGTCGGAAGTTTACATCCACTTAGGTTGGAGTCATTAAAACTCGTTTTTCAACCATGCCAAAAATGTCTTGTTAACAAACTATAGTTTTGGCAAGTCGGTTAGGACATCTACTTAGTGCATGACACAAGTAATTTTTTCAACAATTGTTTACCGACAGATTATTTCACTTTTAATTCACTGTATCACAATTCCAGTGGGTCAGAAGTTTACATGTGCTAAGTTGACTGTGCCCTTAAACAGCTTGGGAAATTCCAGAAAATGTCATGGCTTTAGAAGCTTCTGATAGGCTAATTGACATCATTTGAGTCAATTGGCGGTGTACCTGTGGATGTATTTCAAGGCCGACCTTCAAACTCAGTGCCTCTTTGCTTGACATCATGGGAAAATCAAAAGAAATCAGCCAAGACCTCAGAAAAAAATAACGTAGACCTCCACACGTCTGGTTCATCCTTGGGAGCAATTTCCAAACGCCTGAAGGTACCACGTTCATCTGTACAAACAATAGTACAAGTATAAACACCATGGGACCACGCAGCCGTCATACCGCTCAGGAAGGAGACGCGTTCTGTCTCCTAGAGATTAACGTACTTGGTGCGAAAAGTGCAAATCAAACCCAGAACAACAGCAAAGGACCTTGTGAAGATGCTGGAGGAAACAGGCACAAAAGTATCTATATCCACAGTAAAACGAGTCCTATATCGACATAACCTGAAAGGCCGCTCAGCAAGGAAGAAGCCACTTCTCCAAAACCGCCATAAAAAAGCCACACTATGGTTTGCAACAAGACATTTGTGGAGTGGTTGAAAAAGTTTTAATGACTCCAACCTGTGTATGTAAACTTCCGACTTCAACTGTATAGCTTATTGTCTTCTTTTTTAAGGAGCTAGCATGGAGTATGAGTTGTTCCATCTTATTAAGGCCAGATCCCTCCTTATAAAAGGAAATTGAAATTATTAAGCTTCGAAGTTGAAGGATACTGTAAAATTGTGAGCGTTGTAAACCATATTCTTGTTTCAATTGCTGGAAAGGAAACCATCATAAAACAAATCATTCAATGTAGTAATTCCAGGTTTGTAACAATTCTTTAACCACTGTCTGTACATGAAGGAGGAAAGAAGGGATTGTTAACAATCGGAGCACAGAATGAGTATCTACTTGTCATATGAAAAGCTGCTTTTGCAGTCTTCCATGATTTAATGGTGTTTGTGACGATAAAATTATCCTTTAGGCTTTTATCTTGATATATTTTCCCCCAAATAGGTAGGTCCGCCAGACAACTCTCCAATTCCAGATCCAACTATGTAGAGTTTGGGTGATGCTCAATCTACTCAGAAATGATCTTAAATTGTGTGGACCAGCGATAGTACTGAAAGTTAGGTACAGCCGAACCTCCCTTTTTGATTGGCAGTCAAGAGTTTTTCTAATAACATTTTAGGACGCTTGTTGTTCTAATTAAATATCGACATTGCTCTGTGAATTGATTTCAAAACATCCCAGGGATATGGTTTGGGATCATCTGCAGAGGATTTAACACCCAGGGGAGTACATTTAATCACAGCAATATGTCCTAACCAAGGGAGTGATACCACCCGGGGAAGTAGATTCATTGTAATCACAGCAATACGTCCTTAACAAGGGAGTGATACCACCCAGGGGAGTAGATTCATTTTAATCACAGCAATATGTCCTAACTTACATAAGGGACGCGGATGGCATTTGCTGTATGTTTGATGAGAAACTGCATATTGCAAATGTACGCTCCCTTACTAGACGTCCGAAATTGTTTCTAAAATAAGCCGACACCGTCGGGCCGTGCCCTAGGGCCAAATCTTCCAGGAAGTCATCAAACGAACTTTCTCGGACTTTCGATGTCCGTTTAATAAAATAAATTCATTTTTTTCATTTTTCCGCCCTTCATGTTAATCCCACCAGATGGCGAATGCCTTCATATTGCAAATGTACAAAACATACACCTAATTGACCTGGCTTTTTTTCCTAAACCGAAAAGAGTTCGAAGACGAAACTTGGTGGGCATGGGTTTGGCATAATGGGCAGTTGGCCCCGAAACAGAATGGCGTCAGGGACTCACGGTTTTTGAGATAAGGCCCATTTTCTGGGATTAAAGGTGAAAAATGGAAATAGAGCACTAATTTGACAGCTTTACGTCAAAGTACATGAACCTACGGTGTAAGGAAAAAAAGAACCAGACATTTATCTCTTTCAATTTTCGATTAATTGTCAAATGTCCAATTCATAATGTTGAGAAAAATATTTTTTTTCCACAAAAAAAGTTATGGATCCAGTTGCTGCGTGTTCAGACGAATCCGTTAAAGTGGGTTACGGAGCTCTACGTGATTTCTGTGATTTTCTGTGATTTTCTGAAATCACACACATGCACAGTCAATGGGGAATGACACAGTGAGGAGCTTACAGACAGACACTGCCTGCAATAGTTACTTTTGTTCGAACTATTAAAGAACCGTCAGACCTAGAGCTCTGAAACTTTAGAAACCCATTCTAGACCTTTAGTCGATCGTGCACGGTGAGCTACGGGGCTCTAGAAGGTTTTCAGGCCGAGAAACGGCCTCGTACATTTGCAATATTTTAAATTCATTTTTACATCACGAAAATGACAAAATTTCTAAAAGTCCCAGAGACACAAGGCTAGGTGCATTAGAACCGCCTCGGCCCATAGAGACGGACCCTAACGTTTCTGTCCGATAGCTCATTCAAGGACCCCGTAGCAACGCCCGGAAAACGTGGATTTTCAGCACCAATTAAGGTCGCTGCTCGGACTCCAAATGACCTATTGAGCCGAAACTTGAGATTCGGGGTCGCCTCAGCTAGGCCGACACATAATGTCGGAACTGGACCCGCAGCTAGAACGTAACTAGGTGTTTTACATTTTTACTATGATTTAAACAGAATTTTGAGCCTGCCCTGATATATGTGATTGTTGGCTTCTAAATGAGATGGGAAAAGTGGGTTTGGTGTCAGTTTTTATCAGTTTGGTGTCAGAATGATATCTAATTGATTGATTGACACTGACTTGCTCGTTGACTTTTGTACATTTGCAATATGTTTGAATAGGGCTGAAACATCACCAAAATGACAGACTGAAATCAACACTAAAAAGGGCATCACCATAGTCTCTAGGCCGTGCCGAGTTCAACGAGACGCCCCACTTGACTGTAGCTCGCTCTGACCGCAGCAACCGTGCCAAAAAGTAGGCCCAAAATGAAGCCTGGCCCTAAATTTCAGCTGCTTTTGGGTGACAGCGGCAGAACCGTTTGGGTTAGAAGCCCGATTCGACTTCTGGAACGTTCCTTAGGACCTCCCGATCTGTGCAAGCCTAACCTTGACCCTGTGGCATTAACCTTTAACAGTGAAAACAGGGTATTTACATCAAACCGTTTGCTATGACATCTCTCCCCATAGGAATACATTGCCTGCTCCCCTAAATTCAACCTGGTGCCTATGTGGGTTATGAATGTCTTATGAACCTGTCTTCGATAGCAATCCATCAGACCACTATGAGGTCTACCTGTGTTGATTCTAAGCTTCCTGGAGCAACCGGAAGTGGTAAAAATCACCCTAAAGGTGTTTTGATAGACCCAACCTGCAGTTTGTGAAAAACAGACTTTCAACCCTGTGTAAATCAGTCAGTTTTTAACCTAAAGACTTAAAACTCAGGATTCTGTTAAAGCATACCCCAATGAGGATATGTATCTACCTACAGCTTCCTGTGACAACCGGAAGTGCTTTAAATAGGGGTCATAGGTGCTGTTTCGAAGGGTTAAAAAGGTCACATCTTTCCAAAACTTCATATGTGTGATTAGACAACCCTCATGAACTGTAAATGAGTCATTTCTCCCATCAGATTTACAAGAAAACCCTCAAACACACACACAAACACAAATATGGGATGGAGTGACACAGTGGGGGGCTTAAAGACACAAAGAGCCTGCAATGACATCACCATAGTATCTAGGCCTTGCCGAGTTCAATGAGATACCCCGCTTGACCGTAGCTCACTCGGTCTGACCGCAGCAACCGTGCCAAAAAGTAGGCCCAAAATGAAGCCTGGCCCTAAATTTCAGCTGCTTTTGGGTGACAGCGGCAGAACCGTTTGGGTTAGAAGCCCGATTCGACTTCTGGAACGTTCCTTAGGACCTCCCGATCTGTGCAAGCCTAACCGTGGCCCTGTGGCATTAACCCTTAACAGTGAAAACAGGGTATTTACATCAAACCGTTTGCTATGACATCTCTCCCCATAGGAATACATTGCCTGCTCGCCTAAATTCAACCTGGTGCCTATGTGGGTTATGAATGTCTTATGAACCTCTCTTTGATGGCAATCCATCAGGCCACTATGAGGTCTACCTGTGTTGATTCTAAGCTTCCTGTCTCAGGGTCTGTTTCGAAGGGTTAAAAAGGTTACATCTTTCCAAAACTTCACATGTGTGATTAGGCAACCCCAATGAACTGTAAATCAGTCATTTCTCCCATCAGAATCCCTTGAAAAACTCACACATGCACACAGTCCATGGGGAGTGACATAGTGTGGGGCTTAGAGACACACACTGCCTGCAATAGTTACTTTCGTTCGAACTATTAAAGAACCGTCAGACCTAGAGCTCTGAAACTTTAGAACCCTTTTCTAGAGCTTATGTCGATCGTGCACGGTGAGTTACTGGGCTCTAGAAGGTTCACAGGCCGAGAAACAGCCTTGTACATTTGCAATATTTTCAATTCATTTTTACATCACGAAAATGACAACATTTCTAAAAGTCCCAGAGACACAAGGCTAGGTGCATTAGAACCGCCTCGGCCCATAGAGACGGACCCTAACGTTTCTGTCCGATAGCTCATTCAAGGACCCCATAGCAACGCCCGGAAAACGTGGATTTTCAGCACCAATTAAGGTCGCTGCTCGGGCTCTGAATGACCTATCGAGCCGAAACTCGGGATTTGGGGTCGCCTCAGATAGGCCGACACATAACGTCGGAACTGGACCCGCAACTAGAACGTAACTAGGTGTTTTACGTTTTCATTATAGTGACTTTATGGCAGACTTTTGTCCATTTGCAATAAGTTAAAACCGTCAAGCCCGGCCATCCTGAGATCAACGGGCAGTCAATTGGGCTTTCCTGCAGTATTTTAGAGCTTGTCATATTCGTGATGTTAATTAGCCCATTGAAACATATTGCAAATGTACTGTACATTTGCAATATGTTTCACTGTACATTTGCAATATGTTTCAATGGGCTTTTTTTGACATGTTGAAATCAACACCAACGAGCTATGGACAGGTACCACTATCAATCCTGGCCATCCCGAGATCAACGGGCAGTCAATTGACCATTCTTGAAGTATTTTAGAGCTTGTCATATTCGTGATGTTAACAGCCCATTGAAACATATTGCAAATGTACTGTACATTTGCAATATGTTTCACTGTACATTTGCAATATGTTTCAATGGGCTTTTTGACATGTTGAAATCAACACCAACGAGCTATGGACAGGTACCACTATCAATCCTGGCCATCCCGAGATCAACGGGCAGTCAATTGACCATTCCTGAAGTATTTTAGAGCTTGTCATATTCGTGATGTTAAAGCCCATTGAAACATATTGCAAATGTACTGTACATTTGCAATATGTTTCACTGTACATTTGCAATATGTTTCAATGGGCTTTTTTTGACATGTTGAAATCAACACCAATGAGCTATGGACAGGTACCGCTATCAATCCTGGCCATCCTGAGATCAATGGGCAGTCAATTGGGCATTCCTGAAGTATTTTAGAGCTTGTCATATTCGTGATGTTAAAGCCCATTGAAACATATTGCAAATGTACTGTACATTTGCAATATGTTTCACTGTACATTTGCAATATGTTTCAATGGGCTTTTTTTGACATGTTGAAATCAACACCAATGAGCTATGGACAGGTACCGCTTATCAATCCTGGCCATCCTGAGATCAATGGGCAGTCAATTGGGCATTCCTGAAGTATTTTAGAGCTTGTCATATTCGTGATGTTAACAGCCCATTGAAACATATTGCAAATGTACTGTACATTTGCAATATGTTTCACTGTACATTTGTAATATGTTTCAATGGGCTTTTTTTTGACATGTTGAAATCAACACCAACGAGCTATGGACAGGTACCGCTATCAATCCTGGCCATCCTGAGATTAATGGGCAGTCAATTGGGCATTCCTGAAGTATTTTAGAGCTTGTCATATTCGTGATGTTAAAAGCCCATTGAAACATATTGCAAATGTACAGTGAAACATATTGCAAATGTACTGTACAAAGCAATGGAAGAGAGTGTGGACAGTCATTTTTTGAAAACGAATGAGCAGGGGCTTCTCCCACTGACTTAGGGCCATAGTGGGATACTCCCATAAAGATCCTGGACCAGGAGCAGCCCCCTAAAGTCATTTAAAACCCTTTTGAAAATATGGACCTGGTAAATGTACTGTACATTTGCAATATGTTTCACTGTACATTTGCAATATGTTTCAATGGGCTTTTAATGTCACGAATTTGACATGTTGAAATCAACACCAACGAGCGATGGAGAGGAACCATGATCACTTCCCGGCCATCCCGAGTTCAATGGGCCAGTCAATTGGGCATTTCTGCAGTATTTCGGAGCCTGTCAAATTTGTGAGGGTAAATGCCCATTGTAAGACATTGCAAATTGAGAACCGTGTACCTGGTAATTGAAACGGGTAACCATGAGCATATTTTTAATATTAATGTCTTTAGGAGGGTGCAAGGTATCCCTGGCTGGTTAGGGAGCACCCCCACCTGTGGCCATCCCAATGGGGGCACCCCTTGTCATTTTGGATGTTTTTCAAAAAATAGACCCTATAGGACGATTGAGGGCTTAACATAGTGATATATATCATTTTGTCAGTTTAAATGTCATTTGGACATTGCTCACTGACTTTTGGGTTCGGAAGCCGACTTCCTATGACGATATATGAAAATGGCTTTGACATTGACTTTTGACTTCCTATGGTAACATATTGCAAATGGACAAAACATATTGCAAATGGACATTGACTTTTGACTTCCTATGGTAACATATTGCAAATGGACAAAACATAGGCCTTATGGACAAAAATTTTGTATACAAATTTATAAAACTATATTAATAAAATTAGACAAGGGTATGTTTATACACATCTTATATACGTGTTATTATCAAAAATATCGTTAGAATCGCGAAAAACGGCCCAGAAAGCACTTTTTTAGGGGGCGTAGGTATTTTGATATTTTTTTGAAATGTCCAAATTTGACCCTTGGGTCTTGTCTTCATGTACATTTGCAATATGTTTTGCCCCGTTGGAACGCGCTCGCCACCTATAGTAATTTTGAGTTATTACACTTGGCATTTGCCGTATGCCGTTTGCCATAAGAAATGATTGAAATGGCGTACATTTGGGCACTCTTTTCCATCGTGTGTATGTTTGTTCCAATGGCAATATGTTGCCATTCATTTTTGTCCATTTCATGGGGGTCTTCCCTTCCCAAGGGCGTGATACCACCCGGGGGAGTAGATTCATTGTAATCACAGCAATACGTCCTAACCAAGGGAGTGACAATGACAACCAACTAGTCAATTCATCCTTAATCTGTTGCAAAATCGGATTTAGATTAGATTTAACCACATCATCATGGCAGTATTGAACCCGTATTCCTAAATATTTTAACCCATTGTATGAGAGATGAAAGGATGATGTGACTGGATTTTCTGGGTTCCTAAATGCATTTCTGCATTTGGAAAGTATTCATACCCCTTCCCTTTTTCCACATTTTGTTAAGTTACAACCTCATTCTAAAATGGATTAAATGGATCAATCTACACACAATTCCCCATAATCACAAAGCAAAAACAGGTTTTTAGACATGTTTGCTAATTTACTAAAAACAGAAATACCTTATTTACATAAGTATTCAAACTCTTTCCTGTGAGATTCGAAATTGAGCTCAGGTGCATACTGTTTCCATTGATCATCCTTGATATGCTTCTAAAACTTGATTGGAGTCCACCTGTGGTAAATTCAATTGATTGGACATGATTTGGAAAGGCACACACTTGTCTATGTAAGGTCCCACAGTTGAAAGTGCATGTCAGAGCAAAAACCAGGATTGGCTCCGAGACAGAATTGTGTCAAGGCACAGATCTGGGGAAGGGTACCAAAACATTTCTGCACCATTGAAGGTCCCCAGGAACACAGTGGCCTCCATTGTTCTTAAATGTAAGAAGTTTGGAACCACCAAGCCTCTTCCTAGAGCTGACCTCCCGACCAAACTGAGCAATCGGGGGTGAACGAAGATGGTGCCGGAGGGGATGACTGCCGTCTTATCGGCTCTTAACCAACCATGATATTTTGTTTGTTTTTTTTCGCGTTGTTCGTAACTTGTTTTGTACATAATGTTGCTGTTACCATCTCTTATGACCGACAAGAGCTTCTGGACATCAGAACTGTGATTACTCACCTCAGATTAGACAAAGAGCTTTTCTTCAATGAGTAGGACGGGAGGGAGATACTACAGACACCTGACCAGGCCCAGATCCCCGGCATTCGCTGGAAAAGGAAACAGAGATTTTGCGGAAAAAGATTGGGGCGCCTTGTGAGGATCAGGCAACAAGTGGCTAATCTGCCTTTGCCTTCCGTCCTGCTAGCTAACGTTCAATCGTTGGAAAATAAATGGGACGAACTGAAAGCATGTATATCCTACCAACGGGACATTAAAAACTGTAATATCTTATGTAATATCTTAATATCTTATCTCATGATAAGCTGTAGACCACAATATCTACCTAGAGAGTTTTCATCTCTATTTTTCGTAGCAGTTTACATACCACCACAGACCGATGCTGGCACTAAAACCGCACTCAATGAGCTGTATACCGCCATAAATCAAAATCAAATCATATTTTATTAGTCACATGCGCCAAATACAACAGGTGTAGACCTTACGGTGAAACGCTTACTTACGAGCCCCCTAACCAACAGTGCAGTTTAAAAAAATAGGGATAGGAATAAGAGTTTAATGAGCAGCAGTAAAAAATAACAATATATACAGGGGGGTGCCGGCACAGAGTCAATGTGCGGGGGCACCGGTTAGTTGAGGTAGTATGTACATGTAGGTAGAGTTAATAAAGTGATTATGCATAGATGACAAGAGAGAGTAGCAGTGGTGTGGAGAAGGGGGGGGGCAATGCAAATAGTCTGGGTAGCCATTTGACTAGATGTTCAGGAGTCTTATGGCTTGGGGCTAGAAGCTGTTTAGAAGCCTTTTGGACCTAGACTTGGTGTTCAGGTACCACTTTCCGTGCGGTAGCAGAGAGAACAGTTTATGACTAGGGTGGCTGGAGTCTTTGACAATTGTCAGGGCCTTCCTCTAACACCGCCTGGTATAGAGGTCCTGGATGGCAAGAAGCTTGGCCACAATCATCTCCTTTGTCTTGATCACGTTGAGGGAGAGGTTGTTGTCCTGGTACCACACGGCCAGGTCTCTGACCTCCTCCCTATAGGCTGTCTCGTTGTTGTCGGTGATCAGGCCTACCACTGTTGTGTCATCTGCAAATTTAATGATGGTGTTGGAGTCATGCCTGGCTGTGCAATCATGACTGAACAAGGAGTACAGGAGAGGCTGAGCACGCATCCCTGAGGGGCCCATGTGTAGAATATCAGTGTGGTGGATATGTTGTTACCTACCCTTACCACCTGGGGGCAGCCCGTCAGGAAGTCCAGGATCCAGTTGCAGAGGGAGGTGTTGAGCCAGGGTCCTTAGCTTATTGATAAGCATTGAGGGCACTATGGTGTTGAACGCTGACTAGTAGTCAATGAATAGCATTCTCACATAGATGTTCCTTTTGTCCAGGTGGGAATGGGCAGTGTGGAGTGCAACAGAGACTGCATCATCTGTGGATCTGTTGGGGCGGTATGCAAATTGGAGTGGGTCTAGGGTTTCTGGGATGATGGTATTGATGTGAGCCATGATCAGCCTTTCAAAGCACTTCATCTGTACAGACTTGAGTGCTACGGGTTGGTAGTCATTTAGGCAGGTTACCTTAAGTGTTCTTGGGCACAGGCACTATGGTGGTCTACTTAAAAAAATGTTGGTATTACAGACTCTACACTATCAAAATAAAGAAAGTGGCACACTACATATATACTCTCCCAACAGTTTAATGGGTATTTACCAACGTTTCAGCATCACTGTGCCTTCCTCAGGGCAATGTCATAAATATTTGAACCAGGTTATATAGACAAACAGTGCAATTATTGTAATCAATGACAGTAGTGAGGGGTGTGTCGTATTTATAAAGTTAATTACAATTAATTAGTGACACTGTTAAAAAAGATTATATAGTATATGGCATATTAGATATATTATTCTATTGTTGTCATATAGAAACATAATGGAATATTATAAATCATATTGGCATTAACATACATGGTTTCATTCAATTTCACATCATTTTGTATTCCATTTATGTTACATATAATAATGGTTCAACCTTGATATATAACGAACATCATCAACAGGGGGAACATTAGATATATACTTAATAATCTGTAAAAATAATTATTTTAAATATATAACACTTGTTCATAAGAAGGGCCAAAATCAATATTCAAACCATTAGGGGTCAGTGTTTTTAGATAGAATATCCAGTAGGCCTCTGTAGTAGTAGGATCTCAATGTTACCTCCTCTTCTCGGTAGAGCAACATGCTCAATGCCTGTGTATCTCAGGGAGGAGACAGGATGGTTAGCCTCAACAAAGTGAGCTGCTACTGGATAGTCAATGTTCTGACACCTGATTGAGCTGCGGCGTTCAGCTATGTGCTGCTTTAATTGTCTCTTCGTTTGTCCTACATAGGCTTTCCCACATGAACAGGTGATGAGATAGATTACTGCCTTGGTCTTACATGAGATGATACCCCTCACAGGGATCTTTCGACCTGTATGTGGGTGTGTAAAGAAGGATGTTTTTTTGGTGCTATTACACTGTGCGCATGAGCCACATTTGTAGTTTCCATTTGGGATAGGTGTCCAGAGTGTCTGAGTAGGCTCAGGGGGCGTGTCAGATCTCACCAAACTATCTCCAATATTGCCACCACGCTTATAGACCACCATTGGGGGTTCCTTGAAGAGGTGTGCAATTTGTTTGTCTGATTGCAGAATATGCCAGTGTTTTCTCAGGATTGCTTTCATTTTCTCCGAACCTTTGGTGTACTTAGTGCAAAAGACAGTTGCGTTGTTTTTCATCTTTGGTAGATTTTTTTGTAATTCCTCTCTTGGTTTTTGAGATATTTTCATCATTGCCGCATCAAGAGCTTTGTCCTTGTAGCCTCTCATTTTGAATTTCTCTGTCATTTTTTTAGCATTGCTGTCAAAATCTGACTGGTGGCCACAGATTCGTTTAACTCTGCATAACTGGTTATATGGTAGACCATTCTTGAGGGGAAGGGGATGCATACTATCCGCACATAGCAAGGTGTTGCGATCTGTGGGCTTTGTGTATAAGTCTGTGTGTAATGCATCATTCTCTTTGATAATCCATAAGTCCAGGTAGTTTATTTTTCTCTCATCAGTCTGCATGGGGAATTTGAGGTATTCAGAGCTCTCATTTAGTAGAATTTGGAATTCATTAAAGTCCCCAGCTACTAGGAGCGCCATCTCTGGGTGAGCGTTTTCTTGTTTGCTTATGGCGTAATACAGCCTATTCAGTGCTATCTTAGTGCCAGCCTCTGAATGTGGTGGTAAGTAAACAGCTACAAAGAATATAGATGAGAACTCTCTCGGTAGGTAGTGTGGTCTGCAGCTTATCATGAGAAACTCTACCTCAGGCAAGCAATAGCTCAAGACTTCCTTAGATATCGTGCACCAGCTGTTGTTTACAAAAATACATAGACCGCCGCCCCTTGTCTTACCAGACGCCGCTGTTCTATCCTGCTTGTACATCGTATAACCAGCTAGATGTATGCCACGACTCCGTGAAGAATAATATGTTCGTTTTTAATGTCCCGTTGGTAGTTTAATCTTCCACGTAACTCTTCGATTTTATTGTCCAAAGATTGCATATTTGCTAGCAGAATTGAGGGTAGTGGGGGTTTATTCGATCGCCTCAGGCAGACCGCTCTCTGGACCCTCTTTCTCTGCCTCCTCTTCACGCAGATCACTGGGGTCAGGGCCTGTTCCCGAGGGAGCCATATATCCTCCGCCTCGTAAAAGAAGAAAAAGGATTCTGCTAGTCCATGGTGAGTAATCGCAGTTCTGATGTCTAGAAGTTATTTTTGGTCATAAGAGACTGTAGCGGCAATATTATGTACAAAAAGAGTAAAATAATAAGTTACAAACAAAAAAAAACACAATCGTTTGGGGGCACGTAAAACGTCTGCCTTCTGCTCTGGCGCCATCTTGCACATCATAAACAAATAGGAAAATGCTCTTCGAGATGTGGCGCTCCTAGTGGCTGGGGAATTTAATGCAGGGAAACAAAACATATGTAACTAATTTCTATCAGCATGTTAAATGTGCAACCAGAGGGGGAAGAATTCTTGACCACCTTTACTCCACACACAGAAACGCGTACAAAGCTCTACCTCGCCTTCCATTTGGCTAATCTGACCATAATTCTATCCTCCTGATTCCTGCTTACAAACTAAAATTAAAGCAGGAAGCACCAGTGACTAGGTCTTTAAAAAAGTGGTCAGATGAAGCCGATGCTAAACTAAATCAAATCAAATGTTATTGGTCACACACATGGTTAGCAGATGTTAATGTAAGTGTAGCGAAATGCTTGTGCTTCTAGTTCCCGACCGTGCAGTAATATCTAACAAGTAATCTAACAATTTCACAACAACTACCTTATACACACAAGTGTAAAGGAATGATTAAGAATATGTACATATAAATATATTAATGAGCGATGGCCGAACGGCATAGGCAAGATGCAGTAGATGGTATAGAGTACTGTATATACATATGAGATGAGTAATGTAGGGTATGTAAACATTATATAAAGTGGCATTGTTTAAGTGACTAGTGATACATTTATTACATCCAATTATTAAAGTGGCTAGAGATTGAGTCTGTATGTTGGCAGCAGCCACTCAATGTTAGTGATGGCTGTTTAACCTCTTCCAGCTAGGGTCCCATTTTCCGAATTTTCGCCTGTCTGACGTGCCCAAAGTTAAATGCCTACCACTCATGGCCAGAAACTAGGATATTTACATATTTAGTACTATTGGATAGGAAACACTCTGAAGTTTATAAAACCATTAAGATATAGTCTGTGGCTATTCCAGAACAGATTTAGCAGGCAAAAACCAGAGAAATTTCTGTCCGGAATTTATTTTTCTGTTGCTCTCCTCTCATTTTGAAGCCCATGTAATATTTTTCTATGGGGAATAGGACCGAGGTTGCAGTACTTATGGCTTCCACTAGATGTCAACAGTCTCTGGAAAGGGTATGGAGGAAAAAGCTCTGACCAGATCCTTAGAGAGAGAAATTACTACGGGTAGGGAAAAAGGTAAACAGACGCACGTCTCACGAGAACGGAACGCAGCTCAGCGCGACCAACTTTCTTTTCGTCTTTTAACGTTTCACTTACCGTTCTTGTAAAATATGATCGCTATTATTCATAAAAGAATACATAAGGATGCATTATTAATGATATTTGATTTGTTTGTGAAAAGATGAGAGGTATAATTTGAACGCGATCCCTTCACTGTAAAACGGGCGAGTAGACTGACAATGCTTGGTGGAGTAGCTGAACGTAACGTGCCAAAAACAACGGATATTTATGGATATAATTATTTACTTTTTCTAACAAAAGAACCATGGATTATCTTGTTTGGACACTTGGGAAGACCTCAGAAGAAGTTATTTGAAAGGTAAGCGATTTATATTAGCTGTGATATGGATATTTTGAGAACCGAGCTGGATATGAATTTATGCTAATGTGGAAAATATGTGAGGTACTAGCCTCAAACAATCAAATGTAGTGCTTTCGCCGTAAAGCCTTTTTAAAATCTGACAACGCAGTGATATTGCCAAGAAGCAGAGCTTTTGATGGCTATGCAACACTATGCAACACTTGTATATCGAAGTTAAATATTACGAATATGTATTACGAATATGTATTTTGAATTTGGCGCGTTATGTTTGCTCTGAAAACGATCCCGCTAAAGGGATCGGCGCGCTAAGAGGTTAACAGACTGATGGCCTTGAGATAGAAGCTGTTTTCCAGTCTCTCGGTCCCAGCTTTGATGCACCTGTTCTGACCTCGCCTTCTGGATGATAGCGGGGTGAACAGACAGTGGCTCGGGTGGTTGTTGTCCTTGATGATCTTTTTGGCCTTCCTGTGACATTGGGTGGTGAAGGTGTCCTGGAGGGCAGGTAGTTTGCCCCCCGGTGATGCGTTGTGCAGACCTCACTACCCTCTGGAGAGCCTTACGGTTGTGGGCGGAGAAGTTGCCGTACCAGGCGGTGATACAGCCCAACAGGATGCTCTCGATTGTGCATCTGTAAAAGTTTGATTGTTTTTGGTGACAAGCCAAATTTCTTCAGCCTCCTGTCTGTGTGGGTGGACCATTTCAGTTTGTCTGTGATGTGTACGCCGAGGAACTTAAAACTTTCCACCTTCTCCAAAACTGTCCCGTCGATGTAGATGGGGGGGTGCTCCCTCTGCTGTTTCCTGAAGTCTACGATCATCTCCTTTGTTTTGTTGACGTTGATTGTGAGGTTATTTTCCTGACACCACACTCTGAGGGGCCTCACCTCGTCCCTGTAGGCCGTCTCATCATTGTTGGTAATCAAGCCTACCACTGTAGTGTCGTCTGCAAACTTGATGATTGAGTTGGAGGCGTGCATGGCCACACAGTTATGGGTGAACAGGGAGTACAGGAGAGGGCTGAGAACGCACCCTTGTGGGGCCCCAGTGTTGAGGATCAGCGGGGTGGAGATGTTGTTTCCTACCCTCACCACCTGGGGGCGGCCCATCAGAAAGTCCAGGACCCAGTTGCACAGGGCGGGGTCGAGACCCAGGGTCTCGAGCTTAATGACGAGTTTGGAGGGTACTTTGGTGTTAAATGCTGAGCTGTAATAGATTAACAGCATTCTTATGTAGGTATTCCTCTTGTCCAGATGGGTTAGGGCTGTGTGCAGTGTGATTGTGATTGCGTCGTCTGTGGACCTATTGGGGCAGTAAGCAAATTGGAGTGGGTCTAGGGTGTCAGGTAGGGTGGAGGTGATATGATCCTTGACTAGTCTCTCAAAGCCATGATGACGGAAGTGAGTGCTACGGGGCGATACTCGTTTAGCTCAGCTACCTTAGCTTTCTTGGGAACAGGAACAGTGGTGGCCCTCTTGAAGCATGTGGGAACAGTAGACTGGGATAGGGATTGATTGAATATGTCCGTAAACACACCAGCCAGCTGGTCTGCACATGCTCTGAGGATGCAGCTAGGGATGCCATCTGGGCCGGCAGCCTTGCGAGGGTTAACACGTTTAAATATTTTACTCACGTTGGCTGCGGTGAAGGAGAGCCCGCAGGTTTTGGTAGTGGGCCGTGTCAGTGGCACTGTATTGTCCTCAAAGCAAGCAAAGAAGTTGTTTAGTTTGTCTGGGAGCAAGAGATCGGTGTCCGTGACGGGGCTGGTTTTCTTTTTGTAGTCCGTGATTGACTGTAGACCCTGCCACATACGTCTCGTGTCTGAGCCGTTGAATTGCGACTCTACTTTGTCTCTATACTGATGATTAGCTTGTTTGATTGCCTAGCGGAGGGAATATCTACACTGTTTGTTTTCGGTCATGTTTCCGGTCGCCTTGCCATGATTAAAAGCAGTGGTTCGCGCTTTCAGTTTTGTGCGAATGCTGCCATCAATCCACGGTTTCTGGTTGGGGAAGGTTTAAATAGTCACCGTGGGTACCACATCATCGATGCACTTGCTAATAAACTCGCTCACCAAATCAGCGTATACATCAATGCTGTTGTCATCAATCAGATTTTTCGGACCAGTTTGAACAGACCTGAGCATGGGCGTTTCCTGTTTTAGATTCTGTCTATAGGCTGGGAGCAACAAAATGGAGTCGTAGTCAGAATTGCCGAAAGGAGGGCGAGGGAGAGCTTGCGTCGCTAAAATTAGAGTAGCAATGATCCAGAGTTTTGCCAGCCCGGGTCACGCATTCAATATGCTGATAAAATTTAGGGAGCCTTGTTTTCAGATTAGCCTTGTTAAAATCCCCAGCTACAATAAATGCAGCCTCAGGAAATGTGGTTTCCAGTTCACATGGAGTCCAATGAAGTTCTTTCAGGGCCGTCAAGGTGTCTGCTTGGGAGGGATATACACGACTGTGATTATAATCAAAGAGAATTCTCTTGGTAGATAATGCGGTCAGCATTTGAGCGTAAGGAATTCTAGGTCAGGTGAACAAAAGAACTTGAGTTCCTGTATGTTGTTATGATCACACCGTTAATCATAAGGCATACACCCCCGCCCTTCTTCTTACCAGAGAGATGTTTATTTCTGGTGGCTGTACCGACTCTGATAACGTATCCCGAGTGAGCCATGTTTCCGTGAAACAAAGAATGTTACAATGTGACAATGTTACATCTCTCTGGAATGAAACCCTTGCTTGAATTTTGTCTACCTTGTCAAGAGACTGGACATTGGCGAGTAGTATATTCGGCAGCGGTGAGCGATGTGCCCATCTACGGCGCCTGACCAGAAGACCGCTCCGTCTGCCCCTTCTGCAGAGCCGTTGTTTTGGGTCGCCTACTGGGATCCAATCCATTGTCCTGGGTGGTGGTCCAAACAGAGGATCCGCTTTGGGAAATTTGTATTCATGGTCGTAATGTTGGTAGATTGACGTTGCTCTTATATCCAATAGTTCCTCCCGGCTGTATGTAATAAGACTTAAGATTTCCTGGGGTAACAGTGTAAGAAATAATACGTAAAAAAACAGATTACTGCATAGTTTCCTAAGAACCCGAAGCGAGGCGTCCATCTCTGTCGGCGCCAAACAATTTCTGTTTTGCTAGCACAGACTGGAATATGTTCCGGGATTCTTCCGATGACATTGGAGTACACCACATCAGTCACTGGCTGTATCAATAAGTGCATCGATGACGTTGTCCCCACAGTGACTGTAGGTAAATACCCCAACCTGAAGCCATGGATTACAGGCAACATTCGCACTGAGCTGAAGGGTAGAGCTGCCGCTTTCAAGGAGAGGGACTCTAACCCAGAAATCACGCTATACCCTCCGACGAACCATCAAACAGGCAATGCATCAATACAGGACAAAGATCGAATCGTACTACAACAGCTCCGACACTCGTTGGATGTGGCAGGGCTTGCAAACTATTACAGACTACAAAGGGAAGCACAGCCGAGATCTGCCCAGTGACACTAGCCTACCAGGTCGAGCTAAATAACTTCTATGCTCGCTTCGAGGCAAGTAACACTGAAACATGCATGAGAGCATCAGCTGTTCCGAACAACTGTGTGATCACGCTCTCCGCAGCTAATGTGAGTAAGACCTTTAAACAGGTCAACATTCACAAGGCCGCAGGGCCAGACGAATTACCAGGACGTGTACTAAATAAAGGTGAAATTAAAATAAACTCAGAGCATGCGCTGACCAACTGGCAAGTGTCTTCACTGACATTTCCAAACTCTCCCTGTCTAATTCTGTAATACCAACATGTTTCAAGAAGAACACCATAGTCCCTGTGTCCAAGAACACTAAGGTAACCTTCCTAAATGACTACCGACCCGTAGCACTCATGTCTGTAGCCATGAAATGCTTTGAAAGGCTGGTCATGGCTAACATCAACACCATTTTCCGAGAAACCCTAGACCCAATCCAGTTTGCATACCGCCCCAACAGATCCACAGATGATGCAATCTCTATTGCACTCCACACTGCCCTTTCACACCTGGACAAAAGGAACACCTATGAGAATGCTCTTAATTGACTACAGCTCAGCATTCAACACCATAGTGTCCTCAAAGACCCTGGGACTAAACACCTCCCTTTGCAACTGGATCCTGGACTTCTTGACAGGCCGCCCCCAGATGGTAAGGGTAGGTAACAGCACGTCCGCTACGCTTATCCTCAACACGGTGGCCCCTCAGGGATGCGTGCTCAGTCCCCTCCTGTACTCCCTGTTCACTAATGACTGCGTGGCCAGGCATGACCCCAACACCATCATTAAGTTTGCTGATGACACAACAGTAGTAGGCTTGATCATCGACAACGATGAGAGGAGGTCAGAGACCTGACCGTGTGGTTCAAGGACAACAACCTCTCCCTCAACTTGATCAAGACAAAGGAGATGATTGTGGACTACAGGAAAAGGAGGACCGAGCACGCCCCCCATTCTCATCGACCGCTGTAGTGGAGCAGGTTGAGAGCTTCAAGTTCCTTGGCGTCCACATCACCAACAAACTAACGTGGTCCAAGCACACCAAGACAGTCGTGAAGAAGGCATAACAAAACCTATTCCCCCTCAGGAGACTGAAAATTTGGCATGGGTCCTCAGATTCTCAAAAGGTTTTACATCTGCACCATTGAGAGCATCCTAACGGGTTGGTATGGCAACTGCTCGGCCTCCGACCGCAAGGCACTACAGAGGGTAATGCGTACGGCCCAGTACATCACTGGGGCCATGCTTCCTGCCGCCCAGGACCTCTATACCATGCGATGTCAGAGGAAGGCCATAAAAATTGTCAGACTCCAGCCACCCTAGTCATAGAATGTTCTCTCTGCTACTGCATGGCAAGCAGTACCGGAGCGCCATGTCTAGTTCCAAGAGGCTTCTAAACAACTTCTACCCCCAAGCCATAAGACTCCTGAACAGCTAACAAAATGGCTACCTGCAATATTTGCATTGCCCCCCCCTGTTTCTACACTACTGCCACTCTCTGTTATTATCTATGCATAGTCACTTTAATAACTCTACCTACATGTACATATTACCTCAACACCGCTGCCCCCGCACATTGACTCTATTCCGGTACCCCCTGTTTATAGCCCCTCTATTGTTATTTACTGCTGCTCTTTAATCTTTTGTTATTCTTATCACTTACTTTTTTTAGGTATTTTCCTAACTGCATTGTTGGGGGCTTGTAAGTAAGCATTTCACTGTAAGGTCTACACCTGTTGTATTTGGCGCTTGTGACAAATAACATTTGATTTGAATGGTCTTGGTCAGAGAGGTGACCAAGAACCCAATGGTCACTCAGAGAGCTCCAGAGCTCCTCTGTGGAGATGGGAGAACCATCTCTGCAGCACTCCACCAATCAGGCATTAATGGTAGAGTAGCCAGACGGAAGCCACTCCTCAGTAAAAGGCACATGACAGCCCGCTTGGAGTTTGCCAAAAGGCCTCTAAGCGCCTCCCGAGTGGCGCAGTGGTCTAAGGCACTGCATCGCAGTGCAAGCTGTGCCACTAGTGATCCTGATTTGAGTCCAGGCTCTGTCGCAGCCGGCCGCGACTGGGAGACCCATGGGGTGGCACACAATTGGCCCAGCGTCATCCAAGTTAGGGGAGGGTTTGGCCGGCAGGGATGTCCTTGTCCCATCGTGCACTAGTGACTCCTGTGGCGGGCTGGGCGCAATGCATGCTGACATGGTTGCCAGGTGTGCGGTGTTTCCTCTGACACGTTGGTGCGGCTGGCTTCCGGGTTAAGCGGACATTGTGTCAAGAAGCAGTGCAGCTTGGCTGGGTTGTGTTTCGGAGGAGACACGGCTCTCGACCTTCCCGAGTCCATACGGGAGTTGCAGCGATGGCACAAGACTGTAACAATTGGATACCACAAAATTGGGGAGAAAAAGGGTGTAAAAAGTATTTTCTCATCAACATTCAATTAGGGAAATGGGCCTGTAGGAAGAAAGCTCTTCCTGGTATTAACGTAAATGAGGCAGACAGAAGAGTCAGAGGTCGAGATTGCAGAGTTGTGAAAATACATTCTGTTTAGTAATTTTTAAACACTATAAATATGGTTTCCCATAACATAGATGGATTACTGTCGTCATTGTCATTCTCTGGTGGTTTCCCATGACATAGATGGATTACTGCCGTCATTGTCATTCTCTGGTGGTTTCCCATAACATAGATGGTATGCTCTCACGGAAGTCTGGGTCAGACAGGATAGCATGATTACAACGCTAGTTTGCTCTTTGGGGAGTTGTCTTCTTAAAGAACAACTCCATAGAAATGAATGCATGATCAGAAATATGGATTGAACCTATTGTACATCTCCTGACCAGACTAACAAGGTGTAAAGAGAAAAAAGTCTTACCTTGAATATGAACCATGACGGTTAGAGAACAATGAGACAGTAGTCTTACCTCCAGTATGAACCATGAGGGTTAGAGAACAATGAGACAGTAGTCTAACCTCCAATATGAACCATGATTGTTAGTCTTTGGTTGTGGGATGTGCTATAGGCCAAATATCAACCAGCCCTATTTCAATAATTTGGCCCAAAGCTTGAGAGATTTTAGCTAATGATTTAGCTCTTGGTGACTTATCAAGATTCACCATCTTGTTCGATCTGCGTAGGTCGTATTTATGCTGTTTAACCGTACTATTTTCCACGGTCACCTTGCCGTGTTCATAAGCAGCATCTCTCTCCTTCAGTTTCGCTAGAAGGCTGCCATCAATCCATGTTTTTTGATTCGTTTAAGTCATCAATGCATTTTTTGATGAGTCCGGTGATTGAGTCGGCATATTCATTGATTTGAATCCCCTGAGGGAACATATTTCATTCCACTGGATCAAAACAGTCTTGGAGCATGGAATCTGATTGGCCACTGGAACTTCCTTCTTGAGTCTTTTTTTTGTAGCCAGGAAGAAGCAAAATGGAGTCGTTGTCAGATTTGTCGAAAGGAGGGCGAGAGAGGGCCTCATACCCATGTCGAAAAGGTGTGTGGCAGTGGCATCGCATTTACGTTGGAAAGTCAATGTGATGTGTTGGTAATAATTTGGGAGCACGGACCTCAAATTACTTTTGTTTAAGTCCCGCGCAACAATAAACGTTGCATCCAGGTATGCGGTCTCCAGTCTGTTTAGGGTCTAATGAAGATCTTTGAGAGTATTTTGCACACAGCCATGGTGATAATCCCTGAGAACTCACTTTGAAGGTTAAAAGGGTGACATTTCATTACCAAATATTCCAAGTCTGGAGAGCAGAAGCTCGCAAGTTCCTGTACGTTTTCCCTGTCGCACCATATTTTCTTGGTCATAAAGCAGAGCCCACCACCTTTGTTCTTGCCAGAGAGAAGTCCACTTCCTATCCGCTCAAAACACTGTAAAATCCGCTGGTTGTAAATAATCTGTTTGGATGTTGGAGGAGAGCCAAGTCTCATAAAAATAGAGTATGTTGCAGAATCTGATGTCTCTCTGGATGGAAATCCTTTCTCTGAGTTCATCAAGTTTATTAATTAATGATTGAACATTGGCTAGTAGTATTCTGGGTAATGGAGGACGGGTCGCTCTACATCTTAATCTCACTAAAACCCTGCCATCTCTGCCTCTATGTCCGTTTCCTTCTCTCCATTAGGACTCCCAGGCAGCCCGAGGTCTCAATGAAGAGACTAGCCCTAACCCATTGTTCTGCCGTCTCCGAGAATTCGGAAGGTCGGGTGGACCCAGCGATTCATCTTCCAATAGTTCTGCCCGGGTGTACAACAACTTGTAGACTTGTTTACGTGCTGCTGTGCGATTTGTTGCTAACCTTACTTTGCTACCTGCCAACTTTACGGTTTTTACTTTTTATTACCGTTTATATTTTTCGTTTTTTTCCCTCGCTCAACTTTTTTCATTCAACTTTTTCACCCCGGACGCTTTATCTGGACATGGTTCTACAGGACCTCCACCAGCCAAAGCTAAGTAGTAACATTAACATGATGCCTTCTAATTGCAGTCACTGTACTCATAACATACAGGAGAACGATCGCCTTATGGCGAGGATAGCTGTGCTGCAAGCCCAGCTTCAGAAGAAATCGTTAGGCAAGGGTCATTTAAGTGTAGGAAAGGATGAAACAGCATCTGTGCCACCAGTAAGTACAGATATTAGAATAAATCCCATCGCACAGTCCCCGCAGCCGTATAATTTTCTCATGGCTTATGTAAGGAAATGCTGTAGGAATGCTCAACCCATGTCGCTCACTCAGCAGACAAACTTTCAACCGGTTCTCCCCATTAAAACTTGTTAGGGCTAGGGTCCTTGACTGACGTGCCCAAAGTAAACTGCCTCTTACTCAGGCCCAGAAGCCAGGATATGTATATAATTGGTAGCATTGGATAGAAAACACTTTGAAGTTTGTGGAAATGTTAAAATAATGTATGAGACTATGACACAATATGGTATGGTAGGCGAAAATCCAAAGGAAAACAATATGGTCTGGTAGGCGAAAATCCAAAGGAAAACCAACCTGAATTCTTTGTTGTTGTTTGAGGTCCCAGGCTCTTATAATGGAAAGCTATGGGTCCTATGCAATTCTAGCTCCCAGATTGCAATTCCTATGGCTTCCACTAGATGTCAAAAGTCTTTGTTCAGGGTTTCAAGCTTGTTTCTTCCCAAACAAGGAAGAATTTGGAGTTTTGGAACCGGTAGTCATCAGTCTGTGGGCGCTCGACGAAGAGAACGCGTACTTGCTATTTTTACTTTTATATTGAACATGCTTCTTTCCGTATGAAATATTATAGTTTATTTAGATTTTAGGGTACTTGAGGATTAAATAGAAACGTAGTTTGACTTGTTTGAACAAAGTTTAGCGGTAGCTTTTTGGATTCCTTTGTCTGCATGTTGAACGAGTGGATTACTGATATCGGTGGCACCAACTAAACAGACTTTTTGGGATATAAAGAAGGATTTTATCTAACAAAATGACCATTCATGTTGTAGCTTTTGTTGCTAACATTTACGATAGCAAATTTCAATTTACATAAAAAAACATTCCTCACTGAGTTCCCCGAATTCCTATCGGACCTTCATGGCAGATAATATTCACATTTTTGGTGACTTTAATATTCACATGGAAAAGTCCACAGACCCACTCCAAAAGGCTTTCGGAGCCATCATCGAGTCAGTGGGTTTTGTCCAACATGTCTCCGGACCTACTCACTGCCACAGTCATACTCTGGACCTAGTTTTGTCCCGTGGAATAAATGTTGTGGATCTTAATGTTTTTCCTCATAATCCTGGACTATCAGACCACCATTTTATTACATTTGCAATCGCAACAAATAATCTGCTCAGACCCCAACCAAGGATCATCAAAAGCCGTGGTATAAATTCTCGGACAACCAAAAGATTCCTAGATGCCCTTCCAGACTCCCTCCACCTACCCAAGGACGTCGGGGTACAAAAATCAGTTAACCATCTAACTGAGGAACTCAATTTAACCTTGCGCAATACCCTAGATGCAGTCGCACCCTAAAAACAAAAAACATTTGTCATAAGAAACTAGCTCCCTGGTATACAGAAAATACCCGAGCTCTGAAGCAAGCTTCCAGAAAATTGGAACGGAAATGGCGCTACACCAAACTGGAAGTCTTCCGACTAGCTTGGAAAGACAATACCGTGCAGTATCGAAGAGCCCTCACTGCTGCTCGATCATCCTATTTTTCCAACTTTATTGAGGAAAATAAGAACAATCCAAAATGTGTTTTTGACACTGTCGCAAAGCTAACTAAAAAGCAGTATTCCCCAAGAGAGGATGGCTTTCACTTCAGCAGTGATACATTCATGAAAAGATTACGGACTCTTCTTTAAATCTACGTATTCCTCCAAAGCTCAGTTGTCCTGAGTCTGCACAACTCTGCCAGGACCAAGTTTTTTAATACTATATTGACACATTGATGAAAATAATCATGGCCTCTAAACCTTCAAGCTGCATACTGGACCCTATTCCAATTAAACTACTGAAAGAGCTGCTTCCTGTGCTTGGCCCTCCTATGTTGAACATAATAAACAGCTCTCTATCTACCGGATGTGTACCAAATTCACTAAAAGTGGCAGTAATAAAGCCTCTCTTGAAAAAGCCAAACCTTGACCCAGAAAATATAAAAAACTATCGGCCTATATCGAATCTCCCATTCCTCTAAAAAAAAAAGGAAAAAGCTGTTGTGCAGCAACTCACTGCCTTCCTGAAGACAAACAATGTATACAAAATGCTTCAGTCTGGTTTTAGACCCCACCATAGCGCTGACTGCACTGGTGAAGGTGGTAAATTACCTTTTAATGGCGTCAGACCAAGGCTCTGCATCTATCCTCGTGCTCCTAGACCTTAGTACTGCTTTTGATACCATCGATCACCCAAATTGGTCTACACGGACAAGTTCTGGCCTGGTATAGATCTTATCTGTCGGAAAGATACCAGGTTGTCTCTGTGGATGGGTTGTCCTCTGACAAATCAACTGTACATTTTGGTGTTCCTCTGTTTTAGGACCACTATTGTTTCCACTATATATTTTACCACTTGGTGATGTCATTCGGAAACATAATGTTAACTTTCACTGCTATGCGGATGACACAGCTGTACATTTCGATGAAACATGGTGAAGCCCTAAAACTGCCCTCCTTTGAAGCCTGTGTTTCAGATATAAGGAAATGGATAGCGGCAAATGTTCTACTTTTAAACTCTGACAAAACATAGATGCTAGTTATAGGTCCCAAGAAACAAAGAGATCTTCTGTTGAATCTGACAATTAATCTTGATGGTTGTACAGTCGTCTCAAATAAAACTGTGAAGGACCTCGGCGTTACTCTGGACC
Organism: Brachymystax lenok tsinlingensis; assembly: GCA_030435695.1. Classification (NCBI taxonomy): domain Eukaryota; kingdom Metazoa; phylum Chordata; class Actinopteri; order Salmoniformes; family Salmonidae; genus Brachymystax; species Brachymystax lenok. The sequence continues at coordinate 1,462,449 of CM059797.1, forward strand.
CTGATCTCTCTTTTGACGAACATATCAAGACTGTTTCAAGGACAGCTTTTTTCCATCTACGTAACATTGCAAAACTTTCTGTCCAAAAATGATGCAGAAAGATTTATCCATGCTTTTGTCACTTCTAGGTTAGACTACTGCAATGCTCTGCTTTCTGGCTACCTGGATAAAGCACTAAATAAAGTGCTAAACACGGCTGCTAGAATCTTGACTAGAACCAAAAACTGTGATCATATTACTCCAGTGCTAGCCTCTACACTGGCTTCCTGGCTGATTTCAAGGTTTTACTGCTAACCTACAAAGCATTACATGGGCTTGCTCCTATCTTTCTGATTTGGTCCAGCCGTACATACCTACACGTACGCTATGGTTACAAGACGCAGGCCTCCTTACTGTCCCTAGAATTACTAAGCAAACAGCTGGAGGCAGGGCTTTCTCCTATAGAGCTCCATTTTTATGGAATTGTCTGCTTATCCATGTGAGAGACTCAGACTCGGTCTCAATCTTTAAGTCTTTATTGAAGACTCATCTCTTCAGTAGGTCCTATGACTGAGTGTAGTCTGGCCCAGGAGTGTGAAGGTGAACGGAAAGGCACTGGAGCAACGAACTGCCCTTGCTGTCTCTGCCTGGCCGGTCCCCCTCTCTCCACTGGGATTCTCTGCCTCTAACCCTATTACAGGGGCTGAGTCACTGGCTTACTGGTGCTCTTCCATGCCGTCCCTAAGAGGGGTGCGTCACTTGAGTGGGTTGTCACTGACAACCCTACAATGTGATTTTCAGGATTTTTTTTCCTCATTTTGTCTGTCATGGTTGAAGTGTACCTATGATGAAAATTACAGGCCTCTCTCATCTTTTTAAGTGAGAGAACTTGCACAATTGGTGGCTGACTAAATACTTTTTTGCCCCACTGTAGATATCCCTCTAGTGGTGTGGGGGCTGTGCTTTGGCAAAGTGGGTGGGGTTATATCCTGCCTGTTTTGCCCTATCCGTGGGTATCGTCGGATGGGGCCACAGTGTCTCCCGACCCCTCCTGTCTCAGCCTCCAGTATTTATGCTGCAATAGTTTGTCGGGGGGCTAGGGTCCGTCTGTTATATCTGGAGTATTTCTCCTCTCTTATCCGGTGTCCTGTGTGAATTTAAGTATGCTGTCTCTAATTATCTCTCTTTTTCTCTCTTTCTTTCTCTCCTTCTTTCTTCTTTTCTCTCTCTCTCGGAGGACCTGAGCCCTAGGACCGTGGCTTAGGACTACCTGGCCTGATGACTCCTTGCTGTCCTCAGTCCGCCTGGTCGTGCTGCTGGTCCAGTTTCAACTGTTCTGAATGCGGCTATGGAACCCTGACCTGTTCACCGAACGTGCTACCTGTCCCAGACCTGCTGTTTTCAACTCTCTAGAGACAGCAGGAGCGGTAGAGATACTCTGAATGATCGGCTATGAAAAGCCAACTGACATTTACTCCTGAGGTGCTGACCTGTTGCACCCTCGACAACCACTGTGATTATTATTATTTGACCATGCTGGTCATCTATGAACATTTGAACATCTTGGCCATGTTCTGTTATAATCTCCACCCGGCACAGCCAGAAGAGGACTGGCCACCCCTCATTCCCTGTTTCCTCTCTAGGTTTCTTCCTAGGTTCTGGCCTTTCTAGGGAGTTTTTCCTAGCCACCGTGCTTCTACACCTGCATTGCTTGCTGTTTGGGGTTTTAGGCTGAGTTTCTGTACAGCACTTTGTGACATCAACTGATGTAAGAAGGGCTTTATAAATAAATGTGATTGACTGAGTGAATGAAATATTTCACGAATCAAACTGAGTAAGAACATTTTAGAAAAACGCTAGAAAAAAACCCTAGAAAAAGTAGAACCCTGCCATTTGTTTATAAACTCATTATGAGGAGCCATCCATCGGTGCCATCTTACCACCCTAGGACCATGCTAACAAGATCTGTGGTGTCAGGCAGACCCACACTAGAGCTGTGTATAATTCGCATGTCTTATTTGGTGTCCAGTGTGATCTTCGGTATGTCCCCTCTAATCGTCTCATCACTCTCTCTCCCAGAGTAACTGAGCCCTAGGACCATGCCTCTGGACTACCTGGCCTGACGACTCCTGGCTGTCCCCGTCCCGTCCCCGTCCCAGTCCCCAGTCAACCTGGTTGTGCTGCTGATTCAGTTTCTGCTGTTCTGGCTGCGGCTATGGAACTCTGACGTGTTCACCATGCTACCTTGTCCATGACCAGATGTTTCTACCCTCTCTCTCTCTTTCCACCACCTCCTCCCCCTCCCTCCTGTACTTGCTGTCTCTACTTCTGAATGTTCGGCTATGAAATCTCAAATCACAGGGCTTTTGTGCCATTATTCAAATGACATTTTCACTGCAGTTTACAGCCTAGAGTAGAATTTTGTACTTACTTGAAATTAATAGCGCAATTAAGAATTGCATTGTGGTGTTGTAGGCTCATCTAGGTGCATAATGTCGCTGAACAATACCAATAGGGGAGCTTTTGAGCTGCGTGTCTCATGCCTTTACTGTTATTTCATGCGAAATGACGCACCTGGCCTCTCCACTTATATTTAAAAATTGGTGCAGCTTTGAATGCTTTTTTGTGTGGTATGATTGCTTTTTTGTGTGGTATGATTGCTGGGGCGGCAGGTAGCCTAGTGGTTAGAGCGTTGGACTTGTAACCGGAGGGTTGCAAGTTCGAATCCCCGAGCTGACAAGGTAAAAATCTGTCGTTCTGCCCCTGAACAAGGCAGTTAACCCACTGTTCCCCGGGCGCCGAAGACGTGGATGTCGATTAAGGCAGCCCCCCGCACCTCTCTGATTCAGAAAGGTTGGGTTAAATGCGGAAGACACATTTCGGTTGAAGGCATTCGGTTGTACAACTGACTAATAATGGTGACTTTGACTTTGACTAGTTAGCCTATTGTAGATCTGGACAAACGATCCACCTACCATTATTGTCACTATGAATAGTGGATAGAGGGCAGGATTTACTGGTAGACTATATTGACCTGTGGTATAGTTGTTGTGCTGAAAAATGTAGTGCATAAGGGAAGATGAGGAATGTAAGGATGTAAGAAATTATAAAGTAAAACCTGAAAAAGAGTGAATGTAGACCGGGGAAAAATTGCACTACCCTCCCCTCTGCCCATTAGCAAACCACACAACCCTACCCAAAGCAAAAAACCATAACCCTCTGGGTACATCCACTAACCCTAACCCTCTGGGTACGGAACAGTAGTGTTTATTACCTGAATGTCCTCTAACCCTAACCCTCTGGGTACAGGACAGTAAACAGGACGTTTGGTTACTGAAATAGTTCTGGACTGCACTTCGGTGCATTCAACATGACAACGTTTGCCAACACGACAAATGAATACATACTTTTCAGTACACAACCCCATCCCTGTGTTCTTTGTGGTTGTGCCAGTTGTAAACATTGTGGTGCTAACTGATAAAAATAATAATAATAAGGGTAAAAAATAACTGATGATGAATGAATTCAAATTACTGGAGTGTGTGTGATTGCACACACCTGTTCCACTTTGACGTCATAGTCTCCTTGGAGCTTCTTCCCTCTGAACAGTCTGGACCTGAGAGACAGAGACATACAGTATTTAATAAGAGACAGAGACATAGTCACTGGTCAAATAACCATATTGCTTGGATAGATAGGTCCTCTAACCCTAACCCTCTGGGTACAGGACAGTAAACAGGAAGACAATTACTGAAATTGTTCTGGAATGCACTTCTGTTCAGAAGCGTGGCAATACAACAAATGAAGTACATACTTTTCAGTACAAAACCCCTTCCCATGTTATTTTTGGTTGTGCCAGTTGTAAACATTGCAGCGCTAACTGATAAATACAACAATTATTATTGTTCACATAATATGAAAGGGATGAGATTAGTCAGTCACCATTATTAGTCAGTTGTACAATCAAATGCCTTCAACTGAAATGTGTCTTCTGCATTTAACCCAACCCCTCTGAATCAGAGCGGTGCGGGGGGGCTGCCTTAATCGACATCCACGTCTTCAGCGCCCAGGGAACAGTGGGTTAACTGCCTTGTTCAGGGGCAGAACGACAGATTTTTACCTTGTCAGCTCAGGGATTCGAACTTGCAACCCTCCGGTTACAAGTCCAACGCTTTAACCACTAGGCTACCTGTCGCCCCAATTACTATAGCGTCATACTATACTACCGAAACCCATGCAGTGCAGGACTGTTATGTAACACAGGACCTTAGCAGAAACCTAACCTTTTTGTATAGGCTACTAACCTGTACTCAGGCACCACTATAACACTATACTACCCAGTAAGCTGTTAGCAGCAGAGCAGCTGTGGAGGACGGTCAGTCACGCACTGCAGCATCCAGCCTAAACCTGCCTGGGTCCAGTTTAGTCACTTTGACACACACACATGCACCCTCTACACACATCATTGTCTCTGGAAATGTTCTTTCAACAGAGCAGAGATTAGTTTTCACACCCATACTTCTAAAGGCACACTACATGTTCTACTGCACACTGATGTTGACACCCCTTGAAAATAGTGGATTTGGCAGTTTCAGCCATTGCTGGCAGGTGTATGAAATCGAGCACAAAGCCATGCAATCTCCATAAACAAACATTGTCAGTAGACCTACTCAAGAGCTCAGTGACTTTCAACGTGGCATAGGATAACACCTTTCAAATGTATGCCCTGCTTGAGCTGCACCGGTCAACTGTAAGTGATGTCATTGTGAAGTGGAAACGTCTAGGAGCAACAATGGCTCAGGCGCGAAGTGGTAGGCCACACAAGCTCACAAAACAGGACTGTTGAGTGCTGAAGCGTGTGAAAATCATCTGTCCTCGGTTGCAACACTCACTACTGAGTTCCAAACTGCCTCTAGAAGCAACGTCAGCACAAAAACTGTTTGTCAGGAGCTTCATGAAACGGGTTTCCATGGCTGAGCAGCTGCACATTAGCCTGAGATTGCAATTCCAAGCGTCGGCTGGAGTGGTGTAAAGCTCGCCACCATTGGAATCACGGTTCACCATCTGGCAGTCCGATGGACGAATCTGAGTTTGGCAGATGCCAGGAGAACGCAACCTGTCCAAATGCATAGTGCCAATTGTAAAGTTTGGTGGATGAGGAATAATGGTCAGGGGCTGTTTTTCATTGTTCAGGCCCCTTAGTTCCAGTGACGGGAAATCTTAACGCTACAGCATACAATGACATTCTAGATGATTCTGTGCTTCCAACTTTGTGGCAAAAGTTTGGGGAAGGCCATATCCTGTTTCAGCATTACAATGCCCCATGCACAAAGCGAGGTCCATACAGAAAGGGTTTGTTGAGATCGGTGTGGAAGAACTTGACTGGCCTGCACAGAGCCCTGACCTCAACACCATTGAACACCTTTGGGACGAATTGGAAAGCAGGCCTAATCGCCCAACATCAGTGCTCGACCTCACTAATGCTCTTGTGGCTGAATGGAAGCAAGTCCCCGCAGCAATGTTCAAAAATCTAGTGGAAAGCCTTCCCAGAAGAGTGGAGGCTGTTATGGCACCAAAGGGGGGACCAACTCCATATTAATGCCCATGACTTTGGAATGAGATGTTCAACATCTCAGACCAAGAGGGAGACTCTCGGTGTGCCTGGTTGGGCATTAAGAATATGGCAAATGTCCCCTTCAAAGGTAGGCAACATATCGATCCCTGCCTGGATGAGAGGGTGTGCCTCTCTACAGCCAATTAACTAAACAAGTGCTAAATCCGCTTTGAAACTGGGGATGCCCCCGCTCCCCTGGCCTGTCTGGAGGAGGATGTCATGGCAACCAAGAGCGCGCATGTCATCGATGAGGAAGTCGTACAACGAGTGTTCAAAAGCACTGGAGCACGAAAGAACCCGGGGCTGATAACATACAGTTGACGTCGGAAGTTTACATACACTTAGGTTGGAGTCAACCACTCCACAAATGTCTTGCTAACAAACTATAGTTTTGGCAAGTCGGTTAGGTCATCTACTTTGTGCATGACAAGTAATTTTTCCAACAATTGTTTACAGACAGATTATTTCACTTATAATTCACTGTATCACAATTTCAGTGTGTCAGAAATGTACATACACTAAGTTGACTGTGCCTTTAAACAGCTTGAAAAATTCCAGAAAATTATGTCATGGCTTTAGAAGCAATTTGAGGTGTATCTGTGGATATATTTCAAGGCCTACCTTCAAACTCAGTGTCTCTTTCAAACTCAGTGTCTCTTTGTTTGACATGATGGAAAAATCTAAATAAATCAGCCAATACCACAGAAAAAATTGTAGACCTCCACAAGTCTGGTTCATCCTTGGGAGCAATTTCCAAATGCCTGAAGGTACCACGTTCATCTGTACAAACAATAGTACGCAAGTATAAACACCATGCTCAGGAAAGAGACGCGTTCTGTCTCCTAGAGATGAATGTACTTTGGTGCGAAAAGTGCAAATCAATCCCAGAACAACAGCAAAGGACCTTGTGAAGATGCTGGAGGAAACAGGTAAAAAAGTATCTATATCCACAGTAAAACGAGTCCATTATTGACATAACCTGAAAGGCCGCTCAGCAATGCAACTGCACATGGGAACAAAGACCGTAATTTTTTGAGAAATGTCCTCTGGTCTGATGAAACAAATATAGAACTGTTCGGCCATAATGGCCATCGTTATGTTTGGAGGAAAAAGGGGGTATTAACATAACAAGATTCAACAACTGAGACATAAACTGAACAAGTTCCACAGACATGTGACTAACAAAAATTTAATCATGTGTCCCTAACAGTCAGTATCTGGTGTGGCCACCAGCTGCATTAAGTACTGCAGTGCATCTCCTCCTTATGGACTGCACCAGATTTACCAGTTCTTGCTGTGAGATGTTACCCCACTCTTACACCAAGGCACCTGCAAGTTCCTGGACATTTCTGGGGGGAATGGCCCTTGCCCTCAACCTCCAAACCAACAGGTCCCAGACGTGCTCAATGAGATTGAGATCAGGGCTCTTCGCTGGCCATGGCAGAACACTGACATTCCTGTCTTGCAGGAATTCACGCACAGAACGAGTAGTATGGCTGGTGGCATTGTCATGCTGGACGGTCATGTCAGGATGAGCCTGCAGGAAGGCTACCACATGAGGGAGGAGGATGTCTTCCCTGTAACGCACAGCGTTGAGATTGCCTGCAACAAGCTGACAACAAGCTCAGTCCGCCCCAGACCATGACGGACCCTCCACCTCCAAATCGATCCTGCTCCAGAGTACAGGCCTCGGTGTAACGCTCATTCCTTCGACGATAAACACGAATCCGACCATCACCCCTGGTGAGACAAAACCGCGACTCGTCAGTGAAGAGCACTTTTTGCCAGTCCTGTCTGGTCCAGCGACGGTGGGTTTGTGCCCATAGGCGACGTTGTTGCCGGTGATGTCTGGTGAGGACCTGCCTTACAACAGGCCTACAAGCCCTCAGTCCAGCCTCTCTCAGCCTATTGCGGACAGTCTGAGCGCTGACGGAAGGATTGTGTGTACCTGGTGTAACTCGTGCAGTTGTTCTTGCCATCCTGTACCTGTCCCGCAGGTGTGATGTTCAGATGTACCCATCCTGTGCAGGTGTTGTTACACATGGTCTGCCACTGCAAGGACGATCAGCTGTCCAGCTGTCCATCCATCCCTGTAGCGCTGTCTTAGGCGTCTCAACGTATGGACATTGCAATGTATTTGCAGTCCTCATGCCTCCTTGCAGCATGCCTAAGGCACGTTCACGCAGATGAGCAGGAACCCTGGGCATCTTTCTTTTGATGTTTTTCAGAGTCAGTAGATATGAAAACATAGGCCTCGTTAGAGTTCTAACTCTGACCTTAATTGCCTACCATCTCTAAGCTGTTAGTGTCTTAACTTCTTAGGGAGCGGCAGCAGAGGTGACGGTTTTGGAGAGTCTGGCGTGCCCAAAGTAAAATGCCTGCCACTCAGGCCCAGAAAATAGGATATGCACATAATTTGTACTATTGGATAGGAAACACTCTGAAGTTTCTAAAACCGTTAAGATAATGTCTGAGTATAACAGAACTGATATAGCAGGCGAAAACCCGAGGAAAATCCATCCAGATTTGCAGTTTTTTTTGTACATGACCTTCTTCTCCAGGGTGCCTATTCATTTCTTTTTTAACTAGGACTGAGACTGCAGTACCTATGGCTTCCACTAGATGTCAACAGTCTTTATACAGAGTTTGGAAGCTGTAGCCCTGAGAAAAGTTGATAGGTATATTTGAACGCGTTCTCTTCACGGTTCAATGGGCGATTCGACGTTGGATTTTCTGATCATAACGCACCAACCAAACGGAGATATATGGATATCATAAATAACTTTTTCTAACAAAAGAACCATTGGATGTCTTCGTTGGACACTTGGGAAGCCCTCAGCAGAAGTTCTTCGAAAGGTAAGAGATTTATTTTGGCTGTGATATGGGTTTTGTGTAACCCGCGCTGGATATGAATTTATGCTAATGTGGAAAATATGTGGGGTGCTATCCTTAAACAATCAAATGTTGTGCTTTCGCCGTCAAGCCTTTTTGAGATCTGACAACGCTGTGATATTGCCAAGAAGCAGAGCTTTTGATGACTATGCAACACTTGTATGTTGATGAATGTTTAATAATTCAGCTTTTGGATTTTGAATTTGGCACCTTACATTTCACCGGCTAGCGCGCCGCTTCTCCCTAAGTAGTTAACTTCTAAGGGAGCGGCTCCCGAGGTGACGGTTTTGGAGAGTCTGGCGTGCCCAAAGTAAAATGCCTCCCACTCAGGCCCAGAAATTAGTACTATTGGATAGGAAACACTGAGGTTTCCAAAAGTGTTAACATAATGTCTGTGAGTGTAACAGAACTCATTTGGCAGGCAAAAACCTGAGAAAATTCCATCCGGAAATGTCATTCTGGTGGCTTATGGCTCACTTTGAGACAGTGCCTATTGAAAAGTCTTAATAACAGGACACTGAATGTAGTACCTATTGCTTCTACTGGATGTCAGCAGTGTATATATAAAGTTTCATAGCAATCGGAACTAATGTGTTCAATAGGTAGGGGTTTTGGTGAGAGGAGCTCTATTTCGGTTGCATGTTTTTGGGGCGCACGTTTGGCTGAGCGGTCCACTTTATTTGACTTATATAACGTTTAGGTGACCATCCAAGTGAAAGATTATCACTTTTATTCATAAAAGATAGGCTAAGGATGCATTTTAATTGGTTTTTGTTTTGTTGAGGAAAGGTTTATAGGTTTAGTTGAACACGTTCTCTTCACGTTGGATTTTCTGAACACAAGGCGCCAACCAAACGGAGATTTATGGATATAATAAATGACTTTTTCTAACCAAATACCCATGGATTGTCTTCGTTGGACACTTATAAAAGCCCTCTGCAGAAGTTCTACAAAAGGTAAGGCACAGGTTTTCCCTGTGAAATGCATTTTCTATGGACCGCTGGCTAAAGATTTCATGGTAATGGCAAATATTGAAGGTGCTACCCTCAAACAATCAAATGTAGTGCTTTCGCCGTAAAGCCTTTTTGAAATCTGACAACGCTGTGATATTGCCAAGAAGCAGAGCTTTTAATGAGTATGAAACACTTGTATATTGATGCATGTTTAATAATTCAATTCAGCTGTTTAGAAGCCTCTTGGACCTAGACTTGACACTCCGGTACCGCTTGCCGTGCAGTAGCAGTGAGAACAGTCTATGACTACGGTGGCCTTCCTCTAACACCACCTGGTATAGAGGTCCTGGATAGCAGAAAGCTTGCCCCAGGTGATGTACTGGGACATTCGCACTACACTCTGTAGTGCCATGCGGTCGGAGACCGAGCAGTTGCCATACCAGGCAGTGATGCAACCAGTCAGGATGCTCTCGATGGTGCAGCTGAAAAACCTTTTGAGGATCTGAGGACCCATGCCAAATCTTTTCAGTCTCCTGAGGGGGAAAAGGTTTTGTCATGCCCGCTTCACGACTGTCTTTGTGTGCTTGGACCATGTTAGTTTGTTGGTGATGTGGACGCCAAGGAACTTGAAGCTCTCAACCTGCTCCACTGCAGCCCCGTCGATGAGAATGGGGGAATGCTCGGTCCTCTTCCTGTAGTCCACAATCATCTCCTTTGTATTGATCACGTTGAGGGAGAGGTTGTTGTCCTGGCACCACATGGCCAGGTCTCAGACCTCCTCCCTATAGGCTCGTTGTTGTCGGTGATCAGGCCTACCACTGTTGTGTCATCTGCAAATTGGATGATGTTGGAGCCGTGCCTGGCCATGCGGTCAAGAGTGAACAGGGAGTACAGAAGGGGGCTGAGCTGGCACCCCCGAGGGGCCCCTGTGTTGAGGATCAGCGCGGCGGATGTGTTGTTACCTACCCTCACCACCTGGGGGCAGCCCGTCAGGACGTCCAGGATCCAGTTGCAGAGGGAGGTGTTTAATCCCAGGGTCCTTAGATTATTGATGAGCTTTCAGCGCACTATGGTGTTGAATGCTGACCTGTAGTCAATGAATATCATTCTCACATAGGTGTTCCTTTTGTCCAGGTGGGAAAGGGCAGTGTGGTGAGCAATAGAGATTGCATCATCTGTTGGGGCGGTATGCAAATTGGAGTGGGTCTATTCATTTCTTTTTTAACTAGGACTGAGACTGCAGTACCTATGGCTTCCACTAGATGTCAACAGTCTTTATACAGTGTTTGGAGGCTTTAGCACTAAGCAGAACTGATAGGAAGAGGAAATAGTCAAGGGACCACATTTGTCAACAACGTTTCACGGGCGCGAAATTGTGAGTGCGCCCCACTTGTGAGCGCGCCGCTTCTCCCTATTAAACCATGTTGGTATTACAGACTCGGACAGGGAGAGGTTTAAAATGTCAGTGAAGACACTTGCCAGTTGGTCAGCGCATGCTCGTAGTATATGTCCTGGTAATCCGTCGTGCCCTGCAGCCTTGTGAATGTTGACCTGTCTATATGTTTATCATAAATGCATAGTCACCATATCTACATGTACAGTGAGGGAAAAAAGTATTTGATCCCCTGCTGATTTTGTACATTTGCCCACTGACAAAGAAATGATCAGTCTATAATTTTAATGGTAGGTTTATTTGAACAGTGAGAGACAGAATAACAACAAAAAAATCCAGAAAAACGCATGTGAAAAATGTTATAAATTGATTTGCATTTTAATGAGGGAAATAAGTATTTGACCCCCTCTCAATCAGAAAGATTTCTGGCTCCCATGTGTCTTTTATACAGGTAACGAGCTGAGATTAGGAGCACACTCTTAAAGGGAGTGCTCCTAATCTCAGTTTGTCACCTGTATAAAAGACACCTGTTCACAGAAGCAATCAATGAATCAGATTCCAAACTCTCCACCATGGCCAAGACCAAAGAGCTCTCCAAGGATGTCAGGGACAAGATTGTAGACCTACACAAGGCTGGAATGGGCTACAAGACCATCGCCAAGCAGCTTGGTGAGAAGGTGAAAACAGTTGGTGCGATTATTCGCAAATGGAAGAAAAAAAAGAAAAAGAACTGTCAATCTCCCTCGGCCTGGGGCTCCATGCAAGATCTCACCTCGTGGAGTTGCAATGATCATGAGAACAGTGAGGAATCAGGCCAGAACTACATGGGAGGATCTTGTCAATGATCTCAAGGCAGCTGGGACCATAGTCACCAAGAAAACATTTGGTAAAACACTACACCGTGAAGGACTGAAATCCTGCAGCGCCCGCAAGGTCCCCCTGATCAAGAAAGCACATATACATGCCCGTCTGAAGTGTGCCAATGAACATCTGAATGATTCAGAGGACAACTGGGTGAAAGTGTTGTGGTCAGATGAGACCAAAATGGAGCTCTTTGGCATCCGTGTTTGGAGGAGGAGGAATGCTGCCTATGACCCCAAGAACACCATCCCCACCGTCAAACATGGAGGTGGAAACATTATGCTTTGGGGGTGTTTTTCTGCTAAGGGGACAGGACAACTTCAACTGTGATGTGTGCAAACCTTGTGGCCAACTACAAGAAATGTCTGACCTCTGTGATTGCCAACAAGGGTTTTGCCACCAAGTACTAAGTCATGTTTTGCAGAGGGGTCAAATACTTATTTCCCTCATTAAAATGCAAATCAATTTATAACATTTTTCACATGCATTATTCTGTCTCTCACTGTTCAAATAAACCTACCATTAAAATTATAGATGGATCATTTCTTTGTCAGTGGGCAAGCGTACAAAATCAGCAGGGGATCAAATACTTTTTCCCTCACTGTACATACTACCTCAATCAGCCCGAATAACAGGTGCCTGTATATAACCTCGCTACTGTTATTTTTCAATGTCTTTTTACTGTTGTATTTATTTATTTACTTATTTACTTACCTATTGTCCACCTAATACATTTTTTGCACTGTTGGTTAGAGCCTGTAAGTAAGCATTTCACTGTAAGGTCTACACCTGTTGTATTCGACGCCCGTGACAATTAAACTTTGATTTGAGGTCTTACTCACATCAGCTGCGGAGAGCATGATCACACAATCTTCCGGTAGAGCTGGTGCCTCGAAGCGATCATAGAAGTAGTTTAGCTCGTCTGGTAGGCTTGTGTCACAGGGCAGCTCTTGGCTGTGCTTCCCTTTGTAGTCTGTAATGGTTTTGCAAGCCCTGCCACATCCGACGAGCATCAGAGTCGGTGTAGTACGACTCGATCTTTGTCCTGTATTGACACTTTACCTGTTTGATGGTTTGTCGGAGGGCATAGCAGGATTTCTTATAAGCTTCCAGGTTAGAGTCCCGCTCCTTGAAAGCGGCAGCTCTAGCCTTTATCTCAGTGCGGATTCTGCCTGTAATCCATGTTCTGGTTGGGGCACTTATTGATGAAGCCAATGACAGATGTTGTGTACTCCTCAATGCCATTGGAGGAATCACGGAACATATTCCAGTCCTGTAGCACCCCACATATTTTCCACATTAGCATAAATTCATAACCAGCGCGGGTCACACAAAACCCATATAAGAGCTAAAAAATATCACTTACCTTTCGAAGAACTTCTGCTGAGGGCTTCCCAAATGGTTCTTTTGTTAGAAAAAGTCATTTATTATAGCCATAAATCTCTGTTTGGTTGGCGAGTTATGATCAGAAAATCCACCGTTGAGTCGCCCATTGAACCGTGAAGAGAACACGTTCAAATTATACCTATAAACTTTCTACAAACAAATCAAACATCATTTTTAATGTATCCTTAGGTATTCTTTTATGTATATTTACTGTAATATTTCAACCGGACGATAACGTGAACAATAGGAAAGGAAAATAATGTGGTGCGCGCTCACAATCTCACGCCCGTCAAACGTTGTAAACAAAAGTGGTCCCTTCACTACTTCCTCTTCCTATCTGTTCTGCTTAGTGCTAGACCTTCCAGACTCTGTATAAAGACTGTTGACATCTAGTGGAAGCCATAGGTACTGCAGTCTCAGTCCTACATAACATTGAATGCAATAGGCACCTTGGAGAAAAAGGTCATCTACAAAAGAAACTGCAAATCCTGATGGATTTTCCTCTGACTTTTGCCTGTTATAGCAGTTCTGTTATACTCACAGACATTATCTTAACGGTTTTAGAAACTTCAGAGTGTCTCCTATCCAATAGTACTAATTATGTGCATATCCTATTTTCTGGGCCTGAGTGGCAGGCATTTTACTTTGGGCACGCCAGACTCTCCAAAACCGACACCTCAGCTGTCACCTTCATACAGATCTTCTGTCACCTTAATACAGTTCTGCTGTAACCTACACACCTTCATACAGTACTGCTGTCACCTTCATACAGATCTGCTGCCACCTTCATACAGATCTGCTGTCACCTTCATACAGTTCTGCTGTCACCTTCATACAGTTCTGCTGTCACCTTCACACAGTTCTGCTGTAACCTACCCACCTTCATACAGTACTGCTGTCACTTTTACACAGTTATGCTGTCATCTTCACACCTTCCTACAGTTCTGCTGCCTACTTCACATGTTCACACAGTTCTGCCTACACATTCACACAGTTCTGCTGTGACCTTCTCACTGTTCTGCTGTCACCTTCACACCTTCACACAGATCTCCTTTCTTCTTCACAGTTCTGTTCTTACCTTCACACATTTATGCTGTCACCTTCACACCTTCACAAAGTTCTGCTGTCACCTTCACACCTTCACACAATGCACAGCCCCATGTCGCAAGGGTCTGAACACAATTCCTGGAATCTGTCCCCGTTCTTCCATGGCCTGCAAACCTAACAGACATGTCACCGATTGAGCATGTTTGGCATGCTCTGGATCGACGTGTACAACAGCAGTTTCCAGTTCCTGCCAATATCCAGCAACTTCGCAAAGCCATTGAAGTGGAGTGGGACAACATTCCACTGTCCACAATCAACAGCTTGATGAACTCAATGCAAATTAGATGTGGCATGCTTCATCAGGCAAATGGTGGTCAGACCAGATACTGACTGGTTTTCTGATCCATGCCCCTAACTTTTTTTTTTAAGGTATTTGTGACCAAGAGATGCAACAATCTATTCCTGGTCATGTGAAATCCTTAGAGTAAGGCCTAATGAATTTATTTCAATTGACTGATTCCCTTATATTCATATTTGTATTAAGGATCCCCATCAGCTGCTGCTAAGGCAGCAGCTACTTTTGCTGGGGTCCAGCAACATTAAGGCAGTTATATACAATAAAAAAGATTACATGACATTACATTTGACAAAACTGTCTGTAGCTTATGCCTACCCATCAACTGTAACACAGTCAAATCTTTGAAATTGTTGCATGTAGAGGCTTCTCTGCCTAATACCAAGCATGGAAGATGTTCATTTATTAGCTATTCACCAGAGAATGACGATCACATGTGTTTTCTCCAAAGCATGCAGTGGAGAGGAACGTTGAATATTGCAGTTAACATTCTGTTGTACGTTGCGTTTTACACATTCATCCAAAAAGATGGCGGTGCAGATGGAAACATAACAGTGGGAACTCCAAAAACCATTTCATAATCGGATGACGCATGCTAATATTTCTATAGAAAAGGTCTCTCTCTCTCTCGCCCTTCCTCTTTACCTCTCTCTCCCTCTCTCTCTCGCCCTCTTTATCTATCTCTCCCTCTCTCTCGCTCCCTCTCCCTCTCTTTCTCTCCCTTTCTGTCTCTCTCTTTCCCTCCCTCTCTCTCTCCCTCCACCTCGCCCTGTCTCTCTCTCCCTCCCCCTCTTTCTCTCTCTCTGATAACATCATGGCGCAGTGGACTGGAGTAGAGTAGCCCTGAGGAGGTCATGTGACGTTGTCTCAGACTAATGCCGCACGTGTCATCACTCTGGGCGTCAGGCAGCCGTTTCCCAGGCAACAGAACAGAGTGTGGAACCCCACGGCCTCTTTTCACTTCCCATCAGCGTCTGATCAGTGTGTGTGTTTGTGTGTGTGTGTGTGTATGTGTGTGTGTGTGTGTGTGTGTGTGTACTGAGAGTCAATGGCATTACAGAGCAAGGTAGAACAGAGCACTGAGTCCTCTCTCTCCGCCATGTCTCACTAGCAGGAGGAAATGTGATTATTTACCCAGCAGGTCTTGCAGCTCAGAGCCAAATTGTGTTGGGTACTCCGATTAATCAGCGTTCTTTAATACCTAAATTAGATTCCCTGTCATTTCACATGAAACTCAGGGATGGTTTTATATTTGAGAGAGATCTGAAAAACAACAGGGAAACAGAGCTGGTACATGATGTCACGTTTCAGTGTAGCAAAATGTGACATATGACTGTGTTCCACTGTGTAACATAATGTGACATATCTCTGTTTCACGGTGTAGCATAAAGTGACATATCACTGTGTTTCACTGTGCAGCATAATGTGACATATAACTGTGTAGCATAATGTGACATATCTCTGTGTTTCACTGTGTAACATAATATGACATATCTCTGTGTTCCACTGTGTAACATAATGTGACATATCTCTGTGTTCCACTGTGTAACATAATGTGACATATCACTGTGTTTCACGGTGTAGCATAATGTGACACATCACTGTGTAGCATAATGTGACATATCTCTGTTTCACGGTGTAGCATAATGTGACATATCTCTGTTTCACGGTGTAGCATAAAGTGACATATCACTGTGTTTCACGGTGTAGCATAATGTGACACATCACTGTGTAGCATAATGTGACATATCTCTGTTTCACGGTGTAGCATAATGTGACATATCTCTGTTTCACTGTGTAACATAATATGACATATCTCTGTGTTCCACTGTGTAACATAATGTGACATATCTCTGTGTTCCACTGTGTAGCATAATGTGACATATCACTATGTTTCACGGTGTAACATGTGACATATCACTGTGTTTCACGGTGTAGCAGAATGTGACATATGACTGTGTTTCACTGTGTAACATAATGTGACATATCTCTCTGTTTCACGGTGTAGCATAATGTGACATATCTCTGTGTTTCACGGTGTAGCATAATGTGACATATCTCTGTGTTTCACGGTGTAGTATAATGTGACATATCTCTGTGTTTCACTGTGTAACATAATGTGACATATCACTGTGTTCCACTGTGTAACATAATGTGACATATCACTGTGTTTCACGATACAACATAAAGTGACATATCACTGTGTAGCATAATGTGACATATCTCTGTTTCACGGTGTAGCATAATGTGACATATCTCTGTTTCACGGTGTAGCATAAAGTGACATATCACTGTGTTTCACGGTGTAACATAATGTGACATATCTCTGTGTTCCACTGTGTAACATAATGTGACATATCACTGTGTTTCACGATACAACATAAAGTGACATATCACTGTGTAGCATAATGTGACATATCTCTGTGTTCCACTGTGTAACATAATGTGACATATCTCTGTGTAGCATAATGTGACATATCTCTGTGTTCCACTGTGTAACATAATGTGACATATCTCTGTGTTTCACGGTGTAACATAATGTGACATATCACTGTGTTTCACAATACAACATAAAGTGACATATCACTGTGTAGCATAATGTGACATATCACTATGTTTCACGGTGTAACATAATGTGACATATCTCTGTGTAACATAATGTGACATATCTCTGTGTAGCATAATGTGACATATCACTGTGTTTCACGATGTAACATAATGTGACATATCTCTGTGTTTCACGGTGTAGCATAATGTGACATATCACTATGTTTCACGGTGTAACATAATGTGACATATCTCTGTGTTTCACGGTGTAGCATAATGTGACATATCACTGTGTTTCACGGTGTAGCATAATGTGACATATCTCTGTGTTTCACGGTGTAGCATAATGTGACATATCACTGTTTTTAACGGTGTAACATAATGTGACATATCACTGTGTTTCACGATACAACATAAAGTGACATATCACTGTGTAGCATAATGTGACATATCTCTGTGTTCCACTGTGTAACATAATGTGACATATCTCTCTGTTTCACGGTGTAACATAATGTGACATATCACTGTGTTTCACGATACAACACAAAGTGACATATCACTGTGTAGCATAATGTGACATATCACTATATTTCACGGTGTAACATAATGTGACATATCTCTGTGTAACATAATGTGACATATCTCTGTGTTTCACGGTGTAGCATAATGTGACACATCACTGTGTTTCACGATGTAACATAATGTGACATATCTCTGTGTTTCACGGTGTAGCATAATGTGACATATCACTATGTTTCACGGTGTAACATAATGTGACATATCACTGTGTTTCACGGTGTAGCATAATGTGACATATCACTGTGTTTCACGGTGTAGCATAATGTGACATATCTCTGTGTTTCACGGTGTAGCATAATGTGACATATCTCTGTGTTTCACGGTGTAGCATAATGTGACATATCTCTGTGTTTCACGGTGTAGCATAATGTGACATATCACTGTGTTTCACGATGTAACATAATGTGACATATCTCTGTTTTTCATGGTGTAGCATAATGTGACATATCTCTGTGTTTCACGGTGTAGCATAATGTGACATATCTCTGTGTTTCACGATGTAACATAATGTGACATATCACTGTGTTTCACGGTGTAGCATAATGTGACATATCTCTGTGTTTCACGGTGTAGCATAATGTGACATATCTCTCTGTTTCACGGTGTAGCATAATGTGACATATCACTGTGTTTCACGGTGTAGCATAATGTGACATATCTCTGTGTTTCACGGTGTAGCATAATGTGACATATCTCTGTGTTTCACGGTGTAGCATAATGTGACATATCTCTGTTTCACGGTGTAGCATAATGTGACATATCACTGTGTTTCACAGTGTAGCATAATGTGACATATCTCTGTGTTTCACGGTGTAGCATAATGTGACATATCTCTCTGTTTCACGGTGTAGCATAATGTGACATATCACTGTGTTTCACGGTGTAGCATAATGTGACATATCTCTGTGTTTCACGGTGTAGCATAATGTGACATATCTCTGTGTTTCACGGTGTAGCATAATGTGACATATCTCTCTGTTTCACGGTGTAGCATAATGTGACATATCACTGTGTTTCACAGTGTAGCATAATGTGACATATCTCTGTGTAACATAATGTGACATATCACTGTGTAGCATAATGTGACATATCACTGTGTAACATAATGTGACATATCACTGTGTTTCACAGTGTAGCATAATGTGACATATCTCTGTGTAACATAATGTGACATATCACTGTGTAACATAATGTGACATATCTCTGTGTTTCACGGTGTAGCATAATGTGACATTTTATTGAGTTTTAACCCTGAAACCACGCAGAATTATCCCTCTAACCACGCAGAATTATCCCTCTAACCACATGGAATTATCCCTCTAACCACATGGAATTATCCCTCTAACCACATGGAATTATCCCTCTAACCACATGGAATTATCCCTCTAACCACACAGAATTATCCCTCTAACCACATGGAATTATCCCTCTAACCACGCAGAATTATCCCTCTAACCACATGGAATTATCCTCTAACCACATGGAATTATCCCTCTAACCACATGGAATTATCCCTCTAACCACACAGAATTATCCTCTAACCACATGGAATTATCCCTCTAACCACGCAGAATTATCCCTCTAACCACATGGAATTATCCCTCTAACCACGCAGAATTATCCCTCTAACCACATGGAATTATCCCTCTAACCACGCAGAATTATCCCTCTAACCACATGGAATTATCCCTCTAACCACATGGAATTATCCCTCTAACCACATGGAATTATCCCTCTAACCACACAGAATTATCCCTCTAACCACATGGAATTATCCCTCTAACCACGCAGAATTATCCCTCTAACCACATGGAATTATCCCTCTAACCATGCAGAATTATCCCTCTAACCACATGGAATTATCCCTCTAACCACATGGAATTATCCCTCTAACCACATGGAATTATCCCTCTAACCACGCAGAATTATCCCTCTAACCACATGGAATTATCCCTCTAACCACATGGAATTATCCCTCTAACCACGCAGAATTATCCCTCTAACCACATGGAATTATCCCTCTAACCACATGGAATTATCCCTCTAACCACATGGAATTATCCCTCTAACCACATGGAATTATCCCTCTAACCACATGGAATTAATGCGTCAACAATAATATGGCACTCGTTCATAATACTGCAAATTCCGAAATGACATTTTGAGATCAAGTTGGTGTAACATGATTTGAAATATCAGTGTGTTTCAGTGTGTAATACGACTGTATTCCACTTTGTTACATGACATGACTCAGATGATGGATTGAACGATTACCTGAATGCAATGGGAAGGCCTGAGGATACCTTGGTGAAGGTTGCTCAAAGAAAAGAGGTACCCACCACCACTCAGGTTGTCGCAGGTCTCTATAGCACACAATCACACACCATGGCGGATCTGGGAACCCCATTGTTCACCACGTCATACTGCACAGGGTCAGGGACAAAGTAATATGTTGCAACACGGTGCTACCACCACATACCGCTCGGTTCATCGTAGGTCAACTAACATACAGGTGGAGCATGATGTAAGACCAAAAGATGGTCAGCTGCAACTTCCCACTAGGGGAGGAAGGTCTATCAACCCAGATCATGGTGGACCTCTTAGTGTACCAGTGTTTAAGGGTGACCCACTAGACTACAGCTATAGGGAAACCCAGAGATCTGTTCTGCAGTTGCCAACATATGGAGGCTGACAGAAGTTATAAAGAGGCCTCCAATAAGGGATGAATCCTTACAAGCCTTTGCAGTTTTTCTCACTGGATGCCTCAACACTATGAATAAGGTTCAATATGTGACGACCGGCTCGATTCGGTCTTATGTATTTTTTGTACTTTTCTTTACGTTGGATAAAAGTAGAGACTTGTATATCATATACTACAGTTGAGGAACAATTGGAAAGTAATTCTGCTTTGAAAGTTGATAAACTTGTAATCCTACTTTTGAGAAAATGCCCCTTGAATAATTTGGTAGACCTAGTGGAGAGCTCTTCTTTGTCTATAATTATTCAGTATCGTTCACACCCTCTTAAGAGGATAGAGACATGTTATGTTATAAAGAGGATAGAGACATGTTATGTTATAAAGAGGATAGAGACATGTTATGTTATAAAGAGGATAGAGACATGTTATGTTATTAAGAGGATAGAGACATTTTATGTTATTAAGAGGATAGAGACATTTGATGTTATTAAGAGGATAGAGACATGTTATGTTATTAAGAGGATAGAGACATGTTATGTTATTAAGAGGATAGAGAGATATTATGTTATGTTATAAAGAGGATAGAGACATGTTATGTTATTAAGAGGATAGAGACATTTGATGTTATAAAGAGGATAGAGACATGTTATGTTATTAAGAGGATAGAGACATTTGATGTTATTAAGAGGATAGAGAGATATTATGTTATGTTATAAAGAGGATAGAGAGATGTTATGTTATTAAGAGGATAGAGACATGTTATGTTATTAAGAGGATAGAGACATGTTATGTTATTAAGAGGATAGAGACATGTTATGTTATTAAAGAGCCGCCCAAGTTTGACTTATGTTGCAAAGATTGTGATAAGGAATGAATGGGTACTGTGGGAAGACACTATTTCTTGGAAAGGGTGGGGAAAATGGTGGGGCCTTTGTATCTTTGTATTTCAACATTGTACCATATAAAAGACTGTGTACACCTTTTACAGCTCAGAGCTCTCCCGTGAATTAAACGATTTACCTTTGACCATTGTAGACTGGGCTCCTGTCTGTCTTATTTCAACCAGTATCTTACAAATTCTGGGTTACAGACGGAGTTGTTTTATTGAAGTTCAGTTTATGAACATTGAGAACAACATTTCTATAAGAATTTGGTCCTTTCGAGCCGGATCTCAATATCTGTCTGTCGTCCAAAGATAACGCGAGCCGAATACCGTGCACGGGTGGATGATCGCAGATCAAAGACCTGCCCCCTGACATTGGGGAACTATTGCAGGCCGGTGTATATCTAAGAACGACAGACGGTGACGAGATCCAACCGACATTGCTTTTCCCAGTCTGCAAGACAGGTCTGTAGGGTCTTTATTCACAGATTTATTTTGGGGGGAATGGTTTGGGATATCTTAATTGGGATTTTAAAATGTTTAAAATTGAGCAAAAATAAGAGCTTAATAGCGACAGTTGACTTTAAATGATGGATCCAGACTTGGTGTCAGACTTGGTGTCCCCCGTTATCAGGTCCGAAACGACCTGAGGTAAGGCGCTGCCATAAATAAAACTAGTAAACGCTTAATGTATCCGGCCTTAAGTGGTGGCCACGCGGTTATTAACGCAGGAACTTAAGTTATCCGGCCTTAGGTGGTGTCCACACGGGCTATTAAAGTCCAAAAAAGGAGGAGAGGGAAGCCTAAAATAGAGATGAGAGATAGAAGATATTAACGTCAATATGTCCCAAGTAACAACAGAAAAATAGGCGGTTAACTAGGGCTTTAACTTCTTGGGGATGGGTGGGGCGCTAGCGCCCCAATCCCGACACTACTAGGTGAAATGCAAGGCGCCAAATTCAAAATCCAAAAGTTGAATTATTAAACATCCACCAATATACAAGTGTTCCATACTCATCAAAAGCTCTGTTTCTTGGAAATATCACAGCGTTGTCAGATTTCAAAAAGGCTTTATGGCGAAAGCAGCACATTTGATTGTTTGAGGGTAGCACCTCACATATTTTTCCCATAGCCATGAATTCATTAGCCATCACGGCACACACATAACACATTTCACAGCGAAAACAAATCAATTACCTGGTGAAGAACTTCTGCTGAGGTCTTCCTAAGTGTCCAACGAAGACAATCCATGGTTCTTTTGTTAGAAAAAGTAATGTATTTTATCCATAAATCTCCATTTGGTTCAAGTGCGTTATAATCAGAAACGACAGCTTCCACTACTCCATTGAAACGTGACGAGAACTTCGCTCATCTTATACCTATAAACTTGTCCAAGAACAATCAAACATAGTTTTAAATGTATCCTTAGGAACACTTTTACGTATATTTACTATTATAAATCAACCGGAATATAAACTGAGCGATAAAGACGGTAAAAAACACAAAGCGCGCTTTGTCGGGAGCGCGCGCTGCCTTCTGTTGACATAAATGGGACACTTCCTGGTTTCCTCTTATGCTCTGCTCTAATGCATCCAAAACCAAAATGAACACTGTCTCGAGACTATTGACATCCAGAGGAAGCGATCGATACTGCATTCATATGCCCTTATATGGGCATTTTCATAAGGGAGGGGTTCCAAATGAGGCACTCTGTGAAAACCACTTTTTCCAGGACAAGACATTCCTCGGGTTTTTGCCTGCCATATCCGTTCTGTTTTACTCACAGACAAATGGTTAACAGTTTTAGAATATTCAAAGTGTTTCCTTTCCAATGGTACCAAATATGTGCATATCCTATTTTCTGGGCCTGAATAGGAGGCATTTTACTTTGGGCACGCCAGGCTCTCCAAAACGGTCACCTCATGCGCCCATCCCTAAGAAGTTTTAAGAGGATAGAGAGATATTATGTTATTAAGAGGATAGAGAGATATTATGTTATTAAGAGGATAGAGACATGTTATGTTATTAAGAGGATAGAGACATGTTATCTTCTTTATAACATAACCTCTCTCTATCATCTTTATAACATAACATAATATCTCTCTATCCTCTTTATAACATAACATGTCACTATCCTCTTTATAACATAACATGTCACTATCCTCTTTATAACATAACATGTCTCTATCCTCTTTATAACATAACATGTCACTATCCTCTTTATATCAGAACATTTCTCTATGCTCTTTATAACAGAACATCTCTCTATCCTCTTTATAAAATAATATCTCTCTATCATCTTTATAACATAACATAATATCTCTCTATCATCTTTATAACATAACATCTCTCTATCCTCTTTATAAAATAATATCTCTCTATCCTCTATATAAAATAATATCTCTCTATCATCTTTATAACATAACATAATATCTCTCTATCCTCTTTATAAAATAATATCTCTCTATCCTCTTTATAAAATAATATCTCTCTATCATCTTTATAACATAACATAATATCTCTCTATCCTCTTTATAAAATAATATCTCTCTATCCTCTTAATAACATAACATCTCTCTATCCTTAACATCCCTCTTAGCCCAGAGCTAGCAGGGTGCTGTTGATTCACGTGGAATAGAGTGGTAGCTGTGTGTTGAGATAGTATAACCGTCTGACTAACACGTTTCAAACACTGATTTCAACATGGGAAAAGGGAAAAGGAAATAGGATGTATGCATGTAATAGAATATCATTGTAAATGCTCAGTGCACACACACCTCAGATGCAACTTGTGCACTCATATTTTACTGTTGTCCAACCTAACCCTAACCCTAACCCCTAACCCTAACCCTAACCCACACACCTCAGATGCAACTTGTGCACTCATATTTTACTGTTGTCCAACCTAACCCTAACCCTAACCCTAACCCCTAACCCTAACCCACACACCTCAGATGCAACTTGTGCACTCATATTTTACTGTTGTCCAACCTAACCCTAACCCTAACCCTATTTTACTGTTGTCCAACCTAACCCTAACCCTAACCCCTAACCCCTAACCCTAACCCTCAGATGCAACTTGTGCACTCATATTTTACTGTTGTCCAACCTAACCCTAACCCTAACCCCTAACCCCTAACCCTAACCCTCAGATGCAACTTGTGCACTCATATTTTACTGTTGTCCAACCTAACCCTAACCCTAACCCTAACCCACACACCTCAGATGCAACTTGTGCACTCATATTTTACTGTTGTCCAACCTAACCCTAACCCTAACCCTAACCCCTAACCCTAACCCACACACCTCAGATGCAACTTGTGCACTCATATTTTACTGTTGTCCAACCTAACCCTAACCCAACCCTAACCCTAACCCTAACCCTAAACCAATCCAACCTGATCTTGCAGCTCACCAATGAGAACATTACATTTCAGACATTTAGCAGACACTCTTATTCAGAGCAACTTACATTAAGACAGTTATGACAACAAACCCAACTCCAACATCAATCTGAGGGTGTATTCTGATCCATACGGTTATCCCTATGCCCTAAGCCCTGTGCAGGTTCCTATTGCCCTATTGGAATCCACCCTGACTGTCCTCGTATAGCCAAAAGGAGAAGCTGATTTGTTGAGTCATGCCATCCAGGTGTCCACTCACCACACATACTGCTGATCGTCGATGACCAGCAGGATCTTATATCTCCTGGAGACTGGACCAGGCCCAGGTGCTGGGTTCTGATCCACCAAGCCAGCTGACACTGCTGTCTGTTTTACCACGGTAGTGATGGAACTCAGGGAGGTCAGGGAGCTGAAGAACCCAGAGCCTGAAGAGGGGGCCGGGGCTGGGGCAGCCTGGGCAGGCTGGGGCCGACACTCTGTAGTTGGGGAGGCAGAGGGGGCAGCGTTGGGGGCTTGTGCTGGAACTTGTCCTGGGGATGTGGCGGTGATTCCTGGGGTGGCTGTAGAGGGGGGAGGTGGTGGAGGTTCAGATCTCTGGAGGTCTGTCATGTAGCCGTTAGGAAGATTAGCTATAAAGCTACTGTCAGACAGCCGGCGACGCAGGAAATTCATGGTAGCGGTTGAGAGAGAGCTGACTGAGATTTGAGAGAGACAGCTAGTCGGATGGAGAGAGCTTTGCAAGTGGAGTGGAGAGCTGGTCGGATGGAGAAAGCTGTACTATCGGAGTGGAGAGCTATGTATGAGGGTTGTTGCTGCTAGAGGATCCTGGAGAGCTGGATCAGGCTACTGCACGGCGTGTTGGTGTAGCGGAGGCTCTAGTCCAGTCTTCTAGCTCTCCACACCACAGAGAAGCGAAGCTTGTTTCCCCCTCCGAGCTTCGCCAGCTTCTCCTATGGAGTGTTTTGGTGTGTTTATGTGTGTGCAGTGTGTGTATGCGTGTGCAGGGTGTGTATGTGGTGATGCTGTCCCTCGATAAGGTACTGGTTGTATCCCGCTACTCTGCCTGTCCCCATCGGCGACAGAAACCTGAATGCCTGCAAGAGATGATTTCACTGCCTCTCGTCCTCTTTCTGCTTCTCTCTCTCTCTCTCTCTCTCTGTAGCCCTGCTCTCTCCTCTGCCTTTCTCTCTCTTCCTGTCCTCCCTCTCTCACCTGCACCTCTCTCTCTCGCTCTCTCTCTGCCTCTCCTCCACCTCTCTCTCTTTCTCTCTCTCTCCTCCACTTCTCTCTCCTCCACCACCTCTCTCTCTCCTCTCACACTCTCTCTTTCCCCCCTCCTTTTCTCTTTCTCTGCTGCTCTCTCTCTCCTCCTCCTTTCTGTAGTATGTATGGTGGTTGGTTGGTTGTCCCCTCCCCCTCTCTCTCAATTGTATTCAATTCTCTCTCTCTATCTCTCTCCCCTCTATCGCTCCTATTCTGCTGCTCTCTCTCTTCCTCTCTGTAGTATGTATAGTGGTTGGTTGTCCCCTTCCCCCTCTCTCTCAATCTGTTTCACCTCTCTCTCTCTCTCTCTCTCCTTACCCCCTCTATCTCTTCCTCTCTGTAGCATGTTATCTGGTTTACTGTCCCCTTCCCCCTCTCCCTCATCATAGCTAAGTGACGCAGCTCTGTGTACTGCAGCCTCTGAAGTGTTAGGGTTACAGGGAGGGAGGCTTAGTGTACAGCAGTGTAGCTTCTGAAAGGGTTTCCAGTCAATGTGAATGTGTACAGAGAGGGAGGTGCAGTGTTGCTTACGCACGAAGACTCCACTCTACTCTGCTGTGACGGCTTCCCTCTCTGTCTCTCTCCCTATTCCTCCCCCTCTTCTTCCTTCTCCCTCTCTCTCCCCATTCTTCCCCCTCTTCTCCCTCTCGCCATTCCTCCCCCTCTTCTCCCTTCTCCCACTCTCTCTCCCTATTCCTCCTCTTCTCCCTTCTCCCACTCTGTCTCTGCCTCTTCTCAGGGTGACCTCCATACTCAGGCCAGACAGTGATGGAGATGAGGAGATAGGGGAAGGAGGGAGGATGGAGGGAGAAAGGTTAGGGATAGGTTTGCAGTATGTCTGTTTATGGACGTATTTACCTTGAATTGCACTGGCCCAATGTTTCTGGGTCATGAATTTGAAATATATTTTTCAGCACTTTTTCATGAACATGACCGAAAAAATATATAAAATGCCTTATCCTGTATGCCATTTCCATCATGCCGCTAATTCAGCATGACATGAGAGACCATTTCTGGGTCTAGAATTTGAAACATATTTTTCAGCAATTTTTCATAAATATTGCTGAGAATACTTTTTAGGCCCTTTCCGGCATGCCGCTAGTTCGGCATGACGGGAAAAACTGTTTCTGGGTCACGAATTTGAAACATATTTTTCAGCACGTTTTCATGAAGACGGCAGAAACTTTTTTCTTAGGCCCTTTCCGGCATGCCGCTAGTTCATCATTACTCCAGTCACCGTTTCTGGGTCACGAATTTGAAACATGTTTTTCATGAACATGGCCAACAATCATTTTTTATTCCCTATCCGGCATGCCGCTAGTTCAGCATGACAGGAGACACTGTTTCTGGGTCACGAATTTGAAACATGTTTTTCATGTTGGGGGAATCAAGGGGTCCTGGCACAGATCCGTCCAGGTTGTAGAACCCTATAGTTGCCCACTTTAGTAGAGTTGGTTTTGGGGTGCGTTGGTTTTAGGAGTCTTCATCCTTAGTCTTTTGTCCATTTTAAGTCCAGGTAGGGGATAAAGTTAGGGTGGGGGTTAAGGTTAGGGTTGGGGTAAGAGTGAGGTTAGGGTTAGGATAAGGGTGGGGTTAAGGTTAGGGTTAGGATAAGGGTTAGGTTTTGAATTTGAGTGGGGTTAAAAAGAGATTAATTTATCTTGTTGTGCGCAGGCCTATTGTTGTGTGCCCCTCCAATCTAAATAAATTCCACTGTTAAAACCCACTAGATTGCCCTCCTAAGAACCTTACCAAAAGTAAGTTGGTTAATAGTGCTTCTAAAATGATTGTCCGAATGGTTATCTAGGACCATGAAGGGACTAAGATATTAAAATGTACAAGGGGTCAAGGGATGGATGCTTTATTAATACATATACACACAGTTATAAACCCATATATCTATAAAAGTGCTATGAGATCAAGTGCTACGTTCTTAAAACAAATTCAAATACATAAAAACGAAAGGAATAAAACTATTACAAATTATCATGCATGTGTTAAATATAAGAAAAACCACACAAACTTTATTTATTGTGTTTTTGTTTTATGGTGCATCCTTCTTACCACTCCTTGAGAACCCTTTAACTTCTTAGGGAGCGGCAGCTGAGGTGTCGGTTTTGGAGAGTCTGGCGTGCCCAAAGTAAAAGGCCTGCCACTCAGGCCCAGAAACTAGGATATGCACATAATCAATACTATTGGATAGGAAACACTCTGAAGTTTCTAAGAGTGTTAAAATATTGTCTGTGAGTATAACAGAACTGATATAGCAGGCGAAAACCCGAGGAATCTCTGTCCTGGAAAAAGTGTTTTTGACACATTGCCTCATTTTGAACCGCTCTCTATTGAAAACAGCTATATATGGGAGTAAGATTGCAGTACCTATTGCTTCCACTGGATGTCAACAGTCTCTAGACAGTGTTTGGTGATGTTAGGTTGCTCTGGATGGTAATAGAAGAAGAATTTCGAACTAGTCACAGGATGTAAACAGAAGAGGAAGCGCGTTCACAGGCTCGCGCGTGCTGTGGTTTTTTTCCTTTCCTATCGTCCAGTTTATAATCCGGTTGAAATATTATGCTAAATATACATAAAAGTGTTCCTTAGGATACAATATCAATGATGTTTGATTGTTCTTGGACAAGTTTATAGGTATAATGTGAACGCGTTCTCTTCACGGTTCAGAGGGCGACTCAACGGTGGATTTTATGATCATAACGCGACAACCAAACAGAGATTTATGGATATAATAAATTACTTTTTCTAACAAAAGAAGCATGGATTGTCTTCATTGGACACTTGGGAAGCCCTCAGCAGAAGTTCTTTGAAAGGTAAGGGATTTTATATTAGCGATTTTATGCGTTTTTTGAGACCCATGTTGGGTTTTGGATTTATGCTAATGCATAAATATTAGAGGTGCCTCACATTTCACCGGGTAGTGTCGGGAGTCGGGCGCCCCAGTGCTAACGCCCCACCACTCCGTAAGTAGTTAAACAAGTGCTGTCCCTTTCCATGGATACTATCTGCCCGGTTAAAAACGCTCATTCAGACCGCTAGGTGTAATTGTTTGTAGGTCTCTTATCCACCTACGTTCCACTGCCTTTCGCCGCCCACTGGTCCATGATGTATGATGTATGTGTTGATATGTTTCAGCATGTCCTTCTGTTGACGTGTGAGGTTGGGTGAGAAGTTGATGATTGGCCAGTAGATGGTGGCATCGGGGTACATGGCTGTGGCTTTGTTGTGGAGTATCTGTAGTTGGCTTATGGGTGTTGATTTCCTTTCCTGGTCTTTGTTGTTTATCCCCAGACAGCACAACCACCTTAGTGCTGAGGTTTGGGGTGGACTTGGCCAAAACTCCAGTAATGTGATGAAATTGTGCTCCTGGATAACTATCTATCTGAATGTGTTTGTAAGGGTGTGGTGGAATTCTTCTAAGGTTAGAATCTCCTATGATGATGATCGGGTTATGTGAAGTTATATGCCAATCATATGTCTTTCTTGTGCTCAAATTATGTCTATTCTGCTCCTGTCATCTGAAGGTATGGTAGTGATATCGGACTGTTTGAGTGAAGTGGTCTCAGCTGGTCCGTGAGTGATGGTGACGTTGTGGAGCTGGTTCAATCTTCCTGTGATGTGTAGATCGGTCTGGAGAGGTGTTTGAAGATCTTTCTCTTCGTCAAAAATGTGACGTTCCGGCGGTGAGACGGGGTTGCCCCCCCCAAAAAATGTGGGTGGCCCTTCGGTGCGCCGTCTCTTGTAGGATGTGGAGGGTAGGAAAGATCGTTTTGGGCCGGGTCCGGTCTCTGGTTGTCCCTGGTAGCGATGCTGGAGGTCCGACGTAGGTGTAGGGGTGTCTGTGTTCTTCATGTTTGGTGTTGAGGTCGCTGGAGTGCTGGAAGTCCTTTGGGTCTCGTCCATCGCAGTCTTGTGTAGTGTGTGTGGGGAAGCTGTGTAAAACTCAAATGAAGGAGAGAAAAAAGTACAAATAAAGAAATAAGTTGCCAAAAAGAGGCCCTCCCGAAGTCCGTTGTGGATCCAGCTGCACAACGGATCTAGGAGGGTCCCAGCCACGACGCGTTTCTGCCTGCTGGGCTTCTTCAGGTGGCAGGGAGAAAAGGGAAGTAAAAAGTGTGCAAAAAGGTGCACCTAGTCGGTACCTGGGAGCTGCCCGTTCCGGACTGGAAAAAGGTGCACCTAGTCGGTACCTGGGAGCTGCCCGCCCGGACTGGAAAAAGGTGCACCTAGTCGGTACCTGGGAGCTGCCTGCCCGGACTTGAAAAGGTGCACCTAGTCGGTACCTGGGAGCTGCCCGTTCGACTGGAAAAAGGTGCACCTAGTCGGTACCTGGGAGCTGCCCGTTCGGACTGGAAAAGGTGCACCTAGTCGGTACCTGGGAGCTGCCCGCCCGGACTGGAAAAAGGTGCACCTAGTCGGTACCTGGGAGCTGCCCGTTCCGGACTGGAAAAAGGTGCACCTAGTCGGTACCTAGGAGCTGCCCGCCCGGACTGGAAAAAGGTGCACCTAGTCGGTACCTGGGAGCTGCCCGCCCGGACTGGAAAAAGGTGCATCTAGTCGGTACCTGGGAGCTGCCCGCCCGGACTGGAAAAAGGTGCACCTAGTCGGTACCTGGGAGCTGCCCGTTCGGACTGGAAAAAGGTGCACCTAGTCGGTACCTGGGAGCTGCCCGTTCGGACTGGAAAAAGGTGCACCTAGTCGGTACCTGGGAGCTGCCGTTCGCCCGACTGGAAAAAGGTGCACCTAGTCGGTACCTGGGAGCTGCCCGTTCCGGACTGGAAAAAGGTGCATCTAGTCGGTACCTGGGAGCTGCCCGTTCCGGACTGGAAAAAGGTGCACCTAGTCGGTACCTGGGAGCTGCCCGTTCCGGACTGGAAAAAGGTGCACCTAGTCGGTACCTGGGAGCTGCCCGCCCGGACTGGAAAAAGGTGCACCTAGTCGGTACCTGGGAGCTGCCCGCCCGGACTGGAAAAAGGTGCACCTAGTCGGTACCTGGGAGCTGCCCGCCCGGACTGGAAAAAGGTGCACCTAGTCGGTACCTGGGAGCTGCCCGTTCCGGACTGGAAAAAGGTGCACCTAGTCGGTACCTGGGAGCTGCCCGTTCCGGACTGGAAAAAGGTGCACCTAGTCGGTACCTGGGAGCTGCCCGTTCCGGACTGGAAAAAGGTGCACCTAGTCGGTACCTGGGAGCTGCCCGTTCCGGACTGGAAAAAGGTGCACCTAGTCGGTACCTGGGAGCTGCCCGCTCCGGACTGGAAAAAGGTGTGTGGTGCAGGTGTAGTGTTAGTGGGGGTGGAGGTCTGGGAGATCTAGTCGGTGAAGGCGAGGGTCTAGTAGCTCAGATCATTGGCAGTGGAGGTCTGGTAGATCTAGCTGTAGTGTGGTGAATCTTCTTCAGTGGGTCTCTTGCTCTTTGCTGGTATCTGGATGAAGTTGTCTCCCTGAAGTGCTTCCACCAAATGCTGCTGAGACTGAGATGATGCCCTTCTTTTATAGAGAAAAGGGTGTGGTCCAGCAGGTGTCGAGGATTCTCATTGGAGCATGATGAGAGCATGTATTGTGCATGTGAGGGGTATGGCTGTTTCATCCAATCAGATCGCAGTACCTGTAGTGGCCTGCATGGGATGTCCGTCAAGTGGTCTGGGGTAGAGAGTTGGCTCCATTGATTACAATGGAGAATTGTATTGGGCTCGGTGACCTTTCTCTTATGGGGTGCTGTTTCCGCTGTGGGTGGGTGAGCGATCCAGGAGGTGTTGGAGGTAAGAGTCGAAGTCTGTGGGATTAGAAAGAGTCCTTGATGAGGTTCCTGGGTGGTGTAGAAGTCCCTCAACTGGTCCTCCAAAGATGGTAGTCTTAACGTTGGTTCTGCCATAGACCTGTGTTAGCATCAAGGGGCGGTAGGCTCATCCTCTCTGGTTTTAAGTGCCATATTCATTTTCTGAGGGTGGCAGGTCCAGGAGGGGTCAGAAGCAAGGCTGTACACTTGGGAGGTTGGAGCCAGCCCCTGTAGAGATCTTTTAGAGCTGTTTTGTGGTCATGGCAGGCGAATGAAGACGAGTAGTTAGCTGTCTTTTCTCTCTTCCATTGATTGTATGGGGTGTTGGGAGCGGTTAGCTCTGGTTGTAGTAGGTTCATTTCGATATTGAGTGTAGGTCTTCCCAGGGTCCAAATGGTGTTTAGGGCAGATGTCCACCTTCCTGGGTAGGTGCTCCTGTAAGGGGGTCCTGTTTGGAGGTGTTAAAGTGGTTCATACTTACCTTTGAAGTTGGGTGTCTGTGTTATCGATTCTCCATAGGCTTCCATTGTAGTGAAAGAGAGCGGTGGGCTATACTGTTGTTCTGTTGGGCTTTGCTCCTTGTCTGTGTGGGCCACAATTCTGAGGCTATAATAGGATGAAGTTCAGCCTTGTGGGGTTGTAGTCCACCCATTGTTTCCTTCCTGGGAGGTGTTTTTCTATTTTTCCCCTGTTGTTGAAGTTGGGTAGTAGTGTGAATTCCATAGGTTTCCATTGTAGCGGTAGGAGTGAAGTGCCGTGCTGAGTTAAAGTAGGGGTTGGATCCTCGTTGGTGCGGGTTTTTAGAGACCTGTTGTGCTGTGTTACAGCTCCTCTGGTTGTGTGGTAGTAGCTCTGCTCTGGTGTTGGGGATAGTGGTCTCTTTAGTCCTGAGTTGTCCATCCGTTGGTGGTGCTACCCATGCTAGAGGGAATACTTACCTGGGGTGGGTACATAGGAGGTGTGGATAATACATACCTGCATGGGTCCGGTGGTGTTCATTAAGTATTTGTAGATGAGGTGTCCTGTTCAGGGAGGTCTTTGTTGTTGATCCTCTCTTTTCTCTCCTCTCTTTTTAATGTGTCCATCATCAGTCATCCATCCAGGTGCCAGAGCCATCGCGTTCCAAATACCGTGATAGTCAAATGTGGGGGCATTTATTCATAGGTGGTTGTGTTTCCTATGTGTTGGTGGTATCCGTTGGTGATGGTCTCTCTTTGTTGTGGTCTCCGTTGGTGTAGGGGGTCGGTGGTCTTGTTTGTTCCATCCGTTGGTGTGAAGTGTGATCTTGCCTTTAGTTGTGGAAGCCGTTGTTTTCTGTTCAGTCGTGTAGATGTCTTGTGTCTTGGTTGGAGTTCTAGAAGTGCTGTGTCGAATCTTTTGTAGTGTAGATCTATGTTGTAGATGTAGATGTAGATAAGGTGCTAGGCTGGCTGTGTCCAGGCCCCCCGATGCGCAAAACCCAGGCGTCTGACCATGGTTAGGTTTTTGTTTGTTAAGGAATCCACAAGGTCGATCTGATGCCTTCAAGCTAATGCAGAGACCGGGGGGAGGGTTGCACTCCGCTTGCCGAATGGGGGAGTCGAGGGGTCCGGGCACAGATCCGTCCAGGTTGTAGAACCCTATAGTTGCCCACTTTAATAGAGTTGATTTTGGGGTGCGTTCTTTAGGGTCAGGGTCAGTGTCAGGGCTAGGGTCAAGCTTATAGGGTAGGGTGAGGGTTAGGGTCGGGGTCAAGGGCTAGTGTTGGGACAGGCAGAGGTTAGCAGGTTAGGTTAGCAGTTAGTGCTGTGCTGTGCTGTGCCAGGCCGTGAGCCGTGCTGTGTCAGGCCAGCTGTACATGTGCTGTGCCAGCTGTGCCAGTTAAAGCCAGCCAGTTGTGCTGTGCTGTGCTGTGCTGGTGGAACAGCAAAGAAAGCTGTGCTAGCAGCCAGTGCCAGTGCTTGTGCCAGCTGTGCCTGTGCC
The DNA here is from genome assembly GCA_030435695.1 of Brachymystax lenok tsinlingensis. Lineage (NCBI taxonomy): Eukaryota > Metazoa > Chordata > Actinopteri > Salmoniformes > Salmonidae > Brachymystax > Brachymystax lenok. Next base: position 1,496,053 of record CM059797.1, read on the forward strand.
AGTTGTGCCAGGCCAGTGCTGAAGCAGGCTGTGCCAGCTGTGCCAGGCCTGTGGGGCCAAGGGGCTGTGCTGTGCTGTGCCGCACAGCTCTGTGCCAGCCAGGCTGTGCTGGTGGCCAGGCCAGGCTGGGTGCTGCCAGGCTTGGGGGCAGCAGCCAAACCAGGCCAGCCAGCTTGTGCTGTGCCCAGGCCAGGCCAGGCCAGGCCCAGGCCCAGGCCAGGCCAGGCCAGGCCAGAGCCAGGCCAGCTGTGCCAGCAGCCAGGGGCTAGGGGCCAGGCCAGGCCAGTGCAGCCAGGCCAGCTGGGCTCAGGGGCTCAGGGCCTATGCTGGGGGCTGGGGCCAGGCCAGGCCAGGCCAGGCCAGGCCAGGCCAGGCCAGGCCAGCCGAGCCAGGGTCAAACAGGGCCGGTCACCGGCCGGGTCGGCCGGGCCGGGGCTAGGGCTAGGGCTAGAAGCTAGGGGCCAGGGCCAGAGTCTAGGTCTGGTCACAATGGGCTGGCCACGGTTCGGTTAGTTAGGTCGGCCTAGGGCCAATGGGTAGGGCTTAGGCTAAGGCCAGGCCAGGTTGAAAGGGCGGCCAGGCCAAGGTTGTGCTGTGCTGTGCTGTGCTGTGCTGTGCCAGGCCAGCCGGGCCAGGTCCAGCCAGCTGCTCGGGGGCCAAAGGCCAGCTGCCAGGCCAGCCAGGCCAGGCTATGCCAGGCCAGGCTAAGGGCCAGGCTAGGCCGTGGGTCAGGCCAGGTCAGGCCATGGCCAGGCTAGGCTAAAGAAGGCCAGGCTAGGCCAGCTAGCCAGGGCCAGCTGTGCCAGGCCAGGCCAAGCCAGCCAGTCAGGCCAGGCCAGGCCAGGCCAGGGGCCAGGCGCCAGGGCCAGGCCAGGCCAGGCATAGGCTCTAGGCCACAGGCTTGTGCTGTCAAAAATGCACAAAAGCCAGCTGTGCTGTGCCAAAATTGTAGCCAGGCCAGGCTGTACTGTGGGCCAGGGCCAGGCTTCAGGCCAGCCAGGCCAGGCCGAGCCAGGCCAGTGAAATACCAGGCCAGGCCAGCCAGCTAGTGCCAGCCAGGCCAGGCCAGGCTGTGCTGTACAACAAAATGCTGTGCCAGCTGTACTGCACAAAATGTGTTCAAAACCAGGCAGAACTAGCTAGCTTGTGCTAGCATAGGCTAGGCTAGGCTTAAACAAGGCCAGGGCCAGGCCAGGTCCAGGGTCCAGGGGGTCCAGGGTCCAGGGTCCAGGGTCGGGCAGGGTCGGGTTAGGGTTAGGGGTTAGGTTAGCTAGTTAGGGCAGGTTAGGCTAGGTTAGGCTAGGCCAGGGTTAGGGCTAGGCCAGGCTAGGCCAAAGGGGCTAGGGCCAGGCTCAGGCCAGGGCCAGGCCAGGCTGGTTCAGGGCCAGGCCAGGCCAGGCTAGGGCCAGGCTCAGGCCAGGCCAGGGGCTCAGGCCAGTAGGGCTAGCAGCCAGGCCAGGCCAGGCCAGGGCCAGGGCTAGGCTTAGGCCAGGCCAGCCAGGCCAGGCAGGGCCAGCTGGGGCCAGCCAACAGCCAGGCCAGGCAACAGGCAAGAAATAGGGCTGTGCCAGCCAGGCCAGGCCAGGCCAGGCCAGGCTAGGCCAGGCTAGGCCAGGGGCTTGCTAGGCCAGCTAGGCCAGGCTAGGCTAGGGCTAGGGCCATACAGCTGGGCTAGGCAGGCCAGGCTTGTACTTGTACTGTGGCCAAATAGGCTAGGCTCAGGCTAGGCTCAGGGCTGTAGGCTGTGGGCTAGGCTGTAGTTAGCCAGGCTAGGCTAGGCTGTATAGGCTGTATTAGGCTAGGCTAGGCTAGGCAGCTAGGCTAGGGCTAGGCTAGCTAGGGCCAAAGGCTTAGGCTAGGCTAGCTAGGCCAGGCCAGGCTAGGCCAGGCCAGCTAGGCTAGGCTAGGCTAGGCTAGGCTAGGCTAGCTAAATAATAGGCCAAATAAATGGGGCCAAATAAATAAATAAATAAATAAAAATAAAGCCAAATAGGCCAGGCCACAGGCCAGGCCAGGCCAGGCCAGGCCAGGCCAGGCCAGGCCAGGCCAGGCCAGGCCAGGCCAGGCCAGGCCAGGCCAGGCCAGGCCAAATAGGCCAGGCCAGGGCCAGGCCAGGCCAGGGCCAGGGCCAGGCCAGGCCAGTGCCAGCCAGGCCAGGGCCAGGCCAGGCCAGGGCCAGGCCAGGCTGGGCCAGGGGCCAGGCCAGGCCAGTGCCAGGCCACAGGCCAGGGCCAGGCCAGGCCAGGCCAGCCAGGCCAGCCAGCCAGGCTGTAGCCACAACAAAGCTGGGCTGGGCCACAAAGGCCAGGCCAGCTGGGGCCAAAGGGGCCAGCCAAAGAGGCTGGGCCAGGCCAGGCCAGGCCAGGGCCAGGCTCAGGCCAGGGCTAGGCCAGGCCAGGCCAGGCCATGCCAGGCCAGGGCCAGGCCAGGCCAGCCAGGCCAGGCCAGCTCAGGCCAGGGCCAGGCCAGGCCAGCTCAGGCCAGGCTCAGGCTCAGGCCAGCTGTGTCAGGCAATGTGCCTAGGCTAGGCCAGGCTCAAACAGTGCTGAGGCTAGGCTAGCCAGCTGTGGCTAGGCCAGGCTCAGGCACAGGCCATGAGCTGTACAGGCTAGGCTAGGCTGTGTATGCTATAGCTGTAGGCTAGGCTAGGCTAGGTTAGGCTATATAGCTAGCTAGGCTAGGCTTAGGCTAGGCCAGGCCAGGGCTAGGCTAGGGCTCAGGCTTGTTAGGCTAGCTAGGCTAGGCTATTGGCCAGGGGCTGAGGGCCAGGCCAAACAGCGTACAGGGCCAGGCCAGGCCAGGCCAGGCCAGCAGCCGCAGCCACAGGGCCACAGGCCAGGCCAGGCCAGGCCAGGCTCAGGCCAGGCCAGGCCAGGCCAGGCCAGGCCAGGCCAGGGCCAGCCAGGCCAGGCTTGTGCTGTCTCAGGCCAGGCCAGGCCAGGCCAGGCCAGGCCAGGCCAGGCCAGGCCAGGCCAGGCCAGGCCAGCCAGGCCAGGCCAGGCTCAGGCCAGGCCAGCCAGGCCAGGCCAGGCTCAGCCAGCCAGGGCAGCTCAGGCCTAGTAGCCAGGCCAGGCTCAGGCCAGGCCAGGCCAGGCCTAGTCAGGCTCAGGGCTGTGTCAGGCCAGGCTAGGCCAGGCCTGTTCAGGCAGGGCTAAAATTAGAGCTGTGGCTCAGGCCATAGCTAGGGCTTGTATTAGGCTAGCTAGGCTCAGGCTAGCTTATTAGGCATAGGCTAGGCCAGGCTAGGCTGTATTAGGCTAGGGCTAGGCTGTAAATATTAGGCTAGCTAGGCTAGGTTGTATTAGGCTGTATGTCAGGTTAGGCTTAGGCTATTAGGCTAGCTAGGCTTAGCTAGGATAGATATATTAGGCTAGCTACTGTTAGCTAGCCAGGTTAGGCTAGGCTAGGCTAGGCCTAGCTAGGCTAGAATAGGGCTAGGCTAGGCTATTAGGCTGTAGTTTGTTTAGGCCAGGGCTAGGCTATGCTGTAGGTTAGGCTCAAATAGCGCTAGGCTAGGCTGAGCCAGCCAGGCTAGCTAGGCCAGGCCAGGCCTGTGGCCAGGCTCAGGCTAGGCTAGGCTGTAAATAGGCTAGGCTATATTAGGCTAGGCTAGGCCAGGGCTAGGCTGTACAGGCCAGGGGCCAGGCCAGGCTTTCAGGCCAGGCCAGGCCAGGCCAGGCCAGGCCAGGCCAGGCCAGGCCAGGCCAGGCTCAGGCCAGGCCAGGCCAGGCCAGGCCAGGCCAGGCCAGGCCAGGCCAGGGCCAGGCCAGGCCAGGCCAGGCCAGGCCAGGCCAGGCCAGGCCAGGCCAGGCCAGGCCAGGCCAGGCCAGGCCAGGCCAGGCCAGGCCAGGCCAGGCCAGGCCAGGCCAGGCCAGGCCAGGCCAGGCCAGGCAGGCCAGGCCAGGCCAGGCTCAGGCCAGGCCAGGCTCAGGCCAGGCCAGGCCAGGCCAGGCCAGGGCCAGGCCAGGCTCAGGCTAGGCCAGGCCATTAGGCCAGGCCCAGGCCAGGGCCAGGCCAGGCCAGGCCAGGCCAGGCCAGGCCAGGCCAGGCCAGGCCAGGCCAGGCCAGGCCAGGCCAGGCCAGGCTGTGGCCAGGCCAGGCCAGGCCAGGTCAGGCCAGGCCAGGCCAGGCCAGGCCAGGCCAGGCTAGCAGGCCAGGCCAGGCCAGGCCAGGCCAGGCCAGGCCAGGCCAGGCCAGGCCAGGCCAGGCCAGGCCAGGCCAGGCCAGGCCAGGCCAGGCCAGGCCAGGCCAGGCCAGGCCAGGCCAGGCCAGGCCAGGCCAGGCCAGGCCAGGCCAGGCCAGGCCAGGCCAGGCCAGGCCAGGCCAGGCCAGGCCAGGCCAGGCCAGGCCAGGCCAGGCCAGGCCAGGCCAGGCCAGGCCAGGCCAGGCCAGGCCAGGCCAGGCCAGGCCAGGCCAGGCCAGGCCAGGCCAGGCCAGGCTAGGCCAGGCTAGGCCAGGCCAGGCCAGGCCAGGCCAGGCCAGGCCAGGCCAGGCCAGGCCAGGCCAGGCCAGGCCAGGCTAGGCTAGGCTAGGCCAGGCTAGGCTAGGCTAGGCTAGGCCAGGCTAGGCCAGGCCAGGCTAGGCCAGGCTAGGCCAGGCCAGGCCAGGCTAGGCTAGGCTAGGCTAGGCCAGGCCAGGCTAGGCCAGGCTAGGCTAGGCTAGGCCAGGCCAGGCTAGGCCAGGCCAGGCCAGGCTGGCCAGGCCAGGCCAGGCTGTGCCAGGCCAGGCCAGGCCAGGCCAGGCCAGGCCAGGCCAGGCCAGGCCAGGCCAGGCCAGGCCAGGCCAGGCCAGGCCAGGCCAGGCCAGGCCAGGCCAGGCCAGGCCAGGCCAGGCCAGGCCAGGCCAGGCCAGGCCAGGCCAGGCCAGGCCAGGCCAGGCCAGGCCAGGCCAGGCCAGGCCAGGCCAGGCCAGGCCAGGCCAGGCCAGGCCAGGCCAGGCCAGGCTGTGCCAGGCCAGGCCAGGCCAGGCCAGGCCAGGCCAGGCCAGGCCAGGCCAGGCCAGGCCAGGCCAGGCCAGGCCAGGCCAGGCCAGGCCAGGCCAGGCCAGGCCAGGCCAGGCCAGGCCAGGCCAGGCCAGGCCAGGCCAGGCTGTGCCAGGCCAGGCCAGGCCAGGCCAGGCCAGGCCAGGCCAGGCCAGGCCAGGCCAGGCCAGGCCAGGCCAGGCCAGGCCAGGCCAGGCCAGGCCAGGCCAGGCCAGGCCAGGCCAGGCCAGGCTAGGCCAGGCCAGGCTAGGCCAGGCCAGGCCAGGCCAGGCTAGGCTAGGCCAGGCTAGGCAGGCCAGGCTAGGCCAGGCTAGGCTAGGCCAGGCTAGGCTAGGCTAGGCTAGGCCAGGCTAGGCTAGGCTAGGCCAGGCTAGGCAGGCTAGGCCAGGCCAGGCTAGGGCTAGGCTAGGCTAGGCCAGGCTAGGCTAGGCCAGGCTAGGCTAGGCTAGGCTGTGCCAGGCCAGGCCAGGCCAGGCTAGGCCAGGCTGTGCCAGGCCAGGCCAGGCCAGGCCAGGCCAGGCCAGGCCAGGCCAGGCCAGGCCAGGCCAGGCCAGGCCAGGCCAGGCCAGGCCAGGCCAGGCCAGGCCAGGCCAGGCCAGGCCAGGCCAGGCCAGGCCAGGCCAGGCCAGGCCAGGCCAGGCCAGGCCAGGCCAGGCCAGGCCAGGCTGTGCCAGGCCAGGCCAGGCCAGGCCAGGCCAGGCCAGGCCAGGCCAGGCCAGGCCAGGCCAGGCCAGGCCAGGCCAGGCCAGGCCAGGCCAGGCCAGGCCAGGCCAGGCCAGGCCAGGCCAGGCCAGGCCAGGCCAGGCCAGGCCAGGCTGTGCCAGGCCAGGCCAGGCCAGGCCAGGCCAGGCCAGGCCAGGCCAGGCCAGGCCAGGCCAGGCCAGGCCAGGCCAGGCCAGGCCAGGCCAGGCCAGGCCAGGCCAGGCCAGGCCAGGCCAGGCCAGGCCAGGCCAGGCCAGGCCAGGCCAGGCCAGGCTAGGCAGGCCAGGCTAGGCCAGGCCAGGCCAGGCCAGGCCAGGCTAGGCCAGGCTAGGCTAGGCTAGGCCAGGCTAGGCTAGGCTAGGCTAGGCTAGGCTAGGCTAGGCTAGGCTAGGCTAGGCTAGGCTAGGCTAGGCTAGGCCAGGCTAGGCCAGGCCAGGCCAGGCTGTGCTAGGCTAGGCCAGGCTGTGCCAGGCCAGGCTGTGCTGTGGCCAGGAGGCCAGGCCAGGCTGTGCTGTGCCAGGCTGTGCCAGGCCAGGCCAGGCCAGGCCAGGCCAGGCTGTGCTGTGCCAGGCCAGGCCAGGCCAGGCCAGGCCAGGCCAGGCCAGGCCAGGCCAGGCCAGGCCAGGCCAGGCCAGGCCAGGCCAGGCCAGGCCAGGCTGTGCCAGGCCAGGCCAGGCCAGGCCAGGCCAGGCCAGGCCAGGCCAGGCCAGGCCAGGCCAGGCCAGGCCAGGCCAGGCCAGGCCAGGCCAGGCCAGGCCAGGCCAGGCCAGGCCAGGCCAGGCCAGGCCAGGCCAGGCCAGGCCAGGCCAGGCCAGGCCAGGCCAGGCCAGGCCAGGCCAGGCCAGGCCAGGCCAGGCCAGGCCAGGCCAGGCCAGGCCAGGCCAGGCCAGGCCAGGCCAGGCCAGGCCAGGCCAGGCCAGGCCAGGCCAGGCCAGGCCAGGCCAGGCCAGGCCAGGCCAGGCCAGGCCAGGCCAGGCCAGGCCAGGCCAGGCCAGGCCAGGCCAGGCCAGGCCAGGCCAGGCCAGGCCAGGCCAGCCAGGCCAGGCCAGGCCAGGCCAGGCCAGGCTAGGCTAGGCCAGGCCAGGCCAGGCCAGGCCAGGCCAGGCCAGGCTAGGCTAGGCCAGGCTAGGCCAGGCCAGGCCAGGCCAGGCTGTGCCAGGCCAGGCCAGGCCAGGCCAGGCCAGGCTAGTGCAGGCCAGGCCAGGCCAGGCCAGGCCAGGCTGTGCCAGGCCAGGCCAGGCCAGTGCCAGGCCAGGCCAGGCCAGGCCAGCCAGGCCAGGCCAGGCCAGGCCAGGCCAGGCCAGGCCAGGCCAGGCCAGGCCAGGCCAGGCCAGGCCAGGCCAGGCCAGGCCAGGCCAGGCCAGGCCAGGCCAGGCCAGGCCAGGCCAGGCCAGGCCAGGCCAGGCCAGGCCAGGCCAGGCCAGGCCAGGCCAGGCCAGGCCAGGCCAGGCCAGGCCAGGCCAGGCCAGGCCAGGCCAGGCCAGGCCAGGCCAGGCCAGGCCAGGCCAGGCCAGGCCAGGCCAGGCCAGGCCAGGCCAGGCCAGGCCAGGCCAGGCCAGGCCAGGCCAGGCCAGGCCAGGCCAGGCCAGGCCAGGCCAGGCCAGGCCAGGCCAGGCCAGGCCAGGCCAGGCCAGGCCAGGCCAGGCCAGGCCAGGCCAGGCCAGGCCAGGCCAGGCCAGGCCAGGCCAGGCCAGGCCAGGCCAGGCTAGGCCAGGCTAGGCCAGGCCAGGCCAGGCCAGGCTAGGCTAGGCCAGGCCAGGCTAGGCTAGGCCAGGCCAGGCCAGGCTAGGCTAGGCTAGGCTAGGCTAGGCTAGGCTAGGCTAGGCCAGGCTAGGCTAGGCCAGGCTAGGCTAGGCCAGGCTCAGGCCAGGCTAGTCAGCCAGGCTGTGCTGTGCTGTGCTGTGCTGTGCCAGGCCAGGCCAGGCTGTGCTGTGCTGTGCTGTGCTGTGCCAGTGCCAGGCTGTGCTGTGCTGTGCCAGGCTGTGCTGTGCCAGGCTGTGCTGTGCTGTGCCAGGCTGTGCCAGGCCAGGCTGTGCTGTGCTGTGCTGTGCTGTGCTGTGCCAGGCCAGGCCAGGCCAGGCCAGGCCAGGCCAGGCCAGGCCAGGCCAGGCCAGGCCAGGCCAGGCCAGGCCAGGCCAGGCCAGGCCAGGCCAGGCCAGGCCAGGCCAGGCCAGGCCAGGCCAGGCCAGGCCAGGCCAGGCCAGGCCAGGCCAGGCCAGGCCAGGCCAGGCCAGGCCAGGCCAGGCCAGGCCAGGCCAGGCCAGGCCAGGCCAGGCCAGGCCAGGCCAGGCCAGGCCAGGCCAGGCCAGGCCAGGCCAGGCCAGGCCAGGCCAGGCCAGGCCAGGCCAGGCCAGGCCAGGCCAGGCCAGGCCAGGCCAGGCCAGGCCAGGCCAGGCCAGGCCAGGCCAGGCCAGGCCAGGCTAGGCCAGGCCAGGGCCAGGCCAGGCCAGGCTAGGCTAGGCCAGGCTAGGCTAGGCCAGGCTAGGCCAGGCTAGGCTAGGCTAGGCTAGGCTAGGCTAGGCTAGGCTAGGCTAGGCCAGGCTAGGCTAGGCTAGGCTAGGCTAGGCTAGGCTAGGCTAGGCTAGGCTAGGCCAGGCTGTGCTGTGCTGTGCTGTGCTGTGCTGTGCCAGGCTGTGCTGTGCTGTGCTGTGCCAGGCTGTGCTGTGCTGTGCTGTGCCAGGCCAGGCCAGGCCAGCCAGGCCAGGCCAGGCCAGGCTGTGCTGTGCTGTGCTGTGCTGTGCTGTGCTGTGCTGTGCTGTGCTGTGCTGTGCTGTGCTGTGCCAGGCCAGGCCAGGCCAGGCCAGGCTGTGCTGTGCTGTGCCAGGCCAGGCCAGGCCAGGCCAGGCCAGGCCAGGCCAGGCCAGGCCAGGCCAGGCCAGGCCAGGCCAGGCCAGGCCAGGCCAGGCCAGGCCAGGCCAGGCCAGGCCAGGCCAGGCCAGGCCAGGCCAGGCCAGGCCAGGCCAGGCCAGGCCAGGCCAGGCCAGGCCAGGCCAGGCCAGGCCAGGCCAGGCCAGGCCAGGCCAGGCCAGGCCAGGCCAGGCCAGGCCAGGCCAGGCCAGGCCAGGCCAGGCCAGGCCAGCTGTGCCAGGCCAGGCCAGGCCAGGCCAGGCCAGGCCAGGCCAGGCCAGGCCAGGCCAGGCCAGGCCAGGCCAGGCCAGGCCAGGCCAGGCAGCCAGGCCAGGCCAGGCCAGGCCAGGCCAGGCCAGGCTAGGCCAGGCCAGGCTAGGCCAGGCCAGGCCAGGCTAGGCAGGGCTAGGCTAGGCTAGGCTAGGCTAGGCTGCTGGGCTAGGCTAGGCTGTGCTGGCCAGGCCAGGCTAGGCCAGGCTGTGCCAGGCCAGGGCTGTGCTGTGCTGTGCCAGGCTGTGCTGTGCTGTGCTGTGCTGTGCTGTGCTGTGCTGTGCTGTGCTGTGCTGTGCCAGGCCAGGCTGTGCCAGGCCAGGCCAGGCCAGGCCAGGCCAGGCCAGGCCAGGCCAGGCCAGGCCAGGCCAGTGCCAGGCCAGGCCAGGCTGTGCTGTGCCAGGCCAGGCCAGTGCTGTGCCAGGCCAGGCCAGGCCAGGCCAGGCCAGGCCAGGCCAGGCCAGGCTGTGCTGCCAGGCCAGGCCAGGCCAGGCCAGGCCAGGCCAGGCCAGGCCAGGCCAGGCCAGGCCAGGCCAGGCCAGGCCAGGCCAGGCCAGGCCAGGCCAGGCCAGGCCAGGCCAGGCCAGGCCAGGCCAGGCCAGGCCAGGCCAGGCCAGGCCAGGCCAGGCCAGGCCAGGCCAGGCCAGGCCAGCCAGGCCAGGCCAGGCCAGGCCAGGCCAGGCCAGCCAGGCCAGGCCAGGCCAGGCCAGGCCAGGCCAGGCCAGGCCAGGCCAGGCCAGGGCCAGGCCAGGCCAGGCTAGGCCAGGCCAGGCCAGGCCTAGGCCAGGCTGTACAGGCCAGGCCAGGCCAGGCCAGGCCAGGCCAGGCCAGGCCAGGCCAGGCTAGGCCAGGCTAGGCCAGGCTAGGCTAGGCCAGGCTAGGCTAGGGCCAGGCTAGGCTAGGCTAGGCTAGGCTGTGCCAGGCCAGTGCTGTGCTGTGCTGTGCTGTGCTGTGCTGTGCTGTGCTGTGCTGTGCTGTGCTGTGCTGTGCTGTGCTGTGCTGTGCCAGGCTGTGCTGTGCTGTGCTGTGCTGTGCTGTGCTGTGCCAGGCCAGGCCAGGCCAGGCCAGGCTGTGCTGTGCTGTGCTGTGCTGTGCCAGGCCAGGCCAGGCCAGGCCAGGCCAGGCTGTGCCAGGCCAGGCCAGGCTGTGCTGTGCTGTGCTGTGC